>OW679199.1:121306700-121497897 GCA_940337035.1 Agriotes lineatus
TATATCGCTACTATATATAATTTTTCTACATCATCAAAATTAAAATTTTGTAAATTAGTAATCACGTACGTTAAAATGTCTGAAAAGCACGTCTTGCAGCAAATACTAACTACAGAAATTGTTATTGTACTACTATCATAGCTTAGTGGCGACCAAAATATAATAATTGTAGCCAGACTAAGCGTGCCATCATTAACAGGTGCTCAATAACTGGCTAAGAATTGACTGCTGTGGTTATAGCCCTTGTAGTAGTATATTTTGAAATCAATTAACCATATATCGCTACTATATCAAATTTTTCTACATCATCAAAATTAAAACTTTGTAGATTAGTATTGAAGTACGTTAAAACGTCTGCAAAGCACGTCTTGCAGCAAATATTAACTACAGAAATTGTTATTGTACTACTATCATAGCTTGGTGGCGACCAAAATATAATAATGGTAGCCAGACTAAGCATGCCATAATTAAGAGTTGCTCAATAACTGGCTAAGGATTGACTGCAGCGGTTATAGCTCTTGTAGTAGTATATAAGGAAATTATTTAACCTTATAACGCTACTATATCAAATTTTTCTGCATCAAAAAAATTTAAGTTCAGTAGTTTGGTATTCAAGTAAGTTAAAACGTCTGAAAGTAGGTTTTGCAGCAAATAGTAACTACAGAAATTGTTATTGTACTACTATCATAGCTTAGTGGCGACCAAAATATAATAATTGTAGCCAGACTAAGCTTGCCATCATTAAAAGGTGCTCAAGAACTGGCTAAGAATTGACTGCAGCGGTTATAGCTCTTGTAGTAGTATATAAGGAAATTATTTAACCTTATAACGCTACTATATCAAATTTTTCTGCATCAAAAAAATTTAAGTTCAGTAGTTTAGCATTCAAGTACGTTAAAACGTCTGAAAGCAGGTTTTGCAGCAAATAGTAACTACAGAAATTGTTATTTTACTACTATCATTGCTTAGTGGCGACCAAAATATAATAATTGTAGTCAGAGTAGACGTGCCATCACTAAAAAGTGCTCAATAGCTGGCTAAGAATTGACTGCAGCGGTTATAGCTCTTGTAGTAGTATGTAAGGAATTTATTTAACCTTATAACGCTACTATATCAAATTTTTCTGCATCAAAAAAATTTAAGTTCAGTAGTTTAGCATTCAAGTACGTTAAAACGTCTGAAAGCAGGTTTTGCAGCAAATAGTAACTACAGAAATTGTTATTTTACTACTATCATTGCTTAGTGGCGACCAAAATATAATAATTGTAGTCAGAGTAGACGTGCCATCACTAAAAGGTGCTCAATAGCTGGCCAAGAATTGACTGCAGCGGTTATAGCTCTTGTAGTAGTATGTAAAGAAATTATTTAACCTTATAACGCTACTATATCAAATTTTTCTGCATCAAAAAAATTTAAGTTCAGTAGTTTAGTATTCAAGTACGTTAAAACGTCTGAAAGCAGATTTTGCAACAAATAGTAACTACAGAAATTGTTATTTTACTACTGTCATTGCTTAGTGGCGACCAAAATATAATAATTGTAGTCAGAGTAGGCGTGCCATCACTAAAAGGTGCTCACCAGCTGGCTAAGGATTGACTGCAGCAGTTATAACTCTTGGAGTAGTATATAAGGAAATTATGCAACCTTATAACGCTACTATATCAAATTTTTCTGCATCAAGAAATGTATGCTCAGTAGTTTAGTATTTAAGTACGTTAAAACCTCTGAAAGCAGGTTTTGCAGCAAATAGTAACTACAGAAATTGTTATTTTACTACTATCATTGCTTAGTGGCGACCAAAATATAATAATTGTAGCCAGAGTAGGCGTGCCATCACTAAAAGTTGCTCAATAGCTGGCTAAGGATTGACTGCAGCGGTTATAGCTCTTGTAGTAGTATATAAGGAAATTATGTAACCTTATAACGCTACTATATCAAATTTTTCTGCATCAAAAAATTTAAGTTCAGTAGTTTAGCATTTAAGTACGTTAAAACGTCTGAAAGCAGGTTTTGCAGCAAATAGTAACTACAGAAATTGTTATTTTACTACTATCATTGCTTAGTGGCGACCAAAATATAATAATTGTAGCCAGAGTAGGCGTGCCATCACTAAAAGTTGCTCAATAGCTGGCTAAGGATTGACTGCAGCGGTTATAGCCCTTGTAGTAGTATATATGGCAATAATTGAACCATATATCACTACTAGAGCAAATTTTTCTGCATCCTAAAAATTTAAGTTCAGTAGTTTAGTATTCAAGTACGTTAAAACGTCTGAAAACCAGGTTTTGCAGCAAATACTAACTACAGAAATTGTTATTGTACTACTATCATAGCTTAGTGGCGACCAAAATATAATAATTGTAGCCAGACTAAGCTTGCCATCATTAAAAGGTGCTTAAGAACTGGCTAAGAACTGACTGCTGTGGTTACAGTTCTGGTAGTATTATATTTTGAAATCATTTAACCATATATCGCTACTATATATAATTTTTCTACATCATCAAAATTAAAATTTTGTAAATTAGTATTCACGTACGTTAAAATGTCTGAAAAGCACGTCTTGCAGCAAATACTAACTACAGAAATTGTTATTGTACTACTATCATAGCTTAGTGGCGACCAAAATATAATAATTGTAGCCAGACTAAGCGTGCCATCATTAACAGGTGCTCAATAACTGGCTAAGAATTGACTGCTGTGGTTATAGCCCTTGTAGTAGTATATAAGGAAATTATTTAACCTTATAACGCTACTATATCAAATTTTTCTGCATCAAAAAAATTTAAGTTCAGTAGTTTGGTATTCAAGTAAGTTAAAACGTCTGAAAGTAGGTTTTGCAGCAAATAGTAACTACAGAAATTGTTATTGTACTACTATCATAGCTTAGTGGCGACCAAAATATAATAATTGTAGCCAGACTAAGCTTGCCATCATTAAAAGGTGCTCAAGAACTGGCTAAGAATTGACTGCAGCGGTTATAGCTCTTGTAGTAGTATATAAGGAAATTATTTAACCTTATAACGCTACTATATCAAATTTTTCTGCATCAAAAAAATTTAAGTTCAGTAGTTTAGCATTCAAGTACGTTAAAACGTCTGAAAGCAGGTTTTGCAGCAAATAGTAACTACAGAAATTGTTATTTTACTACTATCATTGCTTAGTGGCGACCAAAATATAATAATTGTAGTCAGAGTAGACGTGCCATCACTAAAAAGTGCTCAATAGCTGGCTAAGAATTGACTGCAGCGGTTATAGCTCTTGTAGTAGTATGTAAGGAAATTATTTAACCTTATAACGCTACTATATCAAATTTTTCTGCATCAAAAAAATTTAAGTTCAGTAGTTTAGCATTCAAGTACGTTAAAACGTCTGAAAGCAGGTTTTGCAGCAAATAGTAACTACAGAAATTGTTATTTTACTACTATCATTGCTTAGTGGCGACCAAAATATAATAATTGTAGTCAGAGTAGACGTGCCATCACTAAAAGGTGCTCAATAGCTGGCCAAGAATTGACTGCAGCGGTTATAGCTCTTGTAGTAGTATGTAAAGAAATTATTTAACCTTATAACGCTACTATATCAAATTTTTCTGCATCAAAAAAATTTAAGTTCAGTACTTTAGTATTCAAGTACGTTAAAACGTCTGAAAGCAGATTTTGCAACAAATAGTAACTACAGAAATTGTTATTTTACTACTGTCATTGCTTAGTGGCGACCAAAATATAATAATTGTAGTCAGAG
This sequence comes from Agriotes lineatus, assembly GCA_940337035.1. Classification (NCBI taxonomy): domain Eukaryota; kingdom Metazoa; phylum Arthropoda; class Insecta; order Coleoptera; family Elateridae; genus Agriotes; species Agriotes lineatus. The sequence goes on from OW679199.1 coordinate 121,310,442, forward strand.
TAGGCGTGCCATCACTAAAAGGTGCTCACCAGCTGGCTAAGGATTGACTGCAGCAGTTATAACTCTTGGAGTAGTATATAAGGAAATTATGCAACCTTATAACGCTACTATATCAAATTTTTCTGCATCAAGAAATGTATGCTCAGTAGTTTAGTATTTAAGTACGTTAAAACCTCTGAAAGCAGGTTTTGCAGCAAATAGTAACTACAGAAATTGTTATTTTACTACTATCATTGCTTAGTGGCGACCAAAATATAATAATTGTAGCCAGAGTAGGCGTGCCATCACTAAAAGTTGCTCAATAGCTGGCTAAGGATTGACTGCAGCGGTTATAGCTCTTGTAGTAGTATATAAGGAAATTATGTAACCTTATAACGCTACTATATCAAATTTTTCTGCATCAAAAAATTTAAGTTCAGTAGTTTAGTATTTAAGTACGTTAAAACGTCTGAAAGCAGGTTTTGCAGCAAATAGTAACTACAGAAATTGTTATTTTACTACTATCATTGCTTAGTGGCGACCAAAATATAATAATTGTAGCCAGAGTAGGCGTGCCATCACTAAAAGTTGCTCAATAGCTGGCTAAGGATTGACTGCAGCGGTTATAGCCCTTGTAGTAGTATATATGGCAATAATTGAACCATATATCACTACTAGAGCAAATTTTTCTGCATCCTAAAAATTTAAGTTCAGTAGTTTAGTATTCAAGTACGTTAAAACGTCTGAAAACCAGGTTTTGCAGCAAATACTAACTACAGAAATTGTTATTGTACTACTATCATAGCTTAGTGGCGACCAAAATATAATAATTGTAGCCAGACTAAGCTTGCCATCATTAAAAGGTGCTTAAGAACTGGCTAAGAACTGACTGCTGTGGTTACAGTTCTGGTAGTATTATATTTTGAAATCATTTAACCATATATCGCTACTATATATAATTTTTCTACATCATCAAAATTAAAATTTTGTAAATTAGTATTCACGTACGTTAAAATGTCTGAAAAGCACGTCTTGCAGCAAATACTAACTACAGAAATTGTTATTGTACTACTATCATAGCTTAGTGGCGACCAAAATATAATAATTGTAGCCAGACTAAGCGTGCCATCATTAACAGGTGCTCAATAACTGGCTAAGAATTGACTGCTGTGGTTATAGCCCTTGTAGTAGTATATTTTGAAATCAATTAACCATATATCGCTACTATATCAAATTTTTCTACATCATCAAAATTAAAATTTTGTACATTAGTATTCAACTACGTTAAAACGTCTGAAAAGCACGTCTTGCAGAAAATATTAACTACAGAAATTGTTATTGTACTACTATCATAGCTTAGTGGGGACCAAAATATAATAATGGTAGCCAGACTAAGCCTGCCAATATTAAAAGGTGCTCCTATCATAGCTTGGTGGCGACCAAGTTATAATAAATGTAGTCAGAGTAGGCGTGCCTTGACTAAAAGGTGCTCAATAACTGGCTAAGGATTGACTGCAGCGGTTATAGCTCTTGTAGTAGTATATATGGAAATCAGTTAACCATATATCACTACTAGAGCAAATTTTTCTGCATCCAAAAAATTTAAGTTCAGTAGTTTAGTATTCAAGTACGTTAAAACGTCTGAAATCCAGGTTTTGCAGCAAATACTAACTACAGAAATTGTTATTGTAATACTATCATAGCTTAGTGGCGACCAAAATATAATAATTGTAGCCAGACTAAGCGTGCCATCATTAACAGGTGCTCAATAACTGGCTAAGGATTGACTGCAGTGGTTACAGCCCTTGTAGTAGTATATTTTCAAATCATTTAACCATATATCGCTACTATATCAAATTTTTCTACATCATCAAAATTAAAATTTTGTAGATTAGTATTGAAGTACGTTAAAACGCCTGAAAAGCACGTCTTGCAGCAAATATTAACTACAGAAATTGTTATTGTACTACTATCATAGCTTGGTGGCGACCAAAATATAATAATGGTAGCCAGACTAAGCATGCCATTATTAAAAGTTGCTCAATAACTGGCTAAGAATTGACTGCAGCGGTTATAGCTCTTGTAGTAGTATATAAGGAAATTATTTAACCTTATAACGCTACTATATCAATTTTTTCTGCATCAAAAAAATTTAAGTTCAGTAGTTTGGTATTCAAGTACGTTAAAACGTCTGAAAGTAGGTTTTGCAGCAAATAGTAACTACAGAAATTGTTATTGTACCACTATCATAGCTTAGTGGCGACCAAAATATAATAATTGTAGCCAGACTAAGCTTGCCATCATTAAAAGGTGCTCAAGAACTGGCTAAGAATTGACTGCAGTGGTTATAGCCCTTGTAGTAGTATATATGGAAATCATTTAACCATATATCACTACTAGAGCAATTTTTTCTGCATCCAAAAAATTTAAGTTCAGTAGTTTAGTATTCAAGTACGTTAAAACGTCTGAAAACCAGGTTTTGCAGCAAATACTAACTACAGAAATTGTTATTGTACTACTATCATAGCTTAGTGGCGACCAAAATATAATAATTGTAGCCAGACTAAGCGTGCCATCATTAACACGTGCTAAATAACTGGCTAAGGATTGACTGCAGTGGTTACAGCCCTTGTAGTAGTATATTTTGAAATCATTTAACCATATATCGCTACTATATCAAATTTTTCTACATCATCAAAATTAAAATTTTGTACATCAGTATTGAAGTACGTTAATACGTCTGAAAAGCACGTCTTGCAGCAAATATTAACTACAGAAATTGTTATTGTACTACTATCACAGCTTGGTGGCGACCAAGATATAATAAATGTAGTCAGAGTAGGCGTGCCTTGACTAAAAGGTGCTCAATAACTGGCTAAGGATTGACTGCAGCGGTTATAGCTCTTGTAGTAGTATATAAGGAAATTATTTAACCTTATAACGCTACTATATCAAATTTTTCTGCATCAAAAAAATTTAAGTTCAGTAGTTTAGTATTCAAGTACGTTAAAACGTCTGAAAGCAGGTTTTGCAGCAAATAGTTACTACAGAAATTACTTTTGTACCACTATCATAGGTTAGTGGCGACCAAAATATAATAGTTGTAGCCAGACTAAGAGTGCCATCATTAACAGGTGCTCAAGAACTGGCTAAGAATTGACTGTAGTGGTTATAGCCCTTGTAGTAGTATATATGGATATCAGTTAACCATATATCACTACTAGAACAAATTTTTCTGCATCCAAAAAATTTAAGTTCAGTAGTTTAGTATTCAAGTACGTTAAAACGTCTGAAAACCAGGTTTTGCAGCAAATACTAACTACAGAAATTGTTATTGTACTACTATCATAGCTTAGTGGCGACCAAAATATAATAATTGTAGCCAGACTAAGCGTGCCATCATTAACAGGTGCTCAATAACTGGCTAAGGATTGACTGCAGTGGTTACAGCCCTTGTAGTAGTATATTTTCAAATCATTTAACCATATATCGCTACTATATCAAATTTTTCTACATCATCAAAATTAAAATTTTGTAGATTAGTATTGAAGTACGTTAAAACGTCTGCAAAGCACGTCTTGCAGCAAATATTAACTACAGAAATTGTTATTGTACTACTATCACAGCTTGGTGGCGACCAAAATATAATAATGGTACCCAGACTAAGCATGCCATAATTAAAAGTTGCTCAATAACTGGCTAAGGATTGACTGCAGCGGTTATAGCTAATGTAGTAGTATATAAGGAAATTATTTAACCTTATAACGCTACTATATCAATTTTTTTTGCATCAAAAAAATTTAAGTTCAGTAGTTTGGTATTCAAGTACGTTAAAACGTCTGAAAGTAGGTTTTGCAGCAAATAGTAACTACAGAAATTGTTATTGTACTACTATCATAGCTTAGTGGCGACCAAAATGTAATAATTGTAGCCAGACTAAGCTTGCCATCATTAAAAGGTGCTCAAGAACTGGCTAAGAATTGACTGCAGTGGTTATAGCCCTTGTAGTAGTATATATGGAAATCATTTAACCATATATCACTACTAGAGCAATTTTTTCTGCATCCAAAAAATTTAAGTTCAGTAGTTTAGTATTCAAGTACGTTAAAACGTCTGAAAACCAGGTTTTGCAGCAAATACTAACTACAGAAATTGTTATTGTACTACTATCATAGCTTAGTGGCGACCAAAATATAATAATTGTAGCCAGACTAAGCGTGCCATCATTAACACGTGCTAAATAACTGGCTAAGGATTGACTGCAGTGGTTACAGCCCTTGTAGTAGTATATTTTGATATCATTTAACCATATATCGCTACTATATCAAATTTTTCTACATCATCAAAATTAAAATTTTGTACATCAGTATTGAAGTACGTTAATACGTCTGAAAAGCACGTCTTGCAGCAAATATTAACTACAGAAATTGTTATTGTACTACTATCATAGCTTGGTGGCAACCAAAATATAATAAATGTAGCCAGACTTAGCTTGCTATCATTAAAAGCTGTTCAAGAACAGGCTAAGAATTGACTGCAGCGGTTATAGCCCTTGAAGTAGTATATATGGCAATAATTGAACCATATATCACTACTAGAGCAAATTTTTCTGCATCCTAAAAATTTAAGTTCAGTAGTTTAGTATTCAAGTACGTTAAAACGTCTGAAAAGCAGGTTTTGCAGCAAATACTAACTACAGAAATTGTTATTGTACTACTATCATAGCTTAGTGGCGACCAAAATATAATAATTATAGCCAGACTAAGCGTGCCATCATTAACAGGTGCTCAATAACTGGCTAAGAATTGACTGCAGTGGTTATAGCCCTTGTAGTAGTATATTTTGAAATCAATTAACCATATATCGCTACTATATAAAATTTTTCTACATCATCAAAATAAAAATTTTGTACATTAGTATTCAAGTACGTTAAAACGTCTGAAAAGCACGTCTTGCAGAAAATATTAACTACAGAAATTGTTATTGTACTACTATCATAGCTTAGTGGGGACCAAAATATAATAATGGTAGCCAGACTAAGCCTGCCAATATTAAAAGGTGCTACTATCATAGCTTGGTGGCGACCAAGATATAATAAATGTAGTCAGAGTAGGCGTGCCTTGACTAAAAGGTGCTCAATAACTGGCTAAGGATTGACTGCAGCGGTTATAGCTCTTGTAGTAGTATATAAGGAAATTATTTAACCTTATAACGCTACTATATCAAATTTTTCTGCATCAAAAAAATTTAAGTTCAGTAGTTTAGTATTCAAGTACGTTAAAACGTCTGAAAGCAGGTTTTGCAGCAAATAGTTACTACAGAAATTGCTTTTGTACCACTATCATAGGTTAGTGGCGACCAAAATATAATAGTTGTAGCCAGACTAAGAGTGCCATCATTAACAGGTGCTCAAGAACTGGCTAAGAATTGACTGTAGTGGTTATAGCCCTTGTAGTAGTATATATGGATATCAGTTAACCATATATCACTACTAGAACAAATTTTTCTGCATCCAAAAAATTTAAGTTCAGTAGTTTAGTATTCAAGTACGTTAAAACGTCTGAAAACCAGGTTTTGCAGCAAATACTAACTACAGAAATTGTTATTGTACTACTATCATAGCTTAGTGGCGACCAAAATATAATAATTGTAGCCAGACTAAGCGTGCCATCATTAACAGGTGCTCAATAACTGGCTAAGGATTGACTGCAGTGGTTACAGCCCTTGTAGTAGTATATTTTCAAATCATTTAACCATATATCGTTACTATATCAAATTTTTCTACATCATCAAAATTAAAATTTTGTAGATTAGTATTGAAGTACTTTAAAACGTCTGCAAAGCACGTCTTGCAGCAAATATTAACTACAGAAATTGTTATTGTACTACTATCACAGCTTGGTGGCGACCAAAATATAATAATGGTAGCCAGACTAAGCATGCTATAATTAAAAGTTGCTCAATAACTGGCTAAGGATTGACTGCAGCGGTTATAGCTCTTGTAGTAGTATATAAGGAAATTATTTAACCTTATAACGCTACTATATCAAATTTTTCTGCATCAAAAAAATTTAAGTTCAGCAGTTTGGTATTCAAGTACGTTAAAACGTCTGAAAGTAGGTTTTGCAGCAAATAGTAACTACAGAAATTGTTATTGTACTACTATCATAGCTTAGTGGCGACCAAAATATAATAATTGTAGCCAGACTAAGCGTGCCATCATTAACACGTGCTAAATAACTGGCTAAGGATTCACTGCAGTGGTTACAGCCCTTGTAGTAGTATATTTTGAAATCATTTAACCATATATCGCTACTATATCAAATTTTTCTACATCATCAAAATTAAAATTTTGTACATCAGTATTGAAGTACGTTAATACGTCTGAAACGCACGTCTTGCAGCAAATATTAACTACAGAAATTGTTATTGTACTACTATCATAGCTTGGTGGCGACCAAAATATAATAAATGTAATCAGAGTAGGCGTGCCATCACTAAAAGATGCTCAATAGCTGGCTAAGAATTGACTGCAGCGGTTATTGCTCTTGTAGTAGTATATAAGGAAATTATTTAACCTTATAACGCTACTATATCAAATTTTTCTGCATCAAAAAAATTTAAGTTCAGTAGTTTAGCATTCAAGTACGTTAAAACGTCTGAAAGCAGGTTTTGCAGCAAATAGTAACTACAGAAATTGTTATTTTACTACTATCATTGCTTAGTGGCGACCAAAATATAATAATTGTAGTCAGAGTAGACGTGTCATCACTAAAAGGTGCTCAATAGCTGGCTAAGAATTGACTGCAGCGGTTATAGCTCTTGTAGTAGTATGTAAGGAAATTATTTAACCTTATAACGCTACTATATCAAATTTTTCTGCATCAAAAAAATTTAAGTTCAGTAGTTTAGAATTCAAGTACGTTAAAACGTCTGAAAACAGGTTTTGCAGCAAATAGTAACTACAGAAATTGTTATTTTACTACTATCATTGCTTAGTGGCGACCAAAATATAATAATTGTAGTCAGAGTAGGCGTGCCATCAGTAAAAGTTGCTCAATAGCTGGCTAAGGATTGACTGCAGCGGTTATAGCTCTTGTAGTAGTATATAAGGAAATTATTTAACCTTATAACGCTACTATATAAAATTTTTCTGCATCAAAAAAATTTAAGTTCAGTAGTTTAGCATTCAAGTACGTTAAAACGTCTGAAAGCAGGTTTTGCAGCAAATAGTAACTACAGAAATTGTTATTTTACTACTATCATTGTTTAGTGGCGACCAAAATATAATAATTGTAGTCAGAGTAGACGTGCGATCACTAAAAGGTGCTCAATAGCTGGCTAAGAATTGACTGCAGCGGTTATAGCTCTTGTAGTAGTATGTAAGGAAATTATTTAACCTTATAACGCTACTATATCAAATTTTTCTGCATCAAAAAAATTTAAGTTCAGTAGTTTAGTATTCAAGTACGTTAAAACGTCTGAAAGCAGATTTTGCAGCAAATAGTAACTACACAAATTGTTATTTTACTACTATCATTGCTTAGTGGCGACCAAAATATAATAATTGTAGTCAGAGTAGGCGTGCGATCACTAAAAGGTGCTCAATAGCTGGCTAAGAATTGACTGCAGCGGTTATAGCTCTTGTAGTAGTATGTAAGGAAATTATTTAACCTTATAACGCTACTATATCAAATTTTTCTGCATCAAAAAAATTTAAGTTCAGTAGTTTAGTATTCAAGTACGTTAAAACGTCTGAAAGCAGATTTTGCAGCAAATAGTAACTACACAAATTGTTATTTTACTACTATCATTGCTTAGTGGCGACCAAAATATAATAATTGTAGCCAGAGTAGGCGTGCCATCACTAAAAGTTGCTCTATAGCTGGCTAAGGATTGACTGCAGCGGTTATAGCTCTTGTAGTAGTATATAAGGAAATTATGTAACCTTATAACGCTACTATATCAAATTTTTCTGCATCAAAAAATTTAAGTTCAGTAGTTTAGTATTTAAGTACGTTAAAACGTCTGAAAGCAGGTTTTGCAACAAATAGTAACTACAGAAATTGTTATTTTACTACTATCATTGCTTAGTGGCGACCAAAATATAATAATTGTAGCCAGAGTAGGCGTGCCATCACTAAAAGTTGCTCAATAGCTGGCTAAGGATTGACTGCAGCGGTTATAGCTCTTGTAGTAGTATATAAGGAAATTATGTAACCTTATAACGCTCTTATATCAAATTATTCTGGATCAAAAAATTTAAGTTCAGTAGTTTAGTATTTAAGTACGTTAAAACGTCTGAAATCAGGTTTTGCAGCAAATAGTAACTACAGAAATTGCTATTTTACTACTATCATTGCTTAGTGGCGACCAAAATATAATAATTGTAGCCAGAGTAGGCGTGCCATCACTAAAAGTTGCTCAATAGCTGGCTATGGATTGACTGCAGCGGTTATAGCTCTTGTAGTAGTATATAAGGAAATTATGTAACCTTATAACGCTACTATATCAAATTTTTCTGCATCAAAAAATTTAATTTCAGTAGTTTAGTACTTAAGTACTTTAAAACGTCTGAAAGCAGGTTTTGCAGCAAATAGTAACTACAGAAATTGCTTTTGTACCACTATCATAGCTTAGTGGCGACCAAAATATAATAATTGTAGCCAGACTAAGCGTGCCATCATTAACAGGTGCTCAAGAACTGGCTAAGAATTGACTGTAGTGGATATAGCCCTTGTAGTAGTATATATGGAAATCAGTTAACCATATATCACTACTAGAGCAAATTTTTCTGCATCCAAAAAATTTAAGTTTAGTAGTTTAGTATTCAAGTACGTTAAAACGTCTGAAAACCAGGTTTTGCAGCAAATACTAACTACAGAAATTGTTATTGTACTACTATCACAGCTTAGTGGCGACCAAAATATAATAATTGTAGCCAGACTAAGCGTGCCATCATTAACAGGTGCTCAATAACTGGCTAAGGATTGACTGCAGTGGTTACAGCCCTTGTAGTAGTATATTTTGAAATCATTTAACCATATATCGCTACTACAAGGTGGCGCAAAAGTCCTCACTCGATTTTCTAAGGCAGTAACTTTATTTGTAAATGAAAAGAATTGGTTCTGTTTGTTGATTAGGTTTATTTAGACGTTTAATTTTTGTTTTATTAAGTCTCGAAGACAATATCGGTCAAGTGGACACCGCCAGAGTTGATGAAAATTCGGGCTCGTTTCACAGCATTTTTCATGACTTTTCTCAAAACTTCTGGCGATAACTTCTCCATTTCTAGTCAGATGTTTCCTTTAAAGGCCGCCAAGGTCTGTGGCTTGTTCGTATAGACCGGTGACTTCAGAAAACCCCAAAGAAAGAAGTCTGGAACGGTCACATCGGGCGATCTTGCGGGCCAGTGCAGATCTCCAAAACGAGAGATTAAGCTGCAGGGAAAAGCTTGCTTCAGAATATCTACTGTCGTTCATGCTGTGTGTGCGGTTGCACTTATAAGAGAACATCTTTAAGTCTTTCACCAAAATTCGCTGTTAAGACCGTCTACCGATGCACAAGTGCGTGGCCCGTCGTCTGGTGGATGTTTGAGGGTCCTCTTGGACATCTGCAGCCACAGCAGCGATATTCTCGACCGAACTGCTACTCCGGGGCCGGCCACGTCTGAAACTGTTCCCTATTTAGACAGTCTCCTCGAGGCGAGTGGCTAAACGCCACAGTGTTTGCACATTTGATGCCACACGACCAGGGAATCGACAACAAATTTCACGTGGAGCCAAAAGCAGTGACCGATTATTTGTCAAAAACATTAACACAAATTATTTCGCGTTTTTGAAGAGTATAGCGATCCATGGTTTGTCTATGTGTATTCTGCTTCTGTTTGTTTAACGAATGTCAAAGTCGGGATGACATAAGATGCCATTTGCAAAAATGAGAGCATGTTCCGATAGGGTGATTACTTTTGCGCCACCAGTTATATCAAATTTTTCTACATCATCAAAATTAAAATTTTGTAGATTAGTATTGAAGTACGTTAAAACGTCTGAAAAGCACGTCTTGCAGCAAATATTAACTACAGAAATTGTTATTGTACTACTATCATAACTTGGTGGCGACCAAAATATAATACTGGTAGCCAGACTAAGCGTGCCATCATTAACAGGTGCTAAATAACTGGCTAAGGATTGACTGCAGTGGTTACAGCCGTTGTAGTAGTATATTTTCAAATCATTTAACCATATATCACTACTATATCAAATTTTTCTACATCATCAAAATTAAAATTTTGCACATCAGTATTGAAGTACGTTAATACGTCTGAAAAGCACGTCTTGCAGCAAAAATTAACTACAGAAATTGTTATTGTACTACTATCATAGCTTGGTGGCGACCAAAATATAATAACTGTAATCAGAGTAGGCGTGCCATCACTAAAAGGTGCTCAATAGCTGGCTAAGAATTGACTGCAGCGGTTATAGCTCTTGTAGTAGTATATAAGGAAATTATTTAACCTTATAACTCTACTATATCAAATTTTTCTGCATCAAAAAATTTAAGTTCAGTAGTTTAGTATTCAAGTACGTTAAACGTCTGAAAGCAGGTTTTGCAGCAAATAGTAACTACAGAAATTGTTATTTTACTACTATCATTGCTTAGTGGCGACCAAAATATAATAATTGTATTCAGAGTAGGCGTGCCATCACTAAAAGGTGCTCAATAGCTGGCTAAGAATTGACTGCAGCGGTTATAGCTCTTGTAGTAGTATATAAGGAAATTATTTAACCTTATAACGCTACTATATCAAATTTTTCTGCATCAAAAAAATTTAAGTTCAGTAGTTTAGTATTCAAGTACGTAAAAACGTCTGAAAGCAGGTTTTGCAGCAAATAGTAACTACACAAATTGTTATTTTACTACTATCATTGCTTAGTGGCGACCAAAATATAATAATTGTAGTCAGAGTAGGCGTGCCATCACTAAAAGGTGCTCAATAGCTGGCTAAGAATTGACTGCAGCAGTTATAGCTCTTGTAGTAGTATATAAGGAAATTATGTAACCTTATAACGCTACTATATCAAATTTTTCTGCATCAAAAAATTTAAGTTCAGTAGTTTAGTATTTAATTACGTTAAAACGTCTGAAAGCAGGTTTTGCAGCAAATAGTAACTACAGAAATCGTTATTTTACTACTATCATTGCTTAGTGGCGACCAAAATATAATAATTGTAGCCAGAGGAGGCGTGCCATCACTAAAAGTTGCTCAATAGCTGGCTAAGGATTGACTGCAGCGGTTATAGCTCTTGTAGTAGTATATAAGGAAATTATGTAACCTTATAACGCTACTATATCAAATTTTTCTGCATCAAAAAAATTTAAGTTCAGTAGTTTAGTATTCAAGTACGTAAAAACGTCTGAAAGCAGGTTTTGCAGCAAATAGTAACTACAGAAATTGTTATTTTACTACTATCATTGCTTAGTGGCGACCAAAATATAATAATTGTAGTCAGAGTAGGCGTGCCATCACTAAAAGGTGCTCAATAGCTGGCTAAGAATTGACTGCAGCAGTTATAGCTCTTGTAGTAGTATATAAGGAAATTATGTAACCTTATAACGCTACTATATCAAATTTTTCTGCATCAAAAAATTTAAGTTCAGTAGTTTAGTATTTAATTACGTTAAAACGTCTGAAAGCAGGTTTTGCAGCAAATAGTAACTACAGAAATCGTTATTTTACTACTATCATTGCTTAGTGGCGACCAAAATATAATAATTGTAGTCAGAGTAGGCGTGCCATCACTAAAAGTTGCTCAATAGCTGGCTAAGGATTGACTGCAGCGGTTATAGCTCTTGTAGTAGTATATAAGGAAATTATATAACCTTATAACGCTACTATATCAAATTTTTCTGCATCAAAAAATTTAAGTTCAGTAGTTTAGTATTTAATTACGTTAAAACGTCTGAAAGCAGGTTTTGCAGCAAATAGTAACTACAGAAATTGTTATTTTACTACTATCATTGCTTAGTGGCGACCAAAATATAATAATTGGAGCCAGAGTAGGCGTGCCATCACTAAAAGTTGCTCAATAGCTGGCTAAGGATTGACTGCAGCGGTTATAGCTCTTGTAGTAGTATATAAGGAAATTATGTAACCTTATAACGCTACTATATCAAATTTTTCTGCATCAAAAAATTTAAGTTCAGTAGTTTAGTATTTAATTACGTTAAAACGTCTGAAAGCAGGTTTTGCAGCAAATAGTAACTACAGAAATTGTTATTTTACTACTATCATTGCTTAGTGGCGACCAAAATATAATAATTGTAGTCAGAGTAGGCGTGCCATCACTAAAAGTTGCTCAATAGCTGGCTAAGGATTGACTGCAGCGGTTATAGCTCTTGTAGTAGTATATAAGGAAATTATGTAACCTTATAACGCTACTATATCAAATTTTTCTGCATCAAAAAATTTAAGTTCAGTAGTTTAGTATTTAATTACGTTAAAACGTCTGAAAGCAGGTTTTGCAGCAAATAGTAACTACAGAAATCGTTATTTTACTACTATCATTGCTTAGTGGCGACCAAAATATAATAATTGTAGTCAGAGTAGGCGTGCCATCACTAAAAGTTGCTCAATAGCTGGCTAAGGATTGACTGCAGCGGTTATAGCTCTTGTAGTAGTATATAAGGAAATTATGTAACCTTATAACGCTACTATATCAAATTTTTCTGCATCAAAAAATTTAAGTTCAGTAGTTTAGTATTTAATTACGTTAAAACGTCTGAAAGCAGGTTTTGCAGCAAATAGTAACTACAGAAATTGTTATTTTACTACTATCATTGCTTAGTGGCGACCAAAATATAATAATTGTAGTCAGAGTAGGCGTGCCATCACTAAAAGTTGCTCAATAGCTGGCTAAGGATTGACTGCAGCGGTTATAGCTCTTGTAGTAGTATATAAGGAAATTATGTAACCTTATAACGCTACTATATCAAATTTTTCTGCATCAAAAAATTTAAGTTCAGTAGTTTAGTATTTAATTACGTTAAAACGTCTGAAAGCAGGTTTTGCAGCAAATAGTAACTACAGAAATTGTTATTTTACTACTATCATTGCTTAGTGGCGACCAAAATATAATAATTGGAGCCAGAGTAGGCGTGCCATCACTAAAAGTTGCTCAATAGCTGGCTAAGGATTGACTGCAGCGGTTATAGCTCTTGTAGTAGTATATAAGGAAATTATTTAACCTTATAACGCTACTATATCAAATTTTTTTGCATCAAAAAATTTAAGTTCAGTAATTTAGTATTTAAGTACGTTAAAACGTCTGAAAGCAGGTTTTGCAGCAAATAGTAACTACAGAAATTGTTATTTTACTACTATCATTGCTTAGTGGCGACCAAAATATAATAATTGTAGCCAGAGTAGGCGTGCCATCACTAAAAGTTGCTCAATAGCTGGCTAAGGATTGACTGCAGCGGTTATAGCTCTTGTAGTAGTATATAAGGAAATTATGTAACCTTATAACGCTACTATATCAAATTTTTCTGCATCAAAAAATTTAAGTTCAGTAGTTTAGTATTTAATTACGTTAAAACGTCTGAAAGCAGGTTTTGCAGCAAATAGTAACTACAGAAATCGTTATTTTACTACTATCATTGCTTAGTGGCGACCAAAATATAATAATTGTAGCCAGAGGAGGCGTGCCATCACTAAAAGTTGCTCAATAGCTGGCTAAGGATTGACTGCAGCGGTTATAGCTCTTGTAGTAGTATATAAGGAAATTATGTAACCTTATAAAGCTACTATATCAAATTTTTCTGCATAAAAAAATTTAAGTTCAGTAGTTTAGTATTTAAGTACGTTAAAACGTCTGAAAGCAGGTTTTGCAGCAAATAGTAACTACAGAAATTGTTATTTTACTACTATCATTGCTTAGTGGCGACCAAAATATAATAATTGTAGCCAGAGTAGGCGTGCCATCACTAAAAGTTGCTCAATAGCTGGCTAAGGATTGACTGCAGCGGTTATAGCTCTTGTAGTAATATATAAGGAAATTTTGTAACCTTATAACGCTACTATATCAAATTTTTCTGCATCAAAAAATTTAAGTTCAGTAGTTTAGTATTTAAGTACGTTAAAACGTCTGAAAGCAGGTTTTGCAGCAAATAGTAACAACAGAAATTGTTATTTTACTACTATCATTGCTTAGTGGCGACCAAAATATAATAATTGTAGCCAGAGTAGGCGTGCCATCACTAAAAGTTGCTCAATAGCTGGCTAAGGATTGACTGCAGCGGTTATAGCTCTTGTAGTAGTATATAAGGAAATTATGTAACCTTATAACGCTACTATATCAAATTTTTCTGCATCAAAAAAATTTAAGTTCAGTAGTTCAGTATTCAAGTACGTAAAAACGTCTGAAAGCAGGTTTTGCAGCAAATAGTAACTACAGAAATTGTTATTTTACTACTATCATTGCTTAGTGGCGACCAAAATATAATAATTGTAGCCAGAGTAGGCGTGCCATCACTAAAAGTTGCTCCATAGCTGGCTAAGGATTGACTGCAGCGGTTATAGCTCTTGTAGTAGTATATAAGGAAATTATGTAACCTTATAACGCTACTATATCAAATTTTTCTGCATCAAAAAATTTAAGTTTAGTATTTAAGTACGTTAAAACGTCTGAAAGCAGGTTTTGCAGCAAATAGTAACTACAGCAATTGTTATTTTACTACTATCATTGCTTAGTGGCGACCAAAATATAATAATTGTAGCCAGAGTAGGCGTGCCATCACTAAAAGTTGCTCAATAGCTGGCTAAGGATTGACTGCAGCGGTTATAGCTCTTGTAGTAGTATATAAGGAAATTATGTAACCTTATAACGCTACTATATCAAATTTTTCTGCATTAAAAAATTTAAGTTCAGTAGTTTAGTATTTAAGTACATTAAAACGTCTGAAAGCAGGTTTTGCAGCAAATAGTAACTACAGAAATTGTTATTTTACTACTATCATTGCTTAGTGGCGACCAAAATATAATAATTGTAGCCAGAGTAGGCGTGCCATCACTAAAAGTTGCTCAATAGCTGGCTAAGGATTGACTGCAGCGGTTATAGCTCTTGTAGTAGGATATAAGGGAATTATGTAACCTTATAACGCTACTATATCAAATTTTTCTGCATCAAAAAATTTAAGTTCAGTAGTTTAGTATTTAAGTACGTTAAAACGTCTGAAAGCAGGTTTTGCAGCAAATAGTAACTACAGAAATTGTTATTTTACTACTATCATTGCTTAGTGGCGACCAAAATATAATAATTGTAGTCAGAGTAGGCGTGCCATCACTAAAAGGTGCTCAATAGCTGGCCAAGAATTGACTGCAGCGGTTATAGCTCTTGTAGTAGTATATAAGGAAATTAGTTAACCTTATAACGCTACTACATCAAATTTTTCTGAATCAAAAAAATTTTAGTTCAGTAGTTTAGTATTCAAGTACGTAAAAACGTCTGAAAGCAGGTTTTCCAGCAAATAGTAACTACAGAAATTGTTATTTTACTACTATCATTGCTTAGTGGCGACCAAAATATAATAATTGTAGTCAGAGTAGGCGTGCCATCACTAAAAGGTGTTCAATAGCTAGCTAAGAATTGACTGCAGCGGTTATAGCTCTTGTAGCAGTATATAAAGAAATTATTTAACCTTATAACTCTACTATATCAAATTTTTCTGCATCAAAAAAATTTAAGTTTAGTAGTTTAGTATTCAAGTACGTTAAAACGTCTGAAAGCAGGTTTTGCAGCAAATGGTAACTACAGAAATTGTTATTTTACTACTATCATTGCTTAGTGGCGACCAAAATATAATAATTGTAGTCAGAGTAGGCGTGCCATCACTAAAAGGTGCTCAATAGCTGGCTAAGAATTGACTGCCGCGGTTATAGCTCTTGTAGTAGTATATAAGGAAATTAGTTAACCTTATAACGCTACTATATCAAATTTTTCTGCATCAAAAAAATTTAAGTTGAGTAGTTTAGTATTCAAGTACGTAAAAACGTCTGAAAGCAGGTTTTGCAGAAAATAGTAACTACAGAAATTGTTATTTTACTACTATCATTGCTTAGTGGCGACCAAAATATAATGATTGTAGTCAGAGTAGGCGTGCCATCACTAAAAGGTGCTCAATAACTGGCTAAGAATTGAGTGCTGCGGATATAGCCTTTGTAGTAGTATATTTTGAAATCATTTAACCATATATCACTTTTATATAATTTTTTTCTGCTTCACAAAAATTAAAATTTTGTACATATTAGTATTCAAGTACGTTAGCACGTCTGAAAAGCAGGTTTTACAGCAAATACTAACTACAGAAATTGCTATTGTACTACTATCATAGCTTAGTGGCGACCAAAATATAATAATTGTAGCCAGACTAAGGGCCTGTTACAGAAAGCAATGTTAAGTCACGTGTTAGCTTACATCGCGTCAAAGTGAACAAAATCGCATTAAATTTTGTTTAGTAATGTATTAGTTACCATAGATATTTGAGATTTGATGCGATTTTGGTCACTTTGACGCGATGTTAGCTAACACGAGACTTAACATTGCTTTCTGCAACCGGCCCTAAGCGTGCGATCGTTAACAGGTGCTCAATAGCTGGCTAAGAATTAACTGCAGGGTTCATAGCCCTTGTGGAAGTATATTTAGAAATAATTTATCCATTATCACTTTTATCTAAAATAAATTCAGCACCATAAAAATTTAAATTATGTACATTGGGGTTCAAGTACATTAAAACGTCTGAAAAGCAAGTTTTCGAACAAACATTAACTACAGAAGTTGTTAATGTACTACTATCATAGCTTAGTGGCGACCAAAAATAATAATTGTAGCCAGACTAAGCGAGCCAAATTTAACAGGTGCTCAATAACTCGCTAAGGATTATCTGCAGTGGTTATAGATCTTGTAGTAGTATATTTTAAAATCATTTAACCATATATCACTACTATATCAAATTTATCTGCATTATAACAATTAAAATTTGTAAATAGTATTCAAGTACGTTAAAACGCATGAAAAGCACGCTTTGCAGCAAATATTAACTGCAGAAATTGTTATTGTAGTACTATCATAGCTTAGTGGCGACCAAAATATAATGAATGTAGCCAGACTAATCGTGCCATCATTAACAGGTGATCAATAACTGGTTAAGATTTACTGCAGTGGTTATAGCCCTTGTAGTATTATATTTTGAAATCATTTAACCATTACCACTTTTATCTAAGAAAATTTCTGCATCATAAAAAATTAAATTATGTACATTAGCATTCCAGTACATTAACACGTCTGAAAAGCAAGCTTTGCAGCAAATATTAACTACAGAAAATGTTATTGTACTACTATTAAAACTTAGTGGTGACCTAAACATAATAATTGTAACCACACTAAGCGTGCCATCATTAACAGGTGCTCAATAGCTGGCTAAGGATTGTCTGCAGTGGTTATAGCCTTTCTAGTGGTATATTTGGAAATTATTTAACAATATATCACTACTATATCAAATTTTTTTTGCATCCAAATAATTCCAGTTCAATAGTTTAGTATTCAAGTACACTAAGACGTCTGAAAAGCACGTTTTACAAAATATTAACTACAGAAAATGTTATTGTACTGCTATCATAGCTTAGTGACGACCAAAATATAATAATTGTAGTCAGAGTAGGCGTGCCATCACTAAAAGGTGCTCACCAGCTGGCTAAGGATTGACTGCAGCGGTTATAGCTCTTGTAGTAGTATATAAAGAAATTATTTAACCTTATAACTCTACTATATCAAATTTTTCTGCATCAAAAAAATTTAAGTTTAGTAGTTTAGTATTCAAGTACGTTAAAACGTCTGAAAGCAGGTTTTGCAGCAATTAGTAACTACAGAAATTGTTATTTTACTACTATCATTGCTTAGTGGCGACCAAAATATAATAATTGTAGTCAGAGTAGGCGTGCCATCACTAAAATGTGCTCAATAGCTGGCTAAGAATTGACTGCCGCGGTTATAGCTCTTGTAGTAGTATATAAGGAAATTAGTTAACCTTATAACGCTACTATATCAAATTTTTCTGCATCAAAAAAATTTAAGTTCAGTAGTTTAGTATTCAAGTACGTAAAAACGTCTGAAAGCAGGTTTTGCAGAAAATAGTAACTACAGAAATTGTTATTTTACTACTATCATTGCTTAGTGGCGACCAAAATATAATGATTGTAGTCAGAGTAGGCGTGCCATCACTAAAAGGTGCTCAATAACTGGCTAAGAATTGAGTGCTGCGGATATAGCCTTTGTAGTAGTATATTTTGAAATCATTTAACCATATATCACTTTTATATAATTTTTTTCTGCTTCACAAAAATTAAAATTTTGTACATATTAGTATTCAAGTACGTTAGCACGTCTGAAAAGCAGGTTTTACAGCAAATACTAACTACAGAAATTGCTATTGTACTACTATCATAGCTTAGTAGCGACCAAAATATAATAATTGTAGCCAGACTAAGGGCCTGTTGCAGAAAGCAATGTTAAGTCACGTGTCAGCTTACATCGCGTCAAAGTGAACAAAATCGCATTAAATTTTGTTTAGTAATGTATTAGTTACCATAGAGATTTGAGATTTGATGCGATTTTTATCACTTTGACGCTAACACGAGACTTAACATTGCTTTCTGCAACCGGCCCTAAGCGTGCGATCGTTAACAGGTGCTCAATAGCTGGCTAAGAATTAACTGCAGGGTTCATAGCCCTTGTGGAAGTATATTTAGAAATAATTTATCCATTATCACTTTTATCTAAAATAAATTCAGCACCATAAAAATTTAAATTATGTACATTGGGGTTCAAGTACATTAAAACGTCTGAAAAGCAAGTTTTCGAACAAACATTAACTACAGAAGTTGTTAATGTACTACTATCATAGCTTAGTGGCGACCAAAAATAATAATTGTAGCCAGACTAAGCGAGCCAAATTTAACAGGTGCTCAATAACTCGCTAAGGATTATCTGCAGTGGTTATAGATCTTGTAGTAGTATATTTTAAAATCATTTAACCATATATCACTACTATATCAAATATATCTGCATTATAACAATTAAAATTTGTAAATAGTATTCAAGTACGTTAAAACGCATGAAAAGCACGCTTTGCAGCAAATATTAACTGCAGAAATTGTTATTGTAGTACTATCATAGCTTAGTGGCGACCAAAATATAATGAATGTAGCCAGACTAATCGTGCCATCATTAACAGGTGATCAATAACTGGTTAAGATTTACTGCAGTGGTTATAGCCCTTGTAGTATTATATTTTGAAATCATTTAACCATTACCACTTTTATCTAAGAAAATTTCTGCATCATAAAAATTTAAATTATGTACATTAGCATTCGAGTACATTAACACGTCTGAAAAGCAAGCTTTGCAGCAAATATTAACTACAGAAAATGTTATTGTACTACTATTAAAACTTAGTGGTGACCTAAACATAATAATTGTAACCACACTAAGCGTGCCATCATTAACAGGTGCTCAATAGCTGGCTAAGGATTCTCTGCAGTGGTTATAGCCTTTCTAGTGGTATATTTGGAAATTATTTAACAATATATCACTACTATATCAAATTTTTTTTGCATCCAAATAACTCCAGTTCAATAATTTAGTATTCAAGTACGTTAACACGTCTGAAAAGCACGTTTTGCAACAAATATTAACTACAGAAATTGTTATTGTACTACTATTAAAACTCAGTGGTGATCAAAATATAATAAATGTAGCCAGACTAAGCCTGCCATCACTAACAGGTGCTCAATTACCTGCTAAGAATCACTGCAGTGGTTATAGCCCTTGTAGTCGTATATTTTTAAATCATTTAACCATATATCACTACTATATCAAATTCTTCTGCATCCAAAAAATTCAAGTTCAATAGTTTAGTATTCAAGTAAGTTAAAACATCTGAAAAGCGAGTTTTGCAGCAAATATTAACCACAGAAATTGTTATTGTACTACTAGCGTAGCGTAGTGGCGAACAAAATTTAATAATTGTAGTCAGAGTAGATGTGCCATCACTAAAAGGTGCTCAATAATGGCTAAGAATTGACTGCAGCGGTTATAGCCCTTGTGGTAGAGTATTTTGAAAACATTTAAAAATATATCACTACAAGGGCTGTAACTGCAAACAATTCTTAGCCAGTTCTTGAGCACCTTTTAATGATGGCATGCTTAGTCTGTCTACAATTATTATATTTTGGTCACCACTAAGCTATGATAGTAGTACAATAACAATTTCTGTAGTTAATATTTGCTGCAAGACGTGCTTTTAAGACGTTTTAACGTACTTGAATACTAAACTACTAAACTTGAATCTTTTGGATGCAGAAAAATTTGACATTGTAGTTATATATGGTTAAATGATTTCAAAATATACTACTACAGGGGCTATAACCACTACAGTTAATTATTAGCCGGTAATTGAGCACCTGTTTATGTGGGCACGCTTACTCTGGCTACAGTTATTTATATTGGTCGCCACTAAGCTATAATAGTAGTACAATAACCGTTTCTGTAGTTAATATTTGCTGCAACACGTGCTTTTCAGAAGTTTTAACGTACTAGAGTACTATTAAAATTGAATTTTTTAGATGCAGAAAAATTTGAATATTACTGATACATGGTTAAATGGTTACCAAATATACCACTACAAAAGCTATAACCACTGCAGTCAATCTTTAGCCAGTTATTGAGCACCTGTTAATGATGGCACGCTTAGTCTGGCTACAACTATTATATTTTGGTCGCCACTAAGATATAATAGTAGTTCAATAACAATTACTGTAGTTAATATTTGCTGCGAAACGTGCTTTTCAGACGTTTTAACGTACTTGAATACTAAACTATTAAACTTGAATTTTTTAGATGCAGAAAAATTTGATATATTAGTGATATATGGTTAAATATTTCCATATATATTACTACAAGGGCTATAACCGCCGCAGTCAATTCGTAGCCAGTTATTAAGCACCTGTTAGTGATGGCATGCTTAGTCTGGCTACAATTATAATATTTTAGTCACCACTAAGCTATGATAGTAGTACAATAACAATTTCTGTAGTTAGTATTTTCTGCAAGACGTGCTTTTCAGAAGTTTCAACGTATTTGAATACTAAACTACTAAACTTGAATTTTTTTGATGCAGAAAAATTTGATATAGTAGTGTCATAAGGTTAAATGATTTCCATATATACTACTACAAGGGCTATAACCGCCGCAGTCAATTCGTAGCCAGTTATTGAACACCTTTTAGTGATGGCATGCTTAGTCTGGCTACAATTATTATATTTTGGTCGCCACTAAGCTATGATAGTAGTGCAATAACAATTTCTATAGTTAATATTTGCTGCAAAACGTGCTGTTCAGACTTTTTAACGTACTCGAATACTAACTTACAAGATTTTAATTTTTTTGATGCAGAAATATATGAAATAGTAGTGATATATGGTTAAATGATTTCAAAATATACTACAAAAAGTGCTATAACAACTGAAGTTAATCCTTAGCCAGTTCTTGAGCACCTTTTGATTATGGCATGCATAGTCTGGCTACAATTATTATATATATTATGGTCGCCACTAAGCTATGATAGTAGTACAATAACAATTTCTGTAGTTAGTATTTGCTGCAAGATGTGCTTTTCAAACGTTTTAACGTTCTTGAATACTAAACTATTAAACTTGAATTTTTTAGATGCAGAAAAATTTGATATATTAGTGATATATAGTTAAATGATTTCAAAATACACCACTACAAAGGCTATAACCACTGCAGTCAATCCTTAGCCAATTATTGAGCAGCGGTTAATGATGGCACGCATAGTCTGGCTACAATCATTATATTTTGGTAGCCACTAAGCCATGATAGTAGTACAATAACAATTTCTATAGTTAATATATGCTGCAAAACGTGCTTTTCAGACGTTCTAACGCACTTGAATATTAAACTATTGAACTTGAATTTTTTAGATGCAGAAAAATTTGATATATTAGTGATTTATGGTTAAATGATTTCCAAATATACCACTACAAAGTCTATAACCACTGCAGTCAATCCTTAGCCAGTTATTGAACACCTGTTAATGATGCCACGCTTAGTCTGGCTAGAATTATTATATTTTGGTCGCCACTAAGATATAATAGTAGTACAATAACAATTTCTGTAGTTAATATTTGCTGGAAGACGTGATTTTCAGACGTTTCAACGTACTTGAATACTAAACTACTAAACTTGAATTTTTTGGATGCAGAAAAATTTGACAAAGTGCCGACATGTAGTTATTTGCTTTCAAGATATACTACTACAAGAGCTATAACCACTGCAGTAAATTCTTAGCCAGTTATTGAGCACCTGTTAATGATGGCAAGCTTAGTCTGGCTACAATTATTATATTTTGGTAGCCACTAAGCTTTGATAGTAATACAATAACGATTTCTATAGTTAATATTTGCTGCAAAACGTGCTTTTCAGACGTTTTAACGTACTTGAATACTAAACTATTGAACTTGAATTTTTTGGATGCAGAAGAATTTCATATAGTAGTGATATATGGTTAAATGATTTGCAAATATACCACTACAAAGGCTATAACCACTGCAGTCAATTCTTAGCCAGTTATTGAGCACCAGTTAATGATGGCACGCATAGTCTGGCTACAATTATTATATTTTGGTCCAAACTAAGCTATAATAGTAGTACAATAACAATTTCTGTAGCTAATATTTGCTGCAAAACGTGTTTTTCAGACGTTTTAAGGTACTTGAATACTTAACTATTGAACCTGAATTTTTTGGATGCAGAAAAATTTGATATAGTAGTGAAATATGGTTAAATTATTTCAAAATATACTACTACAAGGGCTATAACCACTGCAGTAAATTCTTAGCCAGTTATTGAGCACCTGTTAATGATGGCACGCTTAGTCTGGGTAGAATTATTATATTTTGGTCGCCACTAAGCTATTATAGTAGTACAATTAACAATTTCTGTAGTTAGCAAAACTTGCTTTTCAGACGTTTCAACGTACTTCAATACTAACTTACAAAATTTTAATTTTTATGATACAGAAAAATGTGATATAGTAGTGTTATAAGGTTAAATGATTTCCATACAGGGTGTAGAAATGCTTTACGCACCATAGGGTTTTCAGTGGTAATTTCTTCATATGACAATATTTGCTTCCTTAATCATTTTAGAGCTACTTCTACATAGGTTTTTTGTAGAGCAAACAATTGTGCATCCATTTATGCCATTATTTTTGTCATTTTACGTCAGAAAACCTATTAATGAAAGAAGTTTGAATTTTAATTTTTTCAAAAATCAGTGCAAATTTTGAAGTGGTGGTATGCTGAAAGCAGATCAGGTGCAATAAGTGCCATGGTTGCCGCTACATTTGACAGATGCAATAAATAAATAGCAAACTAATTTTTTAATGCTTTGAGATGCTTCAATAATTTCAAGGCACCACTGATTTGTCTAAAAATGGTAATTTTATTTATTTAAATTTTTGGTTTTCCGAAATGTAAAATGATAAATGCTAGCACAAATCGATCCGTAATTTTTTTCTCTACAAAAAACTTCCATAGAAGTTCGCTCTAAAATAATTAGGGAAGCAAATATTTTCATATGAAAAAATTACCATTGAAATCCCTATTGTGCGTAAAGCATTTCTACACCCTGTATATACTACTACAAGGGCTATAACCGCTGCAGTTAATTCTTAGCCAGTTATTGAGCACATTTTAGTGATGGCACGCCTACTCTGACTACAATTATTATATTTTGTTCGCCACTACGCAATGATAGTAGTACAATAACAATTTCTGTAGTTAATATTTGCTGCAAAACGTGCTTTTCAGACGTTTTAACCTACTTGAATACTAACTTACACAATTTTAATTTTTATTATTCAGTAAAATTTGATATAGTACTAATATATGGTTAAATAATTTCAAAATATACTACTACAAAGGCCATAACCTCTGCAAACAATCCTTAACCAGTTATTCAGCACCTTTTAGTGATGGCACGCCTTCTCTGACTACAATTATTAAATTTTGTTCGCCACTACGCTATGATAGTAGCACAATAACAATTTCTGTAGTTAATATTTGCTGCAAAACGCGCTTTTCAGACGTTTTAACGTACTTGAATACTAAACTATTAAACTTGAATGTTTTGGATGCAGACGCTTTTGATATAGTGGTGATATATGGTTAAATAATTTCCAAATATGCTACTACAAAGGCTATAACCTTTGCAGACAATCTTTAACCAGTTATTGGGCACCTGTTAATAATGGCTCGCTTAGTTTGGCTACAATTATTATATTTTGGTGGCCACTAAGCTATAATAGTGGTACAATAACAACTTCTGTAGTTAATATTTGCTGCAAAACGTCCTTTTCAGACTTGAATAATAAACTATTAAACTTGAATTTTTTAGATGCAGAAAAATTTGATATATTAGTGATATACTAGCAACCCAGTGAGACAAATGTCTCATTTAAAAAAACAAAAAAGACCGTTTTTCAAATAGAACGCGTATTAAATAAAAACTGTACCCAGGACTGGAAGGCGTCAAAGTGGTTGCCTAACCGATCGACGTTTTATGCGCAGAGGGTCGCAGCTCCGTTTGGCTGCTGAAACATTTCTATTTAATACGCGTTCTATTTGAAAAACGGTCTTTTATTTTATTTCTCAAAAACCGGAAGTGTCACGTGACTAAAATTCGGTTCCTGAGCTGACACGACCATTCCAAACATATAACTTTCATACTTTTTTTCTCTATCTCTTACGGTTTGGCTGCTGAAACAGCGTCCTGGGCGGACGGACAGACAAGTCTACAGCGTCCCGGACGGACGGACTGACAAGTCTATTAGATAAAGGATGGATAAATGATTTGAAAATATACTACTACAAGAGCTATAACTACTGCAGACAATTCTTAGCCAGTTCTTGAGCACCTTTTAATGATGGCATGTTTAGTCTGTTGTTACGGTCTTGAACTGACTTTACGACACCGCACCGGCTCATACATAAACGAAACGGCCGGCGCGTGCCGTAATGGACGAAATCGGGACGAAACTTCTCCTAGGCCGCTACCCAGCCGCAACAAGATAGGCCGGCTAGACTTTCACTGGAGTTGGGCGGGTTCTTAACGAGATTATCTAAGGGTAACGGCCAGAGGGTCGGTAAATAACGGTAAAATAAAGAGGGCGCCACCAAGCCTGTCTTAACCCGAATAACCGGGCCTGGGCGGTTAGACGGGGGCGAAGTATTCAAGACACTCCGTCGATAGGGGTACTCGTGAATTATAAACTCACACAACGATTTCGTGATGGCAAAAATACTTAGATCATGAAGTGGGGCTCTTTCAGCCACGGCAATGTTAATTTAAGATTTTCACTATTAAATATCAAAATACATTAAAAATAATAGCACCATTGTAACGAGTAAAATTCAGTGCATCCGGGGAAATAAAGGCATAATTTTCCCTGAGTTTGTGAAATTTTCATCATCAGCTTCCGAGCGACCTTCGCACCAGAGATCCAGCTGCGTACCAGCAACTACAGCATCGTGAGGGGATCCTAGGCACGAGACCACATCACCGGAACCCCATCCAGCTCCTGCATGCACGACACTTCATTCCAGGCGCCCCCGCAGAAGATTTGGCCCAGTTCGACCCTTCCGAGCATCGAGGCGCCGCCTGTGTCAAATTATAAGGTCAGTTTATGAAGCCAATTTAAATGCTACGGACGTGAAACTTATCCGACACATAAAGAAAGCTGCTCCAAAGCTGATTCCAGGCATTTCAAACCTTCAGTTAGCCTAGATCTGATAATTGGAAAATGTAGAAGTGACGTTAGGATTCTGCAGCGTCGATTCGAGAAACAACGAAGTTGTGTTTTCGCTTAAAAACAAAAGACGAGCTGCTGACGCTTCAATTAAGGGGGACAATTTAAAATTACCTGTTAGATCTGCTCACTGAGTTGTTGTAATTAATACTGAAAAACACTGAACGACCAGCACTTGATAAATTTCATAACGTAAATTTGTGATAGATTAGCTCGAGTGAAGCATATTAGTTTGCATTTGACGTACGCTCCAGTGGCGTACGAATAAATTTCAAAAACTAACTGTGAACCCACACCTTGAGTAAGAGCTCATGTCTGCCGTAAGTTTAGCCAACAAAATTTAAATTGCAGGTAGATTAAATCCCAAGTAGGGGCTTACGATCATTTATTTAAACTTGAGGAACTATACAGCTCATTTTTAATTATCCCTGAGAGAGTTAATTCATTAGTTCTTTGATGAACCCTAACTAAAAATATTTGCTTTGGTAGCTCTAGTTATTTATTTAAAATGAAATTATCGTCATTTAGAGAGCAATAACCACTGCAATATTTGGCGCCCGAACGTGTAGGCTAGCAAAAATAAAATTAAACCACATTGCTATTTCAAAATATAAAATTTGTACCTCGAATTTATTATCTGTGTGGGTAGCTTCGCTGGTAAGTGCAAGCGCTTTGTTTTTGCCTGACAACTAAGTAAATAACATACAGAAAAAGATGGATAAGCGTACCAGAAGACTAAAGAGGATAGAAGAAGGAAAGGAAGAAGAGCATCAAGCAGAAGTCACGGAAGTACCCGAACAGTCTGCGGCAGAACAAGAACGTCAAGGGGATCATGCGGAGGAACAAATGCACCAAGCCCCAAAGCAAACGTTTGAATTAAACGCAATGATGGAAGCAATAATGCAAATGCAGCAAGAAAGCAAAAAAGAAGCAGAAGAGCGGGACAAGAAAAATAAAGAAGAAGCAGAAGAACGGGACAAAAAGCTACAGGAAATAATTGCAAATAACACGCAGGAATTAAAGCAAGAAAGCAAAAAAAAAGCAGAAGAGCGGGACAAGAAAAATAAAGAAGAGGCAGAAGAGCGGGATAAAAAGCTACAGGAAATGATCACAAATAACATACAGGAATTAAAACAAGATGTGACAAAGAGTGTACAGGAATTAAAAGAGGAATTGACGAAAAATGCAGAAGGGAGAGAAACGAGGGGGTATAACCACACCAATTTGATGTTGGAAGAATTGAAGAACGAACTAGTGCAGAAGCAACAGGATAACAAGCAAGAGTTGCAAGATAAAATTGATGGGTTACAAGCAACGAAATTAGACAAGAGTTACATCAAGAAATGGGACAATTGATAGAAGAAAAGATAGGACAGAAAGGAGAGGAAATTGAAGACAAGATTAAGGATGTAGAGAATAAAACACTCGAACAACTGGCACAACATAAAGAGATTATTGAAGTCGGGTTAGTCAGCCTCGCAACGAAAACGGACGAACAGTGGGTGAAACTACAAGAGGGGCAGAGTCGAAATACGCACCACATTGCCCTGGTCGAGAACCGAATTACGAGGGAGATACAAGGAATGCATGAGAGGATTGAATAAGTCCAAGAGCTCCCTGTAAGCACAGCGACTAGCAGTATTAATAACGAGATGATATCCAAGTTCGAAGGTAGGAGTGGCGAATTGCCAATGATCTTTCTGGCAAAACTGGACGACTTGATGCGGACGATACCAACAGAATGCCGAAAACTCCAAGTAATTAACATGGCGATGCGACACAACGCAGAAGTATGGCATAGCATAGTAAAGTGTAAATACACTACATACAACGAGTTTAAAGAACTGTTTAAGGAACAATACTGGAGTAACACTCACCAGGCACAGGTAAGAACTGAGCTG
Organism: Agriotes lineatus; assembly: GCA_940337035.1. Taxonomy (NCBI): domain Eukaryota; kingdom Metazoa; phylum Arthropoda; class Insecta; order Coleoptera; family Elateridae; genus Agriotes; species Agriotes lineatus. The sequence goes on from OW679199.1 coordinate 121,338,266, forward strand.
GCGTCTGGCCAGTACATAGACAGAGGTGGTTCCATTATACACCGCTACAACAAGGCCCAATACTTGACCCCACGATTGACGGAGGAGGAGATCATTCAACACCTCTCCAGGCATTTAGAGGCCGAGATTACTCGAGCAGTGAACAGAAACTTTAACAATAATTACAACCAAAACAATAATCGACAACAGGATCGCTATAACTACAATAATAACGCAAACTGGAATCAAAATAGAGTCAATTACAATAGGGGGGAAAATAGTAATCAAAGAAGTTATAACGATCTGATAGGTGAGAGAAACAAGAAGAGATGCCAGGAACAGGAGACGAGTAAACCACAGGATAGACAATTTGTTAACACGATATTTACACCAAGAAGACCAGAAGAAGAGAACATGAACCGGATTGTGATTGCAGAGGTGCATGAGGAACCCTCGATAGATAAAAAAAACTCATTTTTGGAATTATGTGTGAATAGTATTGTAAATAGTAGATTTAAGGACGTCGCCATCACATACGAGAAAGCGGGGGAACTACAATTTTTAGATCAAGAATACGAGACGCTGATTGATACTGGTGCAATGGTTTCTCTAGTACAAGAGGAAGTCCTAAATAGGCATTTAAATGTTTTACAAAGTAATTTAACTAAAGTCAACAAAGTCGAGTTACTGTCAGCAACAAGGAAGAAGATATCAACTACAAGTAGAGTATTGGCAATTAAGATCAGCATAAATAAGAAAGAATATGATGTGCGATTTTACATAGTGTCTGCCCGAAATGTACAATTTGTGATAGGAGTCGATATTATTCAGCAAGTTGGAATTAAAATTGATGGAATGCAGAAGTGCATCCAAATAGATGATATTAGAAGGCATTGGTCTGGATCCAAGTACGGGGACCAAGTGCGTGAAAATTGTTGCCCAGCCAATAGAGCGGGAGACGATATGATTTGTTGCCGAAGCCAGAGTGCCGGAGACGAAATAATTATAAATAATTGTGCGATAATAGAAGGAATGCTGGATGATGAGTAGATAGGGATTGGCTACATACAATATAAAGGCAGAATTATGAAAATTATCGAAAAAAATAAGGAGATTTTAAATCAAAAGACAGGACAAGCACCAAAATATTGGGACAAACTTGTTGTTGACGAAACGACTGGATTTAAATCAAGATCATACCCAATACCATTTGCTCAGCTTGAAAAAGTAAAGCATGAGGTACAGAAGATGTTGGAAGAAAATGTAATAGAGCGATCAGAAACGAACTTTCTAAATCCTACGGTGGTAGTTAAGAAGAGCGACGGTAGTTTAAGATTATGTTTAGATGCACGCAGGATAAATCAGATTACAAAACACCAATATCAAAGTCCGCAAACGATAGATGCCTTGTTAAGCCAGATATGGGATAAAAAAATGTTAACGAAATTAGATTTGAGAAACTCGTGTTGGCTGATTCCATTACACGAAGATTCAAGAAATTACACTGGATTCTGCGTAGAGGGGGACATCTTTCATTTTAAGGTGGTCCCGTTCGGTTTGACAACTTCATGTGCAGCTTTAGTAAGAGCCATGCAACAGATTTTGAACAAATTTGACGAGTTTTGCGTGCACTACGTCGACGATATTTTAGTTTTCCCACGAGACGTGGAACAACATTTGGTACACTTAGATTTAGTCATTAGCACATTAAATGAAAACGGCCTAAAGCTGAATTTAGATAAATGTCAATTTATGCAAACGAAAGTAGCCTACTTAGGATATGAGATTAGTAACGTGAAACTTACCGGAGACATAAAGAAAGCTGCTCCGAAGCTGATTCCAGGAATTTCAAACCTTCAGTTAGCCTAGATCTGATAATTGGAAAATGTAGAAGTGAGGTTAGGTTTCTGCAGCGTCGATTTGAGAAACAACGAAGTTGTGTTTTCGCTGAAAAACAAAAGACGAGCTGCTGACGCATCAATTAAGCGAGAAAATTTAAAATTACCTGTTTGATCTGCTCACTGAGTTGTAATTAACATTGAAAAACACTAAACGACCAGCACTTGATCAATTTCATAACGTAAATTTGTGACAGATTAGCTCGAGTGAAGCATATTAGTTTGCATTTGACCTACGCTCCAGTGGCGTACGAATAAATTTCAAAAACTAACTGTGAACCCATACCTTGCGTAAGAGCTCACGTCTGCAGTGAGTTTAGCCAACAAAATTTAAATTGCAGGTAGATTAAATCACAAGTATGGGCTTACGACCAGTTAATATACAGCTTATTTTTAATTATCACTGAGAGACTTAGTTAATTCATTAGCTCTTTGACGAACACAAACTAAAAAATTTGCTTTGGTAGCTCTAGTTATTTATTTAAAATTAAATTACCATCATTTAGATAGCAATAACCACTACAATATATGGTTAAATGATTTCAAAATACACTACTACAGGGGCTATAACCACTGCAGTAAATTTTTTGCCAGTTATTGAGCACCTGGTAATGATGGCACGTTTAGTCTGGCTACAATTATTATATTTTGGTCACCACTAAGCTATGATAGTAGTACAATAACAACTTCCGTAGTTAATATTTGCTGTAAAACGTGCTTTTCAAACGTTTTAACGTACTTGAATACTAAACTATTAAACTTGAATTTTTTAGATGCAGAAAAATTTGATATATTAGTGATATATGGTTAAATGATTTCAAAATATACCACTACAAGGGATATAACCACTGCAGTCAATTTTTAGCCAGTTATTGAGCACCTGTTAATGATGGCACGCTTAGTCTGGCTACAATTATTATATTTTGGTCGCCACTAAGCTATGATAGTAGTACAATAACAACTTCTGTAGTTAATATTTGCTGCAAAACGTGCTTTTCAGACGTTTTAACGTACTTGAATACTAAACTACTAAACTTGAATTTTTTAGATGCAGAAAAATTTGATATATTAGTGATTTATGGTTAAATGATTTCAAAATATACTACTACAAGAGCTATAACCACTGCAGACAATTCTTAGCCAGTTCTTGAGCACCTTTTAATGATGGCATGCTTAGTCTGTCTACAATTATTATATTTTGGTCACCACCAAGCTATGATAGTAGTACAATAACAATTTCTGTAGTTAATATTTGCTGCAAGACGTGCTTTTCAGACGTTTTAACGTTCTTGAATACTAAACTACTAAACATGAATCTTTTTGATGCAGAAAAATTTGACAAAGTAGTGAAATATGGTTAAATTATTTCAAAATATACTACTACAAGGGCTATAGCCGCTGCAGTAAATCCTTAGCCGGTAATTGAGCAGCTGTTAATGATGGCACGCTTACTCTGGCTACAATTATTAAATTTTGGTAGCCACTACGCTATGATAGTAGTACAATAACAATTTCTGTAGTTAATATTTGCTGCAAGACGTGCTTTTCAGACGTTTTAACGTACTTGAATACTAAACTACTAAACTTGAATTTTTTAGATGCAGAAATTTTTTATATATTAGTGATTTATGGTTAAATGATTTCAAAATATACTACTACAAGAGCTATAACCACTGCAGACAATTCTTAGCCAGTTCTTGAGCACTTTTTAATGATGGCATGCTTAGTCTGTCTACAATTATTATATTTTGGTCACCACCAAGCTATGATAGTAGTACAATAGCAATTTCTGTAGTTAATATGTGCTGCAAAACGTGATTTTCAGATGTTTTAACGTACTTGAATACTAAACTATTGCACTTGAATTTTTTGGATGCACAAAAATTTGATATAGTAGTGAAATATGGTTAAATGATTTCCAAATATATATAAAAACTTAAAGAAATATTGCAATTCGCAGGGCCTGCCATGCCTACCAGTGGCTAAAAATTCTCACGTAAACCGTAGCGTTCCGTCTCACAGACTGCACTTAACTAAAAATAAAACACATCTCCAGCATCAGTTACCCAAATTTGCCAATAATTGTGAGATATGTGGGGCACCAAAAGGAGAAAGATTAAGTGAGATCATTCGAAGAAAAGCGGTACTCTTTTGCTGAAAATTTGAGATTAAAATTTGCTTGCAGTCTCACAGACGGCACGTTACCAGTTAAGGGTTAAAATATACTACTGCAAGGACTATAACCACTGCAGTGAATTCTTAGCCGGTAATTGAGCACCTGTTAATGATGGCACGCTTACTCTGGCAACAATTATTATATTTTGGTAGCCACTACGCTATGATAGTAGTACAATAACAATTTCTGTAGTTAATATGTGCTGCAAAACGTGATTTACAGACGTTTTAACGTACTTGGATACTAACTTACAAAATTTTAATTTTTTTGATGCAAAAAAATGTGATATAGTAGTGATATATGGTTAAATGATTTCAAAATATACTACAAGTGCTATAACAACTGCAGTTAATTCTTAGCCAGTTCTTGAGCACCTTCTAATGATGGCATGCTTAGTCTTGCTACAATTATTATATTTTGGTTTCCACTAAGCTATGATGGTAGTACAATACCAATTTCTGTAGTTAATATTTGCTGCAAAACGTGCTTTTCAGACGTTTTAACGTACTTTAATACTAAACTGCTAAACTTGAATTTTGGGGATGATGAAAAATTTGATATAGTAGTGATGTATGGTTAAACGATTTCAAAATATGCTACTACAAGGGCTATAACCACTGCTGTCAATTCTTAGCCTGTTATTGAGCACATGTTAATGATGGCACGCTTAGTCTGTCTACAATTATTATATTTTGGTCGCCACTAAGCTATGATAGTAGTACAATAACAATTTCTGTAGTAAATATTTGTTGAAAAACGTGGCTTTTAGACGTTTTAACGTACTTGAATACTAAACTATTAATCTGGAATTTTTTGGTTCCACAAAAATTTGATATAGTAGTGTTATAAGGTTAAATGATTTCCATATACCGGGTGTCCGTTCTCAAAGTCGAACATAGGCGATTAACATTGTATTGAACGTTTTTGCCGATTCCTGCTCGCCAATTCAACTTACAGGGAAAGATAAAATTATTGCGCATCAAATGATACCAATAATTATACTCTAGATGCAATTTTTATTTTAAAATACTAATTTAAAACTTGGGATTTTTTAACTACGCCTTGCCTTGCTTTTCAAGTTCGATAGCATTTGTCAAAAAAATTGGTAATTAGTTGGCGTACATAAGGTATTTTCTGCCAACATCTGTTAAAATTATCTCAGAAAAATAAATTATTTCAATGAAGAACGAGTGAATGCACTAATGTTAATTGCCTATGTTCGACTTTGAGAATGGACACCCGCTATACTACTACCAGAGTTATAACCGCTGCAGTCAATTCTTAGACAGTTATTGACAACCTGTTAGTGATCGCACACGTAGTCTGGCTACAATTATTATATTTTGGTCGCCACTAAGCTATAATAATAGTACAATAACCATTTCTGTAGTTAATATTTCCTTCAACACGTGCTTTTCAGACGTTTAACGTACTAGAATACTAAACTATTAAACTTGAATCTATTTCGATGCAGAAAAATTTGAATATTAGTGATACATTGTTAAATGGTTACCAAATATACCACTACAAAAGCTATAACCACTGCAGTCAATCCTTAGCCAGTTATTGAGCACCTGTTAATGATGACACGGTTAGACTGGCTACAACTATTATATTTTCGTCGCCACTAAGCTATAATAGTAGTACAATAACAAATTCTGTAGTTAATATTTACTGCAAGACGTGCTTTTCAGACGTTTTAACGTACTGGAATACTAAACTATTAAACTTGAATTTTTAGATGCAGAAAAATTTGATAAATTACTGATATATGGATAAATGATTTCAAAATACACTACTACAAAGGCTAAAACCACTGCAGTCAATCCTTATCCAGTTATTGAGCACCTGTAAATGATGGCACGCCTACTCTGGCTACAATTATTATATTTTGTTCTCCACTACTCTATGATAGTAGTAAAATAACAATTTCTATAGTTAGCATTTGCTGCAAAACAAGCTTTTCAGACGTTTTAACGAAATTGAATACTAAAATATTGAACTTGAATTTTTTGGATGCAGAAGAATTTGATATAGTAGTGTTATAAGTTTAAATGATTTCCATATATACTATTACAAGCGCTATAACCACTGCGATGAATCCTTAAAACGTAATTGAGCACTTGTTAGTGATGGCACGTTTAGTCTGGCTACAATGATTATATTTTGGTAACCAGTAAGCTATGATAGTAGTACAATAACAATTTCTATAGTGAATATTTCCTGCAAAACGTGCTTTTCAGACGTTTTAACGTACTTGAATACTAAACTATTGAACTTGAATTTCTTGGATGCAGAAGAATTTGATATAGTAGTGTTATAAATTTAAATGATTTCCATATATACTTATTACAAGCGCTATAACCACTGCGATGAATCCTTAAAACGTAATTGAGCACTTGTTAGTGATGGCACGTTTAGTCTGGCTACAATGATTATATTTTGGTAACCAGTAAGCTATGATAGTAGTACAATAACAATTTCTATAGTGAATATTTCCTGCAAAACGTGCTTTTCAGACGTTTTAACGTACTTGAATACTAAACTATTGAACTTGAACTTTTTGGATGCAGAAGAATTTGATATAGTAGTGATATATGGTTAAATGAATTCCAAACATACCACTACAAAAGCTATAACCACTGCAGTCAATCCTTAGCCAGTTATGGAGCACCTGTTAATGATGGCGCTCTTAGTCTGGCTACAATTATTTTATTTTGGGCGCCATTAAGCTATAATAGTAGTACAATACCAATTTCTGTAGTTAATATTTTCTGAAAATCGTGCTTTTCAGACGTTTTAACGTACTTGAATACTGAACTAAGAACTTGAATCTTTTAGATGCAGAAAAATTTGATACAATAGTTATATATGGTTAAATGATTTCAAAATATACTACTACAAGGGCTGTAATCACTGCAGTCAATTCTTAGCCAGTTCTTGAACACCTTTTAATGATGGCATGCTTAGTCTGTCTACAATTATTGTATTTTGGTCACCACTAAGCTATGATAGTAGTACAATAATAATTTCTGTAGTTAATATTTGCTGTAAGACGTGATTTTTGGACGTTTTAACGTACTTGAATTTTTTGGATGCAGAAGAATTCGACAAAGTAGTGATATATGGTTAAATGATTTTAAAATATACTACTACAAGGGCTATAACCACTGCAGTCAATTCTTTGCCAGTTATTGAGCACCTTTTAGTGATGGCACGCCTACTCTGACTACAATTATTATATTTTGTTCGCCACTACGCTTACAAAATTTAAATTTTTATTGTTTAGAAAAAGCTGATATAGTACCAATATATTTTAAAATCATTTAACGATATATCACCAATATATCAAATTTTTCTGCATCTAAAAAATTTAAGTTGAATAGTTTAGTATTCAAGTACGTTAAAACGTCTGAAAAGCACGTTTTGCAGCAAATGTTAACTACAGAAGTTGTTATTGTACTACTATTATAGCTTAGTGGCCACCAAAATATAATAATTGTAGCCAGACTAAGCGAGCCATCATTAACCGGTGCCCAGTAACTGGTTAAGGATAGTCTGCAGTGGTTATAGTCTTTGTAGTTGAATATTTGGTAACCATTTAGCCATATATCACTACTATATCAGATTCTTCTGCATCCAAAAAATTAAAGTTCAATAGTTTAGTATTCAAGTACGTTAACACGTCTGAAAATCACGTTTTACAAAATATTAACTACAGAAAATGTTATTGTACTGCTATCATAGCTTAGTGACGACCAAAATATAACAATAGTAGCCATACTAAGCGTGCCATCATTAAATTTGCTCAATAACTAGCTAAGAATTGACTGCAGTGGTTATAGCACTTGTACGAGTATATTTTGAAATCACTTAACCATATATCACTACTATATCAAATGTGTCTGCATCTAAAAAATTCAAGTTAATACTTTGGTATTCAAATACGTTAAAACGTCTGAAAAACACGTTTTGGAGCAAATATTAACTACAGAAATTGTTATTGTACTACTATCATAGCGTAGTGGCGAACAAATTTAAATAATTGTAGTCAGAGAAGGCGTGCCATCACTAAAAGGTGCTCAATAACTGGTTAAGGATTGTCTGCAGTTGTTATAGCTTTTGTAGTAGTATATTTAGAAATCACTTAACCATACGTCACTACTATATCAAATTTTACTGAATCATAAAAATTAAAATTTTGTAGGTTAGTATTCAAGTACGTTAACTCGTCTGAACAGCACGATTTGCAGCAAATATTAACTAGCTAAGAATTGACTGCAGTGGTTATAGCACTTGTACGAGTATATTTTGAAATCACTTAACCATATATCACTACTATATCAAATGTGTCTGCATCTAAAAAATTCAAGTTAATAGTTCAGTATTCAAGTACGTTAAAACATCTGAAAAGCACGTTTTACAGCAAATATTAACTACAGAAAATGTTATTGTACTGCTATCATAGCTTAGTGACGACCAAAATATAACAATAGTAGCCATACTAAGCGTGCCATCATTAAATTTGCTCAATAACTAGCTAAAAATTGACTGCAGTGGTTATAGCACTTGTACGAGTATATTTTGGAATCACTTAACCATATATCACTACTATATCAAATGTTTCTGCATCTAAAAAATTCAAGTTAATACTTTGGTATTCAAATACATTAAAACGTCTGAAAAACATGTTTTGGAGCAAATATTAACTACAGAAAATATTATTGGACTACTTTAATCACTTAGTGGCGACCAAAATATAATATTTGTAGCAAGACTAAGCGTGCCATCACTAATAGGTGTTCAATAACTGGCTAACAATTGACTGCAGTGGTTATAGCAATTGTAGTGGTATATTTGGAAACCAATTAACAATATATCATTACTATATCAAATTTTTCTGCATCCAAAAAGTTCAAGTTTAATAGTTTATATTCAAGTACGTTAAAACGTCTGAAAAGTACGATTTGTAACAAATATTAACTACAGAAATTGTTATTGTACTACTATCATAGCTTAGTGGCGACCGAAATATAATAATAGTAGCCAGCGTAACCGTGCCATCATTAACAGGTGTTCAATAACTGGCTAGGAATTGACTGCAGTGGTTATAGAACTTGTAGTAGTTTATTTTGAAATCATTTAACCATATATCATTACTATATCAAATTTTTCTGCAACCAAAAAATTCAAGTTTAGTAGTTATAGATTAGCGGCGACCAAAATGTAATAATTGTAGCCAGACTAAGCGTGCCATCACTAACAGGTGCTCTATAACTGGCTAAGAATTGACTGCAGTGGTTATAGCCCTTGTTGTGGTATATTTCTAAGCCATTTAACCATATATCACTACTATATCAAAATTTTCTGCATCCAAAAATTCAAGTTCAATAGTTTAGTACTCAAGTACGTTAAAACGTCTGAAAAGTACGATTTGAAGCAAATATTAGCTACAGAAATTGTTATTGTACTACTATAAATATAATAATAGCCAATCTAAGCGTGCCATCATTAACAGGTGTTCAATAACTGGCTAAGAGTTGACTGCAGTGATTATAGCCCTTGTAGTGGTATATTTGGAAACCATTTAACCATATATCACTACTATATCATATTTTCCTGCATCATAAATATTCAAATTCTGTAGTTTAGTATTCAAGCACGTTAAAACATCTTAAAAGCTAGTTTTTCAACAAATATTAACTACAGAAAATGTTACTGTACTACTATCATAGCTTAGTGGCGACCAAAATATAATAATTGTAGCCAGACTAAGCGTGCCATGACTAACAGGTGCTCAATAACTGGCTAAGAATTGACTGCAGTGGTTATAGCCCTTGCAGTGGTATATTTGAAAACCATTTAACCATGTATCACTACTATATCAAATTTTTCTGCATCCAAAAAGTTCAAGTTCAATAGTTTAGTATTCAAGTACGTTCAAACATCTGAAAAGCACGTTTTACAGCAAATATTAACTACAGAAAATGTTATTGTACTACCGTAAGAACTTAGTGGCAACCAAAATATAATAGTTGTAGACAGTGTAAGCGTGCCATCACTAACAGGTGCTCAATAACTGGCTAACAATTGACTGCAGGGTTATAGCCCTTGTAGTAGTATATATGAAAATCATTTAGCCCTATAACACTACTATATCAAATTTTTCTGCATCCAAAAAATTCAAGTTAGTTTAGTATTCAAGTACATTAAGACGTCTGAAAAGCAGGTTTTGCAGCAAATATTATCTACAGAAATTGTTATTGTACTACTATCATAGCTTAGTGACGTCCAAAATATAATAATTGTAACCATATTAAGCGTGCCATCATTAGCAGGTGCTGAATAACTGGCTAAGAATTGACTGCAGTGGTTATAGCGCTTGTAGTAGTATATTTTGAAATCATTTAGCCATATAACCCTACTATATCAAATTTTTCTGCATCCAAAAATTCAAGTTTAATAGCTTAGTATTCAAGTCCGCTAAAACGTCTGAAACACACGTTTTTCAGGAAATATTAGCTACGGAAAATGTTATTGTACTACTGTAATGGCTTAGTGGCCACCAAAATATAATAATTGTAGCCAGATTAAGCGTGTCACCACTAACAGGTGCTCAATAACTGGCTAAGAATTGACTGCAGTGGTTATAGTCCTTGTAGTAGTATATTTGGAAATCATTTGACCATATATCATTACTATATCAAATTTGTCTGCATAAAAAATGCAATTTATGTAGTTTAATATTCAGATACGTTAAAACGTCTGAACAGCATGTTATGCAGCAAATATTAACTACAGAAAATGTTATTGTACTACCATAAAGCTTAGTGGCGACCAAAATATAATAATTGCAGCCAGGCTAAGCGTGCCATTACTAACAGGTGCTCAATAGCTGGCTAAAAATTCACTGCAGTGGTTATAGCCTTTGTTGTGGTATATTTGGAACTCTTTTAACCGGATATCACTACTATATCAAATTTTCTGCATCCAAAAAGTTCAAGTTCAATAGTTTAGATTGAAGTACGTCAAAACGTCTGAAAAGCACGTTTTGCAGCAAATATTAATTACAGAAAATGTTATTGTACTACTATAAGAACTTAGGGACAACCAAAATATAATATTTGTAGACCGAGTAAGCGTGTCATCACTAACAGGTGCTCAATAACTGGCTATAAATTGACTGCAGTAATTACAGCCCTTGTAGTGGTGTATTTGGAAACCATTTAACCATATATCACTACTATATCAAATTTTTCTGCATCCAGAAGGTTTAAGTTCTATAGTTTAGTATTCAAGTACGTTAAAACGTCTGAAAAGCTCGTTTTGTAGTAAATATTAACCACAGAAAATGTTATTGTACTACTATAATAAAAAAGAGCGGATTCTTAAGCAAATGCCTTTTGTAGATTTAGCTTTAATCTTAGGGAAATTAATAAATAAGCGCGAATCAACTATTTTCACATCTATTGACATGAATTTTATTTTGCCTATAATGCCTGTTTCATTAGTTTACTGCCTATTTTCAGCTTTACCGCCTAAAATGTGCCTAATTCAAGAAAAAAATAAACATCCTAATCTAGGAGTATTAAATAAGATATCTAAAGTACTTAGTGGTAAAAAAAAGAAGTTGTCTTTGATGTAAATGTTTCTGATCTAATAAAATATCAATATATTCCTATAACAAGCGTAGACGTCGAACGATCATTTTCATTGTATAAATATATTTTTTTCAGATCGGAGACAGAATTTTACAGAAAGCAATTTAGAACAAGTATTAGTAACTTATTGTGAGCGCAAAATTTTACAGTTAAATCGCAGATTTGTATGTTACTCTTCAATGTACAGTCGCAGCCAAAAAAAAAAGCGGGACACCTTTTTTGACCTAATTCTCAAAATGTGAAAACAATTACTGACACTGTCAATTCTAATTAATAAATGTCATCAAAAGTGATTATTCAATTCCGAAAAACATATATTGGAAATACGGATAAAACCAGAATAATTGCTCTTGTTGACGCAGTGACGCATTTTGAGCATTAGGTCAAAAAAAGTGTCCCGGTTTTTTTTGGCCGCGACTGTATATTATGTATTATGTGTGAATTATTGATGCCTATTTGAAACGTTTTAATGCCTATTTTGTGTTTTTATTGTGCCTATTTGCCTGCCTTTTTCCACATTTCCAGTGCCTAAAAATCCGACCTTTAATAACTTAGTGGCGAGCAAAATACAATAATTGTAGCCAGAGTAAGAGTGTCATCACTAACTGGCCAAGAATTGATTGCAGTGGTTATAGCCCTTGTAGTACCACATTTGGAAATCATTTAACCATATTGCAATGATTCCCCGTGATCTAGTGCCTGTTTACTATTATTTATTTTGGTATTAAAATAATGTAAGTTAAAATGTACAGGCAAGGTCCTAGTACACACACAATTCTCGGTCTTTATTTTTATCGCTGTGCTCAAACTTTGCCTGTCAGTAAATTTAAGGCTAGTTAAAATGAACTGTAATAATTAATCACACAAATAAAATGTTAAATGTCCCTCTTTCTATTTTATTTAACTGCAATACTGATTACGCTAGCTCTCGGTACACAAAACTTCTTCTCATGGGTTGGATTCATAATTGGACTATAATCTCAAATTTTAGATTATTTGTCTCAACGTATCTCGTTTGCTCGTTATTAGTAGATAAAATTCACAATCACGTAAATTGACATGAACACAAAATGGTTTTTTGGTACAGGGTGAAATTGAACGTTTAAAATCGTGAACTACTGTGAAAACGCGTCAGGTAAATTATTTGAATATTCCGGCTTGGCAACTATTAAAACATTGCCTTGATTGTTTTTAGGATGACGTCACCCCTCCTCTTGATTGTTTGGATGCACGCCGATCTTTCAACTGTTTCTGGTCGATTTCGCCCCACAACTTGGTGACGCCGTTCGATTTTTGAAAAGCACGAAGTGACAAGCGCTAGGCCTCTTCGACAAGGTTTAATCTTGGATTTAAGTCGTTTTCCCGAACGCTGACACTCAATTTTTAGATCTATCCTACCTCGTGAAGTTTGATTCATTGCTGCTTGCAGAGCTGGTCGTAGTGATGCTTCTGGAATATCTCAGGTTGTAGCTGCTTCCCTGGGTGCAAATTCCTCTAGATACACTCCTGCACACTCTGCTGAATTCCTCGACCGCTACCCTTTGGCATCCGATGGTGATTTTCGTTGTAGTCGAACCTCGGAGATTTCAGGTGCTTGCTCCCGATATCCTCGGAAATGAGATTTGCAAAATGTAAATTTTTCGTTGCGGAAATTCCCATAAACACTTGTACTGAAGCACGGAGACTTGGGCAATAAAACTGTACACTTTTGAACTGGTAAAAATACTTTTATTAATATAAAAACAATAATTGAAGATGGACTAGAAATGTTCCCTGTCGGCCAATAATTTAATTCAATTGTTCTCCCCCCATCAATGACAAAAAGCATCATGTTGCTAAGATACTGTGTTATTCTATTATTAATTGAAAATTAGGATTGATAATTTTTACCACAAATAGAATAAAGTTTGATTACATAAATTAGATCATTTTCTTAAAATCTAAAATATTGTCTTTTTGGCTTATAACTAGTTTTGTCCTATATCGTTGCACTCACAAACGTTTTTAATTTCACAGCTCTGCTTTTGCACTATGTTTTTAATTATTAACGCACTGATTTTTGAGTTCCGTACTTTTCACGTTGCTTGCTTTTATTCTGTTGCCTCCATTCAGGAATTGCTGTTTGCAATTTTTTAAATTGTCTTTCATCGTGCTTTACCCTTCAGCTTGTTCACAGTTTTCACTGTCCTTTGCTTTTATTAATAACTACGCTCCTATTTATGCATGTAACAACCTTTTTGTTTCAATTACGTTTGTTCGGTGTTATATTACTTTATTCACAAGCCAAATTTAAACCCTCTGAAATATGCTTTGCCTTTGCGTGCCTTTATTCGACTAATTACTGTTTCTCGCATCTCATAATCAATGCATTTAATATTTTTATTTTTGTTTCAAATTGCAATTATATAAAATATCACAACTCCGTGCTTTATTGACTCGGTTGAATATTTTGCACTGCGAACAGAGCCAAGTTGTGGGCTTAATACCATTGCAATATATCATTACTATATCAAATCTTTCTGCATCCAGTAAATATTAACTACAGAAAATGTTATTGTATCACTATAATAACTTAGTGGCGACCAAACTATAATAATTGTAGCCAGAGTAAGCGTGCAATTACTAACAGGTGCTCAATAACTGGTTAAGAATTGACTGCAGTGGTTATAGCCCTTGTAGTAGTATATTTGAAAATCATTTAACCACTACTATATCAAATTTGTCTGCATAAAAAAATGTAAGTACAATAGTTTAGTATTCAGGTACGTTAAAACGTCTGAAAAGCACGCTTTGGAGTACATATTAACTACAGAAAATGTTATTGTACTACTATAATAGCATAGTGCTGACTAAAATATAATAATTGTAGCCAGAGTAAGCGTGCCATCACTAACAGATGCTCAATAACTGGCTAAGAATAAACTGCAGTGGTTATAGCCCTTGTAGTAGTATATTTGGAAATCATTTCAACTTATATCACTACTATATCAAATTTTTCTGCATCCAAAAAATTCAAGTTTAATAGTTTACTATTCAGGTACGTTAAAACGTCTGAAAAGCACATTTTTCTGTAAATATTAACTACAGAAAATATTATTGTACTACTATAATAGCTAGTGCCGACCACAATAGTTATAGCAATTTCAATATTACTTTCAGACTTAAGGATCAACATAGCCGCTGGTTGTTGAAATTAGCTATACGTTATTTAGAGAAGACATTAGACCGGTCACTTACGATATCTAGATAAGACAAAAACGCTATATTGGTGCTTCCAGTCATCTTCTTTCATGCCGTAGACGTATTCAAATGGACTAGTTGCAGTCAAAAGACTAAACTAAGTCATTCGTAACAATTCGAATCTTCATACCTGAAATGAATACGAATGGCATCGCTCTTTGTCTATACCTTAGCGTAACATGATATAATTGATTCAAAGTTTATTTAACGACTAGCAAGATAATAGTGAAAATATGAAGAAATAATCTGAAGACCTATAAACCCGTCAATACAGTTGCTAGTTTAGACACGAAGTATCCCAAGCCGCAAAACAAGTTACTTTTACCAGATTAAAGCCAAGATAACTTAATTTAATCAAAAGTACATAATTTCAACTTCTACTTTTAACCTACAACGCATATTTGCCAATTAGTAGTTTTTTTGTAGTATTTATGTAATTTTTCCATAAAAAACGACTGTAAAGTCTAAGCGCCTTTAAAGTAATTCTGTAAGAAAATATTATGTCATAATTCCTTAAAATCTAACCCAAAAGTTGGAGAGACTTTGAGGTTAGTCAGTAAAGAAATAATACGTAATGGTGTCCTAAATACTGACTGCATGGTCAAAGTCTTTGGCATAGTAATAGAATAAGGACAATTTACTCAATTTTGACGTAAAAATGTTCCGCATTTTGACTTAACTTTGAAGTCAAATATAAGTCAATGATAAACTTTTTAAACAAACTGAATTCCTATTTTACGTATAGTTGACGTAATTTTAACATAAATGATTACCAGTTATACTTTCTAGACTTAATAGTCACAATGCCTAACAAATATGACTTCAAAGTTAATTTACCTAACCAATAACATTTAGTAAATTGCCTCTTAGTTTAAATTACGTCTTTATGCCTTTACAAGGGTTTAACACCGTCGATAACGTTGCGTTGACGAATTTCTATGTTTTACAATTTCGTGTGTACACATGTTGTCAGAAGAGTTGTGTTCCAAACGTTTTTTTTTATTGTGAACGATTATGGAAGGCCGTATAAAGAAAACATTAAATAGTAAGTTTTAACCATATCGACTCACTATAGATTATTATCGCAGAATAAAACGTACGAATCCAACATTCAACCCTACAACTGTTAAATCTCTGAAATCATCAACTTTACCATCAGCAGCATGGATTACATGTACATACATAACCTCACTTTAAAAATATACCCTAATAGTCGAATAAACCTATTTAGAGTTAAATAATAACTTCTAAATCGAAATATATTTTGGGAGTCGAGCAACTTCAAGGTAAATTTTACCTAAATTAGGTCACATGATTTTACATCCGCCATATTTCTTGTAGGAGCCTTTTTTAGAATGTAATCTAGTTAATAAATAAATAAATAATGATGCACCTGAAGAAAATAAAATTAAAACTTTTTGTATTAACACATCTAAGGAAGCATATGAAACGATTTGGTAGCTTTAAGAACCAAAATGTTAAACATACAAATAAAATATTTATTATTATTAGTTCTAAAATGTAATATATTTAGGGCGCGCCGATTTTTTGGAAGTACAATACTCATATTAACAGTAAATTTTGATTGGCAATTACATCAGCTTTTCAGAACTTACGCAATTCCATGTACAAAGTCGCTAATATTAATAGTAAACATTAACCTAGCAATAATGACGGTTACAACTCATACCGATATAAGTTTGGTCTAGCCCGTGTCTTGTTTCATATGTTTATTCTGTGGCAGTATTTCTTATTGGTCAAAAATAATGAGGATGACTGACGATTGAGAAGGAAAGTTTGCTTATAAACAAAGATAACTGATTTTGTCGAAAATACGAAAATACGACATAAACCCCACGTAATGTTTAGGTCTCAAATACCTACTTAGGGAAATACGTTCTCTGGCCAACAGGGAATTATTCCTTATATAACTATTTAGGACGTCGCCTTGACGTCCTCTAATTCTCCACTTAAGTATATTTTACCCATATATATAATACACATATATTGCTGGTAGGGCCTGGAAACTTCAGAAAACATTACGGCGCCGACATAGTCTCACTTCGAGTATAACGCGTCTCGTGCGCATGCGTGAGAATTCGAACTCCGCCTTTAGAAGCGAATTTTAAACTTGACCACTTCCCCATTGGGCGGACGACGCCGCCGCGCTTGCGCACAGCTCACCGTATACATGACACTTCATCGGTGAGTTTCCCACTCATAGCCGCTAGCAATATAGTAAGTATTAGATATATGATTTTAACTAAATTTTAGGTCAATAAGGTTTCTTTGAAATTGATACCTACTGTCAGTCTAAATTACGTAATTTTAACCAAAAATTCTGCTTGGGATATTTGAGTTTGCAAACGTTTTCATATGGATTAGCAACAAAACCAGTCCTGAGTTGTACCTTTTATTTATACAATAAGGGAGATATGAATGTTTTTTCCCTGAGGTTGACTGCTGACATGGTCAACCGTATAACTTCAACTACGTAATAATAAAATCTTAATTTTTTAAAAACAAAAATTCGAAAAATGTCTCTTAATTACCCTACTAGACTCAGGACGTGTTTAAATGTTTTAATTGTGATAATATATAAGGCTGCCAACCATCCCGCATTGTGCGGGACAGTCCCGCAATAGCAGTACTGGTCCCACATTCAAATAATGCATTGAAATCGTCCCGCAAAATGTCAAATGCGTCTCACTAGTCCCGCTTTCCTTAGTATATTCTTATATTTGTAATATATTCCTGCAAAAATTGTGATGTCCTATTTCGCGTTTCACAAAAAATGCATTCGTATGATTGAATCTGCCTATCGAATGGCGGCTGTTGTTCATGCTACCCTCTCTCGTACGTGTGTCGCATTTAAGATGAAGGCACCCCTGTATTTAATTTATTTTTGAAAGTAGATATTTGAATTTCAATACAGAGGTAGAACGTCATGAGCTGAATTTCTTAGGGCACACAATTCATCTGTCAGGTGTAAACCATGCCTACTGTAATTTCGCAAAAATGGCGAAATCTAAGATATTTTGCAATGCGTTAGATATCGAAAAAAGGTGCTAGAAAAAGTTGTTCAGAATCCAATTTTAACCTCGTATAATGAATTTCAATACAAAATCCGCATTTTAATTTTTAGTAATTTTGGGCAAAGGACGAATTTTTTATCACTAAATATTCTATTTGTCTTCTTAAATAAGAGGTTGAAGTGAAATTTTCTTTGTTGTTTGAGTTTAAACAGACGTTTCGTACAAATTTCTATTCAAAACTGATAGAAAAATTTGTACTTTGTAGCTCAGTCGTCGTACAATATAAAAATTAACATTTCAGCTTTACTCTAGCGTGTTTAAATAAAAAGAAGCTCCGGTCAAGCGAATCAGTCCCATTACATCATGTCCCGCATTGATACCCTCAATAGTTGGCAGCCTTAATAATATACCATATGATCTCAAACTTTTATACTTTAGAGGGTTGGGGAACTATTTATTTTTAAATGTATGTTGGCAGTCGTTGTGACATTGGCATTTTACATCCATTATTTAAGGTTACACTGGTAATGTCATTTTAACAAAGACAGTGCTTTCTGTTAGATACAAAAAAAAATGTTAATAACAAAAACGATGAGTTACAGATGTTCAAAGTGAATTTTGCTAATTTCCATACACAACACAACTTTGTATTCAGTATTAGACATTTTGTTAGGTGATTTTGTCAAAATTGTATAAGTTATATTATTAAGTACCTTTACTCATCACAGCCAACATAAATTAAATTTGAAAAAATCCTCGATCATAAGATATCACATAGCAGAATATTGTTATTTTGGTCAGTTATTGTAGTCTGTCATTATCACTAAGGATTTCGCTCGCTTGTCGTTTACACAAAAAGAAAAATGTCTCTTTTATATTTTTCTTTCTTGTTTCCAATTAAAAAAACCATTGGGCGCTTAAAGTGAGGAGAAAGCGAACGGGACATAAAAATTTACTGCTCATGTATGAGGGGACCCGAACGAAAAGTTCACGCTCGGGTCCGGTCGCACCACGCTACGCTACTGTTTGTAAACTATTGAATATCGTAAGTATAGTCGTGTTAAAAAATGTGTTGTACAGAGACAGCAAAAAGAAAGTATCAATGGTGCTTCTGGAATTTTGAAGTCGTGTGCATTACAACACCAGAAAATATAAAGCTGTCATCTGGTACACAATGAGGTTATAATCTTCTTCTTTTTCAGCCGGCTTTGGAAATATGTTCATTGGATTTATTACGGGAAGTCGTGATCACTGTTATGATTTCGTTGGAATATAAGCAATTGTCTATACAATGTCAGTGACAAGGATTAGGTATAATTTTCCGGCGTTATAATACACATAACTTCGAAATTTCAAAGGTATCTTTGATGAACTTTCTATTTGCTCATACTAATATGTTCCACAAAACTTATTCATGGCTAAAATACTCAGGTCTAGTGGATCTTTTACGTAACGTTCAGTTTTGCCTTTATTCTAAGTACAAGCAAAAACTCACTGACATTAAAATTATTTCATATTTATACATACTACCTTAAATACCATTAAAAAAATTACTAATATTAAAACAGTCTATATAGGAGAACAATAGTAAGTAAGCCATATTATTTTGTTCTCCTAAATTTGTGTACAGCTGACCAGATATCATCTGCCAATAATTTAGGTTCTTCGAAAGCTGCGAAATGACCCCCTGCCTGCATATTTGAGCTCTGAACCAAATTCCTAAACTTTTCCTTCAATATAAAATCAGGCACATAGGTCAATTCGTGAGGAAACTTTGCACATGCACTAGGCACTTCAATTGGAATTCTGGAAGATGAGAAAATAAATTATTGAATATCTAGTATTTTCAATAAAATTACCTGTCTAGGTCTAAAGCCAATTGATCTTTGTTGAGGGTTTCAGAATACAATCTCACAGACGTGGTGATTGATCTTGTCACCCAGTAGATCATGATGTTATCCAGAAGATTTGTATAGGAATATTTTAGTTCTAGGCCGCCATCTTCCCTAGTTTTCCAATCGGGGTTCGTCCATGTTGTAAACTTTTCCAGAATGTAAGCTGCCAGGCCGATAGGCGAATCATTCAATGCCACTCCTAAAAATCAAATGTTATTTTTAACTACTTGGTGGCCCTTTTCATGTGGTCGTACCAACTGTATCTGGCTTCGTTGCCTGGATGTGGGAATAGCCCATTTCCAAAAGTAGATTCGAGAACAGAGCAGACAGAGGGAACAATTTGTGCTCAAACTCCTTCTCAATGACAAGACTTGGAATAAAACTGCCAATTGCGAGTTTAAGTTGAGTTAGTGGAGTGTTTATAAAACACATATTAGAATGAACCCCCAAAATATGTTTCGCGAACAGTGTGGCCATATTAGAGACGATGAGAGACCCCCAGTCCCCACCCTGAATGTAGTATTGCTCAAATCCTAAACGTTTCATCAAGTTCTTGAAGACGACGGCCACCTGGGCTGCCCCCAAGCCAGGCTTGGCTGCGCCCTGAGAGAATCCATATCCAGGTAAGGATGGAACGATGACTTCAAATACAAAATTTCTTCCCTTTTGAGGAGTAGTTAAAAGTGGTATTATGTCGTAGAACTCACGAACGCTGCCAGGCCACTCGTGGAGCAAAAGTAAAGGAAGTACCTGCAAGCCTGCAGATGACTTTGGTTTTACATGAAGAAAGTGGATCCGAAGTCCCTGGATGGTAGTCGTATATTGGGGAAATTGATTCAGAAACTTTTCCCGTTCACGCCAGTTGTATTTGGTTTTCCAAAATTCAAGTACGTCTTTCAGTAGGTTTGTGTTTATGCCGTACTGCTGCTGAATTCCCTCTAGAGGCGGCGTGAATGGACGGGCTTGAGTTAGACGTGTTTTTAAGTCCGTTATAACCTGTAAATTTAAAAAGTTTGTAATCGGCAACTATTGATGTTTAAAGTAGCAGTAAAATGCTTAATGGTAGAGCGATTGTAAGATTCACATAAAAATGGTATAACCTGGAAAACATTGAGATGTTAAAAGAATCACAATCTACACGAAATCATTGGAAAAGTGTCTAGACAATGTTATCATTATGGAAAGTTGTAAGCTGATAAATAGATGGTATGATACTGTTACGTGCATTACAAATCATTACACAAAAACTCCTAGCTATTTACAAAAGGCTAAAAGAACAGCGTTATACATATTACAAATATGCGTATGTTTACTTTCATTTAATGTCAAGTATGCGGAATACACCGTCTGTTGCTTTTTGATTCAGCGATATCGTAATAGCACAATATCTTAAGTGTAAAGTTCAGATGCTGAATACAAAACTGCAATATCCTTTGTGCAAACCATACTCTACTTATTTGGTTAAAAATACGGGCCTGCTAATTACGGGTTTAAGAATGAAAATGCTTAATTTTCAAGAAACCGACAGGCAACACTCACGTACATTCATATAACGGGTTGCAGGTCTTTTTAAGATAAAAGTAATTACTTCACGAAACTTAAACAGTCACGTAGCTATTATAGATCAAAGTTATATAGTGCACCGGAGCCCCACAGCTCAAGGCGCCTCCCCTAATGCGATTAAAAAATCATCGTACTTTGAGCTGGGGTTAAAGTTTTGATTTATTTGCAAACCTGTTAAGTTAATTTTTATCTTTAACGCTGCTTTCGGAAAATAGTTCTCATTTATTTTGGGCCAAACCGGCCTTGCCATGTGGTTTCGTATGTGTTCACGCAAGTTTTAAAAGCATGACAGCAGCCTGTCGCAAATTATACATCATATGCATTGCAAGTTTCGGCGGTCGATCTTAACATTTGCGTCCGGGCCCCGTCCAAGCCTGCGTCTCACAGCTGAGGCGGCAAAAGTTAGTGACTTCGGCTTTCCTTTGCGGGATCGTCGCTTTTTGGTTGTAAAAAATTAATTAAACTCGAAATATCGCATTGGATCGGTGGTATTGGCGAGATGAGAAAAGTGTCGGACTGAAAGTGAGGCTCCTTAGTATATACTACAATACTACTTATTTCTAAGTTTTCATATCGTGGCCACATGACGTTGTGCTCCGCTCCAACGTACCACTACAATTATTTCCGATTCTTAGCTACTCAACCTACATTTCATCTCTCTGGCGACGAGTGTTGATACCGCCCTGTAACAATGACACCTCCTACGATCAACGAGGAATAACCTACTACCTGCTCAGGCCTTTGAACGTTGTACTGTTGGTGGACATGTGTCCTGATTTTGAAGCGTTAATGCTGTCCCGTTGAATTCAGATTAGTGGCGTTTTGCACGCTAATTAATACGCACGCTTGGCCTCCTCCAAGCCCAAGTTGATGTCCTTTACTTTAATCATTAAATATCCTGACGTATGTTGGGCAGCTTAAGTTAGCAACTTGTAAAATTATGACGATGTCCTCTGGGCTTCAAAATTGATTTTTGTGATGCCTATATACAGCGTTTCCCTGAAAGATGGTGGAAAAAATTAACCACATTTACTAGAGCTCAAAGTAAGCTAATTTCGCCCAAATTACCTATGTACAAAACTAATACGTAAAAGTATCCTGCTCCATTTTGAGTTTCTGATAATCTCAAATATTCCAGCGCTTGTACGTATATTATTTGCTAGATAAAAGTAAAGTGGCAGGTAGACTTTGGAACTGTTAATTTCATTGTTTTTATTATATGTAAAATTTTACTGAGTTTTTAAAGCCTACCTATTATATTAATTCCATATAAGAAACACGGTAAAGCATTTTTCATCATCTTTAGATAGGTGTAACTCCTCATTGTTAGACTTTTGTATATATGACACCCTGTGTATATAAATTTGCTTAGAAGTATTTAATAGATAACTATTAGTTGTTCCTCTCGTTTATTGCGTCTTGTGTGTGTTTCCTTTGTAAGGATATATGGCAGTAGCATACCAGCTAGCAGCAAAGGTAGGTTCGTTGTGAAGGGAGCAGTTGATATACGCACGTGCAAGAAATACTACAAATTATTATTCCTCCAGCTCCCCTCTCTAATTCTAAGGGGGTTGACCAGTTTTGAGATAAGAACTTGTGGCGCCCTTAAGCAAAAAACATTTACGTAGCTACCCCCCAGTATCCCGTGTATTTCTTTTGCAATTACATTATTTTATCCTTTAATCAAAACCAATACTATTGCTGTAATTCTTGCAGTAGCTAAACAATCTTTCAACAAACTGAAAAATGTCGAAAACGATTTAAGAAATAGGATTGCACAAAACCATCTTTGACGTTTATTCCTAATTGCAATCTAAAATACGATTACATACAGGTTATTTTAAACATAAAAACATTTTAAAATAGTATGTTTACTGTAGATTCTTCGCCCAAATAGGACGGCGTGTCTTGCTTCTGAAGCTGACATGCAGCAGACACAATGGTTTTATCAACAAACTTTTCTCACCACTGAATTTATAATTTCGTAAGCAGTGTGAGTGGTATTTTAGTGTCAATAGAGATCTGTTTTAAATATCTTGTTGATAAAATTTGTATACGCTTCAAACGTGTATTAGTTGAACCAGCTTCGTGTTTACAAAAATGTGCATACGTTTAATTATGGAGAAAGTCATAAATGGACGT
Source organism: Agriotes lineatus (assembly GCA_940337035.1). Taxonomy (NCBI): domain Eukaryota; kingdom Metazoa; phylum Arthropoda; class Insecta; order Coleoptera; family Elateridae; genus Agriotes; species Agriotes lineatus. The sequence goes on from OW679199.1 coordinate 121,361,855, forward strand.
GCAAAATAGTAATCAGATCAGCCAAGTTTATGCCTGCGAAGTGAAAATAAACATTAAAAAGGGATGGATATAACAAGAAAGCTGTGATATGTGCGAAGAGCGACATATAAATAAAAATCAAGCGCCAATGATCGGCTGGTTTTAACATACCTATTTAAAGATTCCTCTTATTATAGGCCAGTGGCCTATTTTAACCACAAAATGGTTTTATGAGCCCTCTTTGGCTGGCGTTAGAAAAATGGAAATCGAGAACAAGCAGCATTAGGAAAAAAATTGTAAACAATATGATGTAGTAGGCACATAGTCATCTATCAAGTAGTTCAGCACGAATTAGATTCGGATCACCTGCCGATTATAATATCCTTCTTCACTTCCCCCCAGTATACACCTCCTTTGCCGAAACTGATAAACGGAAGAACAGATTGGGAACTTTTCCAAGCCCAATTAGACAGAACTTTAAAGACACCAAAGCACATAACAACAACGGACAACATAGACACGGAAGTGGCCCGATACACAGAAACAATTAAAGAAAGTGTTCAACAAGCCACAACTCCTTTCAAACAAAGACAAATTACACACAAAATACAGCCTCCCGCTGAAATACTAAACTTAATCAAACTTAAAAATAGAATACGACGGAAATGGCAACAAACACGGCAACCATACCTAAAAACTTTCTGCAACCAACTAACACACAGGGTTAGAAAAGAACTCGACAAATATCGTATTAGTTCATATCACAAATATATTGAAGAACTAAGGCCAAGAGACGCGACGATGTAGCAAGCTACAAAAAGACTACTCAGGCAACCCAATATTATTCACTCCATGCATGTCAACGATGCCCACCATATAACAGACGAAGAGAAAGCCAACGCAATTGCAACTCAACTGGAACAAACTTTTACCCCTAATGAAACAGCAAATGAAGCAATGAACATACGGCAAGTAAGTGAAACAAATAGCAACTACGTAAGCCCGAGTCCTATGAACATTGAATCCACCTCTCCCAGAGAAATTAGTGAGTTCGTAAAACTACTATGCATCAAAAAATCCCCCGGACCAGATCAAATAACCAACGACACCTTAAAACACCTTACAAAAAAATCACTAGCTAACTTGGCAACGATATTTAACTCCTGTCTGAGACTTGAATACTTTCCAAATACTTGGAAGCATGCACACATAATGCCGTTTCTCAAACATGGAAAAGACAAACATAAACCAGAGAGCTACCGCCCGATCAGCTTATTATCAACCATCTCAAAACTAATCGAAAAAGTAATCCACAAAAGACTCGAAGCGATACTCATCGACAGAGACATCATACCACACCACCAGTTCGGTTTCAGAAAAAAGTACGCCACCACTCACCAATTGCTAAGAATTACTGAGACAATTGAAAAAGGCTTTGCAAATAAACTGTACACATAGTTATAGTTATAGATTTAAAAAATGCCTTTGATAAAGTCTGGCTTGAGGGTCTTAAACACAAAATCATTCAGTTTCAAATCCCAGATTATCTGATCACAATTATTACCTCTTTCCTGGAAAATCGTACTTTCGCTGTAAGAGTAAATTCAACATTATCTACCAACAGAAGAATTCAAGCTGGAGTTCCACAAGGCAGCATCCTGGGGCCCACTCTTTTTAATATATACACCCATGATCTAAACACAACAGAAACATCGATGCTGGCTACTTATGCTGACGATACCGCAGTAATAACACAGAATGAAAACCTAGAAATAGCAGTAAACTATTTACAAGATGCACTGGAATCCATTAGTAAATGGCTCGACTCTTGGAAGTTCGAAATTAACATTCCAAAATGTCAGGTAAAAATGTTCACCCTAAAGTAAATTAGGACACAGCCTCACATATACATAAATGAAACCAAGTTAGAATAGAATGCAAGGGATAATGCTATTAAATATCTGGGGGTGTATCTAGACACCAGACTAGGATGGGGATACCATATCCATAAAAAGGCTAATGAGTGTTATGCAAGACTTCGACTCTTATATCCTTTAATAAACAGAAAATCGCACTTACGTATTGACTGTGCCTTATTAATATATAAATCTATACTCAGACCCATAATAACATACGCTTGTGTAGTGTGGAGTAATACAAACAAAACTCATAAAAATAAGTTAGAAGTGTTACACAATAAGGTGCTACGAATCGCAATTAACGCCCCCTGGTTCGTGAGAAATGAACAACTACGCCGAGAACTACAAATCCCTATGATTGTGAACTTCATTGAACAAGTGTGTGAAAAGTTTTTTGCCACTATTAACGAGTGTCCCAGTGCAGCGTACTTTAATCTCGGTCAGAAAAACATACATAACAGACTTAAAAGGAAATTACGTCAGGACTGTCTATTATAAATTATATATTCTTACAACTTGTGTTTAGTTATAGTATTACGAATTAGCCACAGAGGGGTGTAAACCTGTTACACTGTCCTCGCCTTCCAAAACTGTCAATATTATTAAGAATAACACAGTCATGTATAGCAAATGTAATGCTGAGCTGGTTTAATTAAATTTAAAAAAAAGTTCATATCTTGTTAGGGCTTAAAAGCGTTAAGCTTTGATGACCCATTAATTGTAGCGTCCGTTTTATACATAACTAATCACCGGCTAGTGTTGCATCACCTCCGAGTTTGTCAGTAATCACTGGCACATTCATGGAACATTCCAAATTTCTACGTACGTGATGCCATACTATTTTTGTCACTTTCTTGCTATATTCCACCTGCGGCATCATCGTAAATTTGTAATTCCCCGCTAATTTAATTTGTACAGAGATCTGTTTCCTATTTATATATTGAACTTTCTATGTGCCAGCTAAACTCCTATAAATAACGGCAACAGTAGAGTTGGCTGTATTTGTGGATGTAACCTGTAGCGTGGGTCGCGTTTGCGATTTATACGAGTGCTGAAATTAACTGATGTAACATTTTGTATTACATTATTTATTGTCGTTAATTAATATAACACTGTTCATGTTTGCTATGGTTTTGTCTATGGCTAATGCAAGCAGTTAAAGTGTCGAACATTTTTGTAGTCTGTTTCGGGTAGTACCAAATTAGCTGCGTACTTTACGCAGTTTAAGAATTATCGTAAGCTAATGGTCTGATCGGCTGTAAAAGACTCTTTAGCGCCCCTTGGTAATGTAAACACTTTTGCTAACTATGCATTTTATAGAATTGTGTGGTGCTCTACCAAAAGAAAGATATTTTTTGTCTTCGCACCGTTCAGTTCAATACATTTGAGGTAGCATCTAAATGTAGCATATTTTAGGCCGGTAATAACCGCTTGTAGTAGTATTGTAACGCAGTGGAAGAACACAACCAAACGCTATTAAAATCTCTTATACAGTCTGGTTCACAAAATTCTGGTAAAAATATTAAATTTGGTTTGATCAATGTGGAATGATATCTCTTAATAAAGAAAACGTTCTGTCATGGTTAACTGAAGATCTACAGAAAGTTTCCGAAGAACGCGAAAATCTTCCAAATTAATGGACACAAGACAGTAGCGTTCCATTTACATGCCGTAATAGTGATTCAAACATTGAGATGTCCTATTAGCGTCATGGGTCGTATAACAATACAAGTGATCAAGGCTGCTAGTAAACTAAACATGCGGTATATCAAAATTGGTCCCTATATGAGAAAATCACCGATTTTTATTTGGAGTAAAATTACCAGCATGCTCTCGTATTAAAAGTGGCAGGTATATACCCGCTGTGGTGTAAGTACATAATATGATGGAACGCTGTTAAACTATCTGGCGGACGCTATTAGACTACCTATGTGCAGTAGGTATAATTGACATTCCAGGGTGCTACTCCACTATGCTCATTATACCACTGTACCATAATCCAACTCAAAAAATTCTATGCAGCCGAAGAAAGAGTGTTAGAATATTTGACACTAAAAGCATTCATGAAGGAGTAGAAGAAGAAGAAGATACTTCAATTCACTATGCACACTAATGACGGCAGCAACTGAAACGAACGAGTCTAAGGTTTAGGAGAAAGAAATATGAAGATTCAGACGAAATATCCAAAAGTATACGTGTTTGCTTAAAGAAGGACTATATTATAAAAATATTTTTACAATTACTACCATTGACTCAGCAAAACCATTTGATTGCTAACTGATAATTTTTTTACAGTAGTATTAATCTGTCAAGTAACTAGAGTGAATCAAAATAGAAGGCTACAAATTTGCTACTGATGAAAGATTTCTGTATGTGTTTAATGAAAGTGAGGACAATTACTCACTCCCCTTTAGTAGTGTCATTGGGGACGACTATTGCGATTTAGAACTTCAGTCATTTTTATGCTGATAATAATCTGTCCTGTAACAATTCCAGTACACAAACCGCTAACTAAACAATCAATTTACATATTTTTTTAGATATCTCCGGAAAACACTGTCTGATCACTAATTTGCAAAAATCAAATGAAGGGGCTTTTTAGTAAATATCCGTATAGAAAATACTCAGCTATCTATTAAAAGCTCTTGTAAAAATATATCTCTAATTATTGACCATGACTTTAGATTCAAAGCCCATATAAATAAATGCATTCAAAAAGCCTATATTAATCTAAAAGCCTTATATACTAAGTGACTGGTTGGTTTCACAACGGAACATAGCAAAAGTATGATGTATTACGAGGTTAATAAAAACATGTACTTTAATTTAAAAAACAGTTGCCTAGATCAGTACTTTAAATTATGGGGTGGGGGGGTGAAAGTTCTTAGACATCAATTACGTTAGACCTATCATTTCTTTAGAAAAATGTACATACTTGCTATGTTCGGTATATATCTAGAGTTCTAGACATTCTTTATCTCAAAACGAAAAAATCTGTTTATCCGATTCCTTGGTTCTTGCACATTTTACGTACGCTGCTACAATAGTATTGATGTCGAACGAGTACAAAGAGTACAACATTCATGCTTACGATTTATTTTCGGTTTAAGAAAGTTTGATCATGTATCTGATACGATTTCTCTAATTAAATAGCTGAAGATGAAAAATTGTTGGTCCCTGCATTTTGCCTGCTGATAACTTCAAAAATTCGTGATTACCTTTATGATAAATTGCGATACTTAACGACGACGTTCGCTACATCAATATAAAGAAAAACGGACTTTTAACTTTGCGTGCTCACAAATCTAGTGCATATGAACGCTCTTTCTCATACAACATCAAAATTTATAACTCCCTCTCTTTATTTTCTCAAATACTTATTAGTATTCATAAATTCATACGTTTTTAGCGTGATTATTTACTTGAAAATCATTAAAGAAGCCATTGAATTTTAACTTCTATGAGGTGTGTTTATTGATCTACTATTTCACTATTTCCTCTCTTTTGGTATTGCATTTTTATACATTTTTGTAATACGTATCAAGCACATTAACACTATTGATTTATATATATATTTTGTTAATTATATCAATTAAGGTTAAGTGAAAGAACAGAGCCATTATTACGAAATAGTATCTGAACTTCGCCTTTTGCATACTGTATTTTGCTATTTTTTCGTTACATTGTATTTCGTTGCAAGTAATAGAGACCACTTATTATTATTATATTTACTATCAGCTCAAATATGTGCTACAAACTGTTTCTTTGTAGTTGCATTTACTGAGTTGCGTGTCTTGATTTTTTCAATTTGATTTCGTCTTTTGTAAATAAACAAATTTATGGTATTTTTGAAGACTTTTTACTTGTGGTTTGAAGTTTGAACTGTGGTCATTTGCCCTTCGGGCTAGGAAATAATAATTTATATAAGTTTGAAAGTGGCCGTCGACTAGCAGCTAAATCATAATAACAAAAAACCAGAAAAGTGGCTAAGACTACGCTATTTACTAATTTTTACAAATATTCGAAGATATTTAAATTTAAAGATCATAAAGTATTGTAATTCCCTCTATTTTACGATATTAAAGATACACAATTTTCATATTTGAGTAACTTAGACAGAAAAGAGAAGGTGCAGCAGGGAATGTTATATCACTTTTAAAAATTAAACATTACCTCCAAGCAACAGTTTTGTCAAAAAATATGAAATTGATTCGACCAAGAAATCAGTATTCAACAAATCAAGTCACTCCGATTACGTAACATAGCATGGCAGCTCCAATCTAGTAGTGTCTATGACAACAAACTCAGGCATTGACCTTGGCCGTTCAAGTGTGTTTGTCTAACTTACATTATAAAAGTCATCTTAGCTTGCGCAACTCTGACATACTATATTTTAAAAATGAAAAAACTAGATAACGTAATCGACAATACCTGATCAGGCACACTAATTTTGAACTGTTTGACGGTGAAGTCCTCTTTTGACGGTCCCCCAGGGCCCCACCACGTGTCCTCTAAATTAGGAATAGGAGGCACTTGAAGTAAGGAATTAATTTTTATTCCCACAAAGACTGCAAAGCCCGCAATACTCAGCAGTAGCAGTTTTCCAAGAAACGACATTTTTATTTGATTTTTAACGCGCACCTATGAACCACAAAATTCAATCGCAGTTTATTAAAGCCAGTTTTACCGTGTTTACATATCCCTTCCTAAACCAACTCAATCACAGCTGTTGCAGGTATTTTTATACTCCAATCTATAGTCCTCAATTTTAAGTATTTGATAAGCACAGTTTAGAAACGATATACATTTAAGAACGTTTCTTGTCTGGTATTTGTCATTTAAAAGCTGTTACATTTTTGAAAAACCAGAAAAACAATTGAGTGAATAATCGTGCATTTTTTACTTTCCCATAATTTCGTTCTGTTTTTTGGGCACCCTATATTTTTTCGTGTCCCCATTACAAAATTAATAAACAATGTATATATCGCAGGCATTTAGCATAATATGTCTAGTCATTTTGCAAAATGCCTTGCTGCTACTAGGCAAAATGAACAAATGCGTGATTATTCAATAGGTATGTCTAAATGTGTAGGCAATTGGTATTTTTATGAAACATAATAAAAATATATTAGAGGTTTTATTTGGTCAAAATATTAGTCAATCACTAACACTATAACTACTACAAGCTAAAAAGATCTTCAAAAACTTATAAAGTAAAAAAATTAAACAAAGACATTATTAAATAATACAAAGTACTACCAAGTAAGAATCAATTCTAAAATAAACAAATACATTTTAAATTACAGTAAAAAAATGCAGGGTTATCTTCATAGCTCCAGTCGACCTTTTTGAGGGCAGGGCAATTGATACAACTGCATATACAACAGCTAAATCAGCATCCTTGTTGGAAAACAATGAACTGTAGTCAAACAACCTTACACGCAAAAATTTATGTAATAACATACCCATTCATTTATGCAAGCTGATCTTTTATGGCATTTTGAATTACACAAAAACCTGCCAGTTACACAATTAGAACTGCTTTGCAGCTTTTAAGTAAGCTTGCATCCTGCCTACATGGAATCTGTCTCTAGAGAGGGGTTCAGGTTAGCCTATCCTGGTTCCATGTGTGATGAATTTAGACTGATAAGCTTGATGAGCCAAGTGCTTAAGGTCTTACTTAAAATTATTCAAGCTAGAATCTACCGCAAATGTGAAGTCGATCAAAGCGATGCCCAATTTGGATTCGTGAAGGTCTAGGAACAAAGGAAGCTGTAGCTAGCTTGTCAATACTCTTTCAGAAATGTCGAGACATGAGGAAAGATGTCTATGTTTGTTTCATAGACTACGAGAAAGCCTTCGACCGAGTCAATCACAACGTTCTTCTGACATTACTACAGAGAAAGGGATTAGACAGACAGGATATCGAGTTCATTAGAAATCTTTATTGGAACCAAGAAGCTACAATTAGATATGGACAAATAGCATCAGAACCGATATGTATAGAAAAGGGTGTGCGACAAGGTTGTGTTCTGTCGGCAATACTGTTTAATATGTACTCTGAACACATATTTAACCAACCCATAGGCGACGACAAGGATGGAATAAAAATTAACGGCAGAACATTAAACAATATACGGTATGCAGACGACCCGGTTATCATTGCGGATAATCCGGAAACCCTTCAACGCCTAATCAACAAAGTTGTAGATGTGGGGGATCAACTAGGCATGAAAATTAATGTAACAAAAACAAAAATAATGGCCGTAAGAAAACTTCCAAACACACAACTAAATATAAACATTTATGGCACTGCAATAGAGAGACTTGACAAATTTAAATATCTTGGCAGCTGCATAACGACAAACGTAGACCCTGACATCGAAGTGAGAGCACGTATAGAACAAGCCAGAGCCACATTTCTAAAGATGAGAAACCTACTATGTAACCCAACTTTGAACTTAAAATTAAGATACCATTTCGTAGATGCATACGTACACTCAGTTCTCTTGTATGGGGCAGAAACATGGACGCTAAAAGTGAATATCATGGACTCAACATGTATCTAATGAGGAAGTGCTTAGACGTATGGGAATGGAAAGGGAGCTACTTACTACAATAAAGGGAATAAATACCGCTTATCTGTGCCACATTTACCGTAACAACAAGTATGACATCCTGAAACTGATAATCGAAGGAAAAATCGAAGAAAAACGTGGTCCTGGCGGCAGACAACATTCGTTGTTGAAAAATATACGCGACTGGAGTGGTATGAACACATCGTCTTTAATTCATACAACTCTAGACCGCAATAAATATGCCGAAATTGTCGCCAACCTTCATTGAATGGAGATGGCACCTGAAGAAGAAGAAACGTCTAGTGCACAGGCGTATATTATCCAGTATTTATTTGTTCATTATACCTAGTAGCAGCAAGGCATTTTGCAAAATGACTGAATTCAGATGCCACTTTGCAAAATATCCAACGTATCCGGCGTTTTGCAAAATGACTAGACATTTTGCAAAAAGACGGGTTATGCGAAACGCCTGCGACATATACACTGAATGAGAAAAAGAGAAAGAAGGTGAATAATGTCAACAACATTAATCCAAAATTTATTTGAATAGGTGGGTGTGTGTGAGGATACATAAAAGCTGGAACAAAAACCGATTTTAATAACAGAGCTATGTAGGGGTCGATTTCCGCGACCGTCTGCTCTGATTCAGGCTTTCGGTGGTTTTCCGGAGTCAACAGAGTACCTTCTCTGAAGCGAATGATGGAACAGTACTTCTTTACCTTCCCTTGCCTTTCTTTCATTCTACACCCCTCCTTTCTCTTTCCCATCCTATAATTCCCGTTCTTGGCTGAAAAGGGAAGCAAGGTCCCTATAGCAGCCCGCCCCCAGTTGGGAGAATTGAAATTACCTTGACCTTTTTTACCGATTTTAATCAAACTCGGTGTTTAGAAATATATTATATTATAAACGAGGCGTTCCTAATGATAATGAAAATTCATTGTGCTATTATTTCTACAAAATAAAAAGGAACTGTCTCCGACTTTGAATTAATTTACAGTGCTTTCCTAAAGTAGTGGATAAATTCGTTAAACATTCAAGGAATAACTTAAAAAAAAGCTGGCACCCGTCGATTTTTATTTTTATTTGCGCATTTTTTCAAATAAAATCTATACATACCGGATGGCCCACGTAGAAGGTATGACGTCATCGATGTTTTTTTAATGGCAACCCCCTTTTTTTATTACGGAATTTGAAAGAACACGCTAAGGTAATTTTTGCGTATAGGTCACATGACCAAAAATTAAGAAAAGAAAAATAAATTTGCAAAATACTAAATTTTATTTTAAAAAGTATGATTTTACGCTTTTATCAATGACAGCATTAATAAAAAACATGTTGGTCGTCTTAGTTACTGTCAGGCAGACAATGGTGCACAACTTGTACATTTAATTTAGTTGTTTTTGAAATTATCGTTGCAATTAAATTTAATATTTTGCAATTTTTAAATGTTTTCTTAATTTTTGATATCTTACCTATACTCAAAAATCAGCTTAACGTAAGTAAAAATATGCTTTCTTTCAAATTCCGCAATAAAAAAGGGGGTTGCTATTTAAAAATCATCGATGACGTCATACCTCTTACACGGGTCACCCTGGATGTATAGATTTTATTTTAAAAAAAGCGCAAATAAAAATAAAAATCGACGGTCCGAGCGTTTTTTCCAAAAGTTACTCCTTAAGCTTTTAACGAATTTATCCACTACTTTCCGAAAGCACTGTATAAATATAGGGCTAATTGGCTTCAACAACATTTAATAATTACGTTTCGCTATTATGCCACTTCCTCAAAGTGAGAGTACGATCAACAATTATTTTCATCTAGTATGGCTATGGAATAGTTCTTAATTTATGAATGCAACTGCTTTTATACTTAACTGTCAAACTTGACATTTGATTTTTAAATGAGTTATACCGGGTGGCCATAAATATCTGATATCACATTACCTTTGGAATCAACACCGTTTTATTAAAGTGATGAATTCAACTAAACTAAATATCATTTATCTACTCCTACTGCACAATGGCCATGAATTATGATTCATAATTCACGGTTTGCAGCCAATCATAAAATTCTATTTTCATTATTCAATAGTTTGCAAATTGCAACCAATCAGAAAATTCTATTTTCATTATTCAATAGGTTGTAGCCAATCACAAAATTCATTCTTATTATTAAATGACTTTTGAAGTTAACAGCTGTCACAAATGTCATAATTCGGAAATGTGAACACAAGGCTCCTATTGCATAGGAGTAGATAAAATATCGTATTATATTCGCGATTATGGCCATTATTCACTCAGATGACTTGCGCCACGCGCCTTCGGCTTGTGGCGCAAATGCCATCTTCGTGAATAATGGCTGTCATAATCGCTCATATAATAATATACTATTATTTCATACTGATGTCAAAAATGACATTTTTCGGATTATTTATGGTACAAAAAGTGCAACATTAAAATCCTAGTACTTTAAAGTAAAATTTTAAAGTTCAAGTACTTTAAAACTTATTTATTGTACAAAAAATGGAACATTAAAGTCCTAGTACTTTAAAGTAAAATTTTAAATTCAAGTACTTTAAAATTATACGTCAGTTGTTGACATGAAATTTGAAATGATTTACCACTTTTTATTTAAAATTCATTAAACTTGCAGTATGACATAAACCGTTGTATTCACCACGAACGAAAAGTGTTTTTAAAGGTCCTCGCAAGTAATTCCGTCCTCGGCTGACGCCTCGGACGTACCTAAACAACTTTCTCGTCTTTAAAATGCCACTTTTCGTTCTAGATAAATAAACTACTATAATGTCATAACAACTAAAATTCGTATCTGTCAAAAATTATTACAGATTGCAATAAGTAATGGGGTTAGAACAGGAGATTTTTATAATCGAGTCGTAGGCTAAACTGCAAAATCCGGGGCACATTCCCCTCCTCTTATTGCATTTTATTACATTACATAGGTACCAATCCGTATTGTAGTTGAAATATAATATGTACTAACCCAACATTTATAAGTAGCTAATTCCATGGCTATCGGGATCTCAGATATTTATGGCCACCCGGTAGATGAAACTGATTTTTGACCATACTATATTTTTAAATCGTTATGCAATCTCTAACATCTTTTTGTGGCGGTCTACGTTTCATGTTGTTTTTTCTCATTTCGCCACACTACATGGTATAAAATATTAATATACGAACGTTTCCAGCAACGAATTTGTTCCAGTTTTCAACAAGTAATTAATTAATTATTTTTTTTTACTGGAACTCAACAAATTGGTTATTCTTGCTGAATCAGAACCAAATTTCTTGCAATTCAATTAAAAAATGTAAAGCCGGCAACCCAGAGGCAGAGACTTTGCAAGAGGTGCTCCAAGGGTATTAAGGAACGTTTGTGCGAAAAAAACAGTAATTTATTACATTATTGGTTTCAGGCTCCCTTTAAAATCTTCCTAGTATTACTGGGCTATTTGCCCCTTCTTGCTACGAAAAACTATTCCAGAGGTGGGAACTTTTGAATGATTGTTCCTAAGGTACTATGAAACATTTACGCCAAACATCAGGACTGCACTATTTGTTTCAGGTTTTCTTTAAACATTTTCTTTATTATTGGGCCCTTGGCCCCCTATTGCTAAAAAAAAACTACGACGCCGGCACCCCAAAGGCAGGGTCTTTTAAGGGTTTCCTTCTAGGGTACTAACACATATTTGTGCCAAAAATCGGCACTACATTATTTGTTTCAGGTTTTCTTCAAGTTTGCTTAACATTACTGGGTTCTTGGCCATTTCTGGAATCAAAAAGCTACGACGCCAGAACTCCAGAGACGGAGTCTTTTAAGGGTTTGCTCCTAGGGTACTAACAAACATTTGTGCCAAAAATCGGTACTACATAATTTGTTTCGGGTTTTCTTTCAAATTTGCTTAACATTACTGTGCTCTTGGCCATTTCTTGAACCAAATCAAATTACGACGCCAAGACTCCAGAGACGAAGACTTTTAAAGGGTTGCTCCTAGAAGTCCAAGGAACATTTGTGCGAAAAATCGGGACTACACTATTTGTTTCAGATTTTCTTTAAACATTTACTACTATTACTAGTATATTGCTCTTTTCTTTCTACAAAAAAACATCGACGCAGGCACCCCAAGGGCAGGGTCTTTTAACAGTTTGCTCCTAGAGTATTAACAAACATTTGTGCCAAAAATAAGTACTACATTATTTGTTTCAGGTTTTCTTTAAAATTTGCTTAACATTACGGGGCTCTTGGCCCTTTCTTGAACCAAAAAAAAAAACTCCGACGCCAGCACTCCAGAGACGTGAACTTTTAAGGGGTTGCTTCTACAGTTCTAAGGAACATTTGTACCAAAAATCAGAAATACATTATTTGTTTCAGGTTTTCTTTTACCTACTACGATATGGGACCTTTCTTGCTCCAAAAAAATACCAACGCCGGCATCCCAAAGGCAGGGTCTTTTAAGGGTTTGCTCCTAGGGCACTAAGAAACATTTGTGCCAAACATCAGTACTACATTATTTGTTTCACGTTTTCTTTAAAATTTGCTTAACATTAATGGGCTCTTGGCCCTTTCTTGAACCAAAAGAACTACAACGCCAGCACTCCAAAAACGGGAACTTTTAAGGTGTTGCTCTTATGGTTTTCAAGAACATTTGTGCAGGGGCGCAGGAACAGGGGGGGGGGGGCAAGAGGGGCGATTGCCCCCTCACAGAATATATCAGGGGGGCATATAGTATAATTTGCCCCCTGGTATATTCTGAGGTTTTTAAAATTTGTACATATGGTTTTCACATTAATCTATACGAGATGTTGTTCTATTGTAGGAGGTGCAGAAATAAAACACTAAGAATTGGTCTTTATTTTTAAAATTCTAGGGAAATCATTGACAACAAGCATTGTCACTAGGCTGCATTGTCTTGGTACATAAACTTTTTGTGGTGAGGTTACGTTTCATGTCAACAGGTTGACATTTCATTATTTTAAATTGTAGCTTTGGCTATTATAAATGTGATATTATAATTTGGTTGTAACTAGTTAGGTAGGTATTGCACAAGGACAATTTTATAATAGCTAGAACTACAATTTAAAATAACTACGGTGTCACTAGTCAACATTAAACCTAACCTCATTACAAATATAATAACCAGAAGCTTATGTACCAAAACAATGCAATTTAGTAACAATGTTGTTGTCAATGGTTTCCCTAATTTCCATATGAAAAAATCTGTAAAGGGGTTTACACGGAACTTGCATTACATCAATTTGCAAAAAAATGAATTACATCAATTTTTCAAAAAAAAATGAATCCACTGGGATTCGAATTCCGCACTCTCAGGCCAATATTTCGAGCCAAGTTTCTAGTCTACGCTTGCACAAGTGAGCTACGACCGTATTCGAATTGTACGAGCTTCTGCTGCCTTATACCTTATGCCTTATATCCTGTATCTGTTAGGTCTCATTTTCTATAATGATAAAAGCCTGAGCTATGTACAGTTGCCGCCAAAAAAAAATGGGAGAGTTACGTCTATTTTCGTGATTATTCCACCTTTCGTCAGTGCATTTATATGCGGCATAACTACTTTGTCGTATTATTCCTAATTTGGGTATGTTTGGCAAATGTCAAATATTCAGTGTTGCAATATGACATATTAAAGTCCAAGCAGCTAGAATTAGACAACAATCTGTTAGAAGAGTTGTCCCATTTTTATTGGCCGACCCTGTACAAATATTACTTTTCTCTATTTCTCAGTTAAAGCAAGAATATAAAACATTTTATATTTTTAAGGTGCTCACCCCGTATATATTTCTCTGATATTTTCTCGATTTGATTCTAGGTAGATATACATATAATATGTATGCAAAATATCGTCTTCCTCTACCAAATAGTTTTTGAGCTATAACGCCAACAGACATACAGACAGACGGAATTGAGAAAAAGCATTTTAGCTGAATTGTAGCTATTGTAGTTATTTATGTATCTGTCAAGTACATAATGTAGGACTTTATTGGACGAATCTATTTTATGCTACACCAACGTAGCGTAGCGATAAAAAGGCCGAGTCAAATAAGGTCTGATTATGTACGAGCTGCATGCAAAGCTTTACTTTCTACTGCACTACAGAAGATTTCCTTTTATGCACAATTATCATTTATATTAGACACATTAGAAAGTTCAAGTTGCTATTGAAACATTTGATAGTTTCAAAGTGTGGTTCTGATAGGTTAATTGTAATATCAAGAATAACTACCTATTACCATAAGGTATTAAAGATAAATTTCTTTTTATTATTTGTAAAGTTTGTAGTTAATAGAATCTTCTTTCCTGATTTGAATAAAATCACATTTATTTTGATAATACCTATTAGACATTGACAGTCGGCTGTTTTACTTTACTCTATGGACTAAAAGAGCACTTTATGGACGCTAAATAATACTATAATAAAGTGTTTATGGAACAGTCGAAAATAAAACGTAGTCATGTTAAAACATTAAAAAAATGCTTTGCCCCCCCCCCCCCCCCCCATAATTACAGTAGTTCCTGCGCCGCTGCATTTGTGCCAAAAATCAGGACTACATTATTTGTTTCAGATATTCTTTAAACATTTACTTACTACTATTACTTGGCCCTTTGTTACTCCAAAAAAACTTCGACGCAGGCACCCCAAAGGGAGGGTCTTTTAAGGGTTTGGTCCTAGGGTAAAAACGAACATTTGTGCCAAAAATCAGTACTACATTATTTGTTTCAGGTTTCCTTAAAAATGTTCCACTGTTGCTGGACTATTGACTCTTTCTTGCTCCAAAAACGATGACGGGGACTTTTAAGAGTTTGCTTCTAGGGTACTAAGAAACATTTGCGCCAAGAATCAGTACTGCATTTTTTGCGGTTTGCCTTAAAATTTGCTTAATATGTCTGGGCTATCAGACGAATGAAGTATTGTAGGTAATCACTAAAAATTAACTTCTTCGGATCTTCACGTTCCTAAACAAAAAACGTGTTTTATCAATTCCGTTGGTATGCCTGTTGGTGCTACAGCTCAAAAACTATTTGTTGGAGGAAGAAAATGTTTTGCATTCGAATTAGAAGTCAATCTAGCTCAAAACTGAATATACTTTCGGTCAAATTGTATATGTATATAGTATAAGCACCTTGAGAAAATGATATTCGGTCTATTTTTGTTTTAACTAGTAGTTAGATAAGAGTAATATCGTGAGTTCAAAAAATCATTGACGGTAGGCCTTGGATATAAATGAATATATCATCTTTAATTCACCTCTATTTAAATTAACCTAAGGGTGTTTTAAAAAAGTCTTACTTTAGTAAACTATGGCCAAACTGAGGTTTATCTTAATTTGAGTAGAGTTATATTAAAGGTGATCTATTCATTTCTTTCCAAGGCCCACCCTAAATGAGTTTTTTTGAAACGCACGATATTTTGCACATAGTTGCAGACGTATGGTTTTTACCCTCGACGAAAACATCTTAAAAATATTAAATTCTACCTTTTTCGACTTTAACTCCAGAAATATTCGTTCGAGAAAAATAACATTTCGCATATAGCTTCGACTTTTCACTTTGACTTAAATATGTGTACTAATTTCAATCCAACAGATACAGGGTGACAACCTTAAAAAATTAATGTCTGTCTAATTTTGTTTTATCTCAGATTTGTTAGAGGAAAATTATATTTGCATATAGCTTAAGCTTTTATCATTGACGAAACTTGCTACATTTTTTATTCAAAAGATAGCGGGCGAAGGTAAACTTTTGTTTCTTTTGATATTTCCAATTTTTTTTGTTTCAAAACCTCCACTCGTGAGGGAAGTTCCATGTAAAGCCATTTGCAGATTTTCATACTTCTGTTATTGCTGCTACAAATAAATCTTTAATTTTAGCTTGTTGTATATGTAATGAGCATGTTAATATGAGTATTACACCTTAACTTTTTTGTGTGCAATCTCTTGCGTATATCAAAGCCAAAGTTAGCATTTTTATTGTTTTCTAACAAAAGATGCACGATATAGAGTTGGTTAAAATAAAAAATATATATTCAACATCCCAAGTACTATCCCCATTCAAATCCTATAATCTTCGTTTCATTTTCACCATAGCCTGAAAATTATTTCAATAATGATTGATTTCACTTCGTCTGAGCTTAGAAATCATTTGAATGTCTGCACTTCTAACATTAGTCATCAAAAGCTGTGTATCAGCGTATCAGCACAATTTACATTTAAAACATGAATCAAGAAAAAAAACCTGGTGTGATACACTGATACAACTGCCTTTTACAGTGATCTTATAATTAGCCATTTTGGATTTTTAATTTTTCAGCATTTGTCAAAAATTTTCAAAAATTACAAATTCTACAAAAACCGTACAAAATAGAGTGTTAGTTCAAAAGACACATTTTCTCTAAAATTTTAAGCTGAATTCAAAAAGGTAATAATATATAGGGTGTTCTATTTAAAATAGAAGTTAACAAAAAATAATAGAAAAGAAAAAAAATAACCCCATTTTAGAGGTACTCAACTAGAAATTCACCTATCTCACATCAATACACAATCGAAAAAAACTGAAAAATCACAAGAGTAAACACCTATTTCCGGTTATGCGATTTTCTTAAAAAGCTTGCTGTTGCATCTACATAGTACACAAAACTTATATATGAAGTTTCAACGCCATACCTCTTTTCGTTTTTGAGATATTCTGTTCACAGACAGACACACACGCAGACACACACACACAAACAGACCAATGAACAAAAATATGTTTTTTTGGTTCAGAGGACACTAAAACGTGAGGATCTGGTGAAAACTCAATTTCGAATTTTTGGGGTGAATCCAATACTTCCTTTATTGTAAAAGGAAGTAAAATTAAATAATGTAATTTTTAGTTAACCCTCTTCTACAATGGTAAATCAATTTGAATATATGAGAAAGCAAAAATCTACTACATGACAAAAATGTTTGGGCAACACGGTTGGTTTAAAAATACCCAAACAAGCAAACAATCAGTATAATATTTAATGACATATTTGATTTTTTTTAAAGAATATACATATACCGGCTAAATTGATCGAGAATGAAGACATTTCTGCAAAAATGTTCTATTTTATAGTTCAGTAATAATAGCACTACGCAAATTCGAACTAAATTAAATAACGACGATCTTGTATAAGTGAATAAAATTTTAGAAAAAGACCGACATCGAATTGTTTAGAATTACTTTCGATAGGACAAGGGCTGAAAATTTACCAAGGCTAAAAACTTCGGACTAAACAGTAAAAAAGTGGAGAGTGAAATAATAGCTATTTATGCAACAAGTGCTAAAAGGCGACGTTTATGCGCGAGACATGAAAATTATGAAACGAAGCCGAAGGCTGAGTTTCATAACATGTCTCGCGCATAAACGACTTTTAGCACGCGTTGCATACAATATTTTATCTACGACCTTAATTTTACCGTTATTAATCCATAAATATCGATTTAAGAAAGGTTCGCATCTGCGACACTTTTAATTTATGTCATAATGAACAGTAGGCTACGCCGCGCGAGCGATTGTTTTGCCACGCCCGTGCTGTCAAGGTGAGTTACGAAATGTAATTATTGATACTCCACATATGACTGTATTCATTACATAACGCTTTAATTATTTCAAAAACGCTTTACCTGTAACGCAAGAAGCAACTAGAATAGCTTTACAACTTCACTTGCAGTTCGAAATTGTAATTTTGTAACCTCACTTCACTTTTAGCCCGTGTGCTAAAAGTAAACAGCTGATTTCTTTAAACACGGTAAACTATAAAACGTCACTTTTAGTGAAACAAGCTAGCGCTAAAAGGCCTACTTTTAGTAGTGGTCGTAGATAAAATGCTTTATGAAGGACCAAAATGGTTTTAATCTAACATTCAGATCCTTCACTCATCAGTTGATAGTAAACATGTGTAGCTAATTGATAAAATAAGAGTACCATATGTAAGAACATGCTCCCTGAATCAGAATTACAAAATAATGTGTAAGCCTTTCAAAGATTGTACCATATGGAGGTCCACCAAAAGTAGTATTAACAATTAAAATCTATATCAACATTGGTACGTAATTTATTTATTTTAAAAAAATACACAGTAAAATATAACAACCCAATAATCACTTTTGAGCTTTCTTCGTTTTCAAAAACTTTTCCACCGCTGACCAGATATCATCAGCAAGTAATTTTGGCTCCTCAAACGCTGCAAAATGGCCACCTCTTGGCATATTGGTGCTTTGAACGAGTTGAGGAAACTTTTCCTTCAGAATATTATCTGGTTGATATCCCAGTTCGAAGGGGAATTTCGCACAAGCACTGGGAACTTCTATAGGAATCCTAAAATACCATTATACAACAGTTATATATTGATACCACAATACTTAAACATTCTTACAATTCCATTCCTAATGAAAGCTGAGCTTTATTGAAGCTTTCAGAGTACAATCTCATGGACGTAGTTATTGATCCAGTCACCCAATAGATCATGACGTTGTCCAGAAGGTCTGCGTAAGAGTACTTGAGTTTAAGCCCGCCATCGGGCTTGGCTTTCCATTCCGGATTTGTCCAAGTTGTAAACTTTTCAATGATGTAAGCTGCCAAACCAACTGGGGAATCTTTAAGAGCCACCCCTGGAGAAAGTATTCGTAAGAAAAATATAACTTATTGCAATATGTTTTATGTTACCAATTGTGTCTGGTTTTGTTGCCTGAAGGTGCATATAACCCATCTCCAACATAATATCCGAAAACATTGTGGACAAGGGGTACATCTTGCTTTCAAATTCCTTTTCGACCACCAAGCTGGGAATGAAGCTGCCAAGTATCAACTTTAGTTGAGACAGAGGTGTGGATATGAAACACATATTCGAATGTACTCCCAGCACGTTCTTGGGATAGAGAGTGGCCATGTTGCCAACGATGATAGATCCCCAGTCACCGCCCTGGATGTAGAATTTTTCAAAACCTACACGCTTCATCAAGTTCTTGAACACCACAGCCATTTGCACCGCCCCCAACCCAGGTTTGGCAGCACCCTGAGAGAATCCATATCCGGGCAAGGATGGAACAATGAGTTCGAAGACAAAATCACGGTCCTTTCGAGGAGTGGTCAGAAGGGGGATCAGCTCGTAGAATTCACGCACGCTACCGGGCCATCCGTGGAGTAACAGAAGAGGAAGAACTCGCACGCCGGTGGCCACCTTGGGCTTCACGTGAAGGAAGTGGATTTCCAAGCCTTGGATGCTGGTGGTGTACTGTGGGTACTTGTTCAGGAACTGTTCGCGCTCGCGCCAGTTGTATTTTGTCTTCCAGAAATCTATTACTTCCTTGAGAAGGTTGGTATTCATGCCATACTGCTGCTGGACTCCTTCGAGGGGAGGCGTGAACGGCCTAGCTTGGTCTAATCGCTTCTTCAAATCTGTTATAACCTGTAAATATAATTCCAAAATAGTATTTCCCACTTATTGCACATACAGGCCAGCATACTCATTAGACATTTAATAATATATCACTTAACCAGAATTTTAAATTTGTGGTAGTCTTAGGAAGAAGAAATTGCTACTACAAAACTTTAACATTATATCTGCCTGAAAGAGCAAATCCCATGCAAATGGTTTTGTCATCTGTCATTAATGGTATTATTCTTACTACAGTTTAAGAGATCGACCACCAAATATAGTTAAATAGGTAGCGTAATATAGAGATTTACGAGATTGAGACTGACACCAAAAACAAGACGAGATTTGTATAAGATTTGATATTGATCTTGTACAAAATGTGTTGCCGTGTAAAACAATATCCCCAAAGTATGTCAAGATAACATGAGTTATATGTCAACACACTCGCTCATATCAATGCACCTAGTGGCTGGCAGCTCCTGAGAGCGATCCGAAATAGGGCCCAAACTTATATGGCTATTATGGATGAGAATGCTGAATCAGCAGAATTAAGGTAAACGGTTTCAATGTGATGCGAAGGCTAATTACGCTGCAGCCGAAAACGTCGTAATCTAGCGAGCTTATTTAGAAACATAATGCTCCCGAAATGTAAGCAAATGTAGTGCAATCTTTGACATTGAAAATGAATGTATTCGTACTCCAAACACTGTATTGGCAATAAATTAGTTCTTACCGGTATAATTACCTGCAGAACAATGAGAAGTGAAGTGGGGCCTTAACAGATTTGATACTTTCTACGCGCATAACTAAGTATTCTCAATATTAATTTTAAAAGCCTATACCGTTTGCTGAAAAGGTAAAAATACAGAAACTTGGATTAAATTTCAACCTACAAAATAAAGTTGGAACTCGCAATGTTACAAGACATTTTTCTGTAGATACTTATAAAAAAACAAATGGATTCGTGGATGTGATGCATACTCTATTTTTTCATTATTAAGTAAATTACCACGTTTCGTTTTTTAACACTTAAGTACATTTTATGTTGTTTGAATAATTTCTGTTCTGTGCATGTTTTCTTTTAGATTACTAAAATTACAAACGTTGCTCTATTCTATTTGGATTAAAACATCGCTTGAATGTAGGTAAGTCACTAATTATTAGATTTTAATTAAAAATTGTTAAAAATTTAGAGCCCACCAAGTATAATTATCTCAGGCGGCCACTGCAATAGCGCTACTTGAATTTGTAAGACTGGTGCTTTGAAAATAAAATTTATGACAGAACAAAACTGAATGATGGAGAAAATTGGAGGAACACTTAAGAAAAAGCATACCCTCAAAACTGGTTGTGAAAGCTATAGAAAACAATTATCATTCACAAAGTACACGTGTTTTAAGTAACACTTAACACTATTGGTTGAAATATGTAGATTCTGAGATGAGCATCATCTGCAATGATGGTTTCGAAACGATGGTTTCGTAAGTTTCATCCAGAAACTAAAATTAAACATAGATTGCTCTTAGTGATATTTTTTCTGGAATTTTTGTGTCATGATTTCACATTTCATGGTCAAAGTGCAGTCATTTGTATATCAGCCGATAGAAAAATTAGAAATTGTGGAAAAAATAATATAAAGAAAAGGCGAAACTTTGAAACTATTTAGAACTTCCCACTATCCACACAACTACTTAATCAGAATACAATTAGGAATTTGTCTATCTCCTATCAATTCAATATACTTCATGGATTTTAGATTTACATATCAACATACAAACTGAATAGATAGTAAATTGGTGTACAATTTCCTGGCAACTTCTACACGAGCACAGGTCTTCCAACCATAAATGACAACCGTGCAAAAACGGAGTACGGGTGCTAACACTCGCACGTGAAGTACGTTTACTTCAGAAAGCGAGTTTAGCGCAGAATGCCTTTTGCGCCCGAATATATGTACTACAAATTGTGTACTAGCTGTCCACGAGCAACAGACAAAGCCTCAGTACTCCCCCGCAAATATCATTATCACGTAGAAGGGTTATGGTTGAACGTGTCCTATGTTAAGTAACTGAACGCGACTAAAAATCGTCGAACCTGGTGGCCACTACAAATATACTAACAATAACTACAACTAATTCGCCGTACACAAGCAATTTAACGAGTGCAAAATGGTAGCCGGTTTATTCTTTAACGATCTGCTGAGAAAAATTTCAATGATAAGTTTCCGATTATTTCAGTTATTTTAAGAATTTATCTATCACTACCAGTATCAGTGGCTTCAGAAAAATGAAGTTTCTCGAAAGTGAAAGCAATTAAAAACTATTTACAATCAACCATAACCCAAAAATGTTCACCAGATTTGTCTAGAATACCTATTTATAGAAAACGATATAATGGATAGTTTAGACCTGGTGAATTAATTAAGAATTTAGGGTATTAAAAGCACGAAACCGACGGAATTTAAAGATTTTAAAGAATCCGACGTAAGCACATCAACATTTTTGGATGATGAGCGTAAAAGGAAAAAAAGGCAGGGAGTTGGATGACAGCACCAAAATAGTTATTTATGTATCTAGGACGAGACATTTTGTTTTTATGGACGATGCCTTTAATTGCTGGCCGAGGCACAAAAAATAAAAGGGTAGTGTGAATTATAAGAGCTGTTGAGGATGAAAAAGGTTTGCGACAAAAAATTAATGGTGTACAAAAAACTGAAATTCTTCGTATGTAAATGCGTCCGTAAAATCACATTTTATCGCATTTTGTAGAGGTCCTGGGAAACTAAAATTGTGTAAATTATAAGAGATGTTGCCGACGAAAAAGTTTGCGCACGAAAAATGTATGGTGTCGAAAAAGTAACATTTTTCGTACATAAATACGTCCGTAAAATCACATTTTATAGGGAGGTTGACGGAAAAGGATATTTTCAAAAGGAGGAAGAAAATACTTAGAAGTTAACAGACCAAAATACACAACCTCATAGAGCGAAGTAAGCATGCGTAATTAAAAAGTCGTAAAATATATGATGTAGGAAATGATGGAAGAAATTAGAAGACACGCAACAAATAAAGAACTACGAAGAAACCGGAAAAGGAGTAGAGATGGGAAAAAGAAAAACTGCAATTAACAGAAAAGATATAAAAGTTAGAGAATACAATGGAAGCAGTCGATAAAGGAAACAGAAAGTGCAATGTTACAATCAAATGATTAACTATAAAGGAAGGGAGCGAGGCAGCAATAAATCAGTCCCTAAGCAAAGAATTAGGAAGACAAACAAATAGGAAAGTGAACATCATAGGTAAGAAAAATCAGACGGAAATAAGTCGTATAGAGATGGAATCCTGGGACAAAAAAGCAAAAGGTTATATAAAATAAAAATAAGCTGAAGGGAAAAAGATATACATATACAAGATCCTGAAAAAATGGCGTATTAACTTGATGATACGTTGTTAAGGAATACTCCCTGAGTATAAGAAAAATGAGGAAAAAATTCTTTTTGAAAATTTTTAAAATTTTAAATTTTAATATTTCTTAATTTTCTGTTCGTTAATTGACACAATTATTTCCAAGTATTTACATTCATAATATTATCTTTAAGTGGGTAATGTTTTTCTTTCCTAATACTGAATATTAAAGAAATTAATAATCAATCTTTGGGCTCTCATATTTTTAGAAACGTAACACAAAGAATGTTTTCCTTATTTTTCTCATACTCAGGGAGTTAATACGCCATTTTTTCAGCACCCTGTATATGACATGACGTTTCAGAAAGAATATACAGGCGCAAATCAGGAAAATGGCAAGGGAACAAAGTACAAAAGGAAAACAAATCAAAGTAGGTTACAAGAAGATAACAGCAAATGGGGTCCTATTTGAATGGGACGAGGAGAAGACGACAAGTGCAAATATAACGGACACGAATGCGAAAAAGAGAAACACACTCAAAAACGGAATTCAAAATAGGAAACTGGAATGTTAAGAGGAATGAATGGAAAGGAAGAGCAATAACAAAAGAAGTAAAAGCGCTGCAGCTCAAATATTTGGGAATTACAGAAATAGAAAGGAAGAAAGAAGGAGTACAAAAGACTCCAAAAATATCTTACATCGCACAAGTAGAAAGGCAAAAGATTAAATAATAAAGCAAAAGCACTAAGGGTACAAAGTTTGTGGTTTGATAAGATATATGATGTCATTCATGCTATAATTGTTATAGATATGATTATACAGTACTTTACTTTTCATATGTGATTTTCTTGTTTCGTTTTATGTGATTACTCTTGTATTTATTATTAATGTAGTAAATATGTATTATAATTATAAAACTGTTTACTTTTTTACTTCCCTCGTCTAAAAAACGAATGAAGTACGTATTGTAATCACGAAAAAATGGGTCTAGGACACAACCCCCACTGTCCATAACGCCCACCATGTCCATAACCTCCACCGTGTCCATAACCCCCACCGACGATTTGGGCCATAACCTCCACCGTGTCCATAACCCCCACCGACGATTTGGGCCATAACCTCCACCGTGTCCATAACCCCCACCGTCGGGTTTGTTCGTAATTTAAACTGTGCCCATAACCCCCACCGTCGGTTTGGTCCATAACCTCCACCGTGTCCATAACCCCCACCGACGATTTGGGCCATAACCTCCACCGTGTCCATAACCCCCACCGACGATTTGGGCCATAACCTCCACCGTGTCCATAACCCCCACCGTCGGATGTGTTCGTAATGTCAACTGTGTCCATAACCCCCACCGACGATTTGGGCCATAACCTCCACCGTGTCCATAACCCCCACCGTCGGATGTGTTCGTAATGTCAACTGTGTCCATAACCCCCACCGACGATTTGGGCCATAACGCCCACCGTGCCCATAACCTCCACCGTCCATAACACCCACCGTGCCCATAACCTCCACCGTCCATAACCCCCACCTCGTCCATAACCTCCACCGTCGGCTTTGTTCGTAAGTTTTCAGAGTTTAAAAATGAACTTGAAACATTGCTAGACGGATCGGCAAAATGCCAAGGGCATATAAAATTAGCGAAACCGTTCGTTTGGACTTTCCTATTTTGTAAAGACAAACGCTATCTAATACAGTGACCGCCAAAAAGTAAGTCATATACGCGAAAATTATTTATTATTGGTTTCTGAAAAAATTTCATTCTTGATAAAAGTTTGTGCATCTTCTGGAAGTCGTTTTACGATTGTTCTGTTTGTCAAATGACTTAAGGTGTGGCGCGAAATTTAAATAGTCTGAAAAAAAATCCTACTGATGGATAAGATGAGAACTGTGCCGCCACTGGCGTATGTCGTACTGCTATTATGCTAGGGATCGAACTGGAACATTTATCAAAGCTTTTTTGTGAAGAAAACCAGTTTATTTACATACTTTACATATTTATTTATTTTTAATTTCTTTGCATAAAAGAGAACACAGACCAAGTCTTAAATTTGTCGGCCAAAACAATAAAGTCTGCCAAAAATATATAATTATCTAAAAATTAAGAGAGTAAAAATAAACAATAATAATTACTTAGTACAAGTGTTTGAGATGAATTGCATCCCGTAACTAGCTACACAGTCAGAAAAGGAAGAATATAGCTACAGGTTACATTATTATTAATTAAAGGTAATTAACTACTACCTAAATCTAAAAAAATATATTATATATATATATATATATATATATACCACACAAAATTTACAGAACATTAAAGTATAAATTAAAGGTAAACCTTAAATGGTTCTGTAATTACGTATGTCCGACAGATCGAACACCTCGAATCTATACTGTAGGAGGATTATTAACATGATTATTAACTAAATGTAATTAATTACTACCTAAATGTAAAAACATATATATAATATACAAAATTTACAGAATAATTCAAATTTACGTAAGTCTGACAGACGTAAAATCTAAATCTAAAAATATACATATTACATAATATATACAAAATTTACAGAATCAATTGTGTTTATCGCATGCAGGGCTTTTGTGCACTACTTGTGCATTCTTGAACCAAAATGACGAAAATTAATTGTTTTGTTCTATCTCTTAGTATTAAAAACTTTGTTCTGTCCATAAATGTATATAGAAAATTAAAATCTTGAAATTCATCAGAGGCTCTGTTTACTATTATGAAGTTAGCATGATCTACAAAAACCTTTAAAACTGAAACTGAAATATAACTGAAAATCTTGGTAATAGTAAATAAACATCTCATATTAAAACTTATTGTCATATAAATGGTTCTTAATTTTTTGGTTTGATAGACTTGGCGCGACCAGCCGTGTCATGAAATTGGGCGCGATCACTGCAGGATAAAGGTAAACCCTAAGTGGTTCTGTGATTATGAAGGTCCGACAGATCGGGCACCTTGAATCCACTGTAGCAGGATTGTATGCCTGCGTTGTGCAATACCCGCACAGTAGATGGCCGCAATTCGACAAAACATAATTGCGCTTCCGACCGCTACATATGACACAAGCGTCGCTTGGGGGCAGGTTCTCGTCTGCTTCTGAAAATGTAAGTGTTGTCATTAGATTTTCAAAACATTCTGAATATATTTCTGTAATAGAGCACTTACCGTCATCGTATCCGATGCCCCTGAATGGATTTTCCGGCTGAACTTCGTCCGTTTGAAAAGCTTCCACTGAAATAATCATCACTTTAATTTTAATTTAAAAAAAAATTTAAGTGTGCCTGTTCTAAAATGGAACGTATTACAGTTAGTAAAAACTGGTGTTACAATATTTAGTGCTCCTGTAGGTGTTCTCAAAACCGCTTTAAAAAATTATGATTCCAAAATAAACAAAAAGCGTCCGTGGAATGAGAGTCCGATTAGTATACAGGGTGTATAATATAAACTAGATCAATATGGATGAAGTTTAAATTTTAATTCGTTTCTCAGGCAGTGAAATTTGGCATACGGGTTTATTTATTTATGTCGTACTCAGCCAACAGCCGTTAGGCCAGTTATATTAAAATAATTTTCTACGTCAAAATTATCTCAAACACATTTATTAACTTTCGGTTCACAAAACTGAAGGATAATTAATAACAACTAAGGGCTAACTAATTGCAAAACGTAATATTGCAGTTCTTAAACAATAACTGTTGATCATTTTTTTGTTGGCAATTTGTTTTCGCAATATTCATTTGGTCAACCATTATTGTTTAAGAACTGTAATGATTAAGTTTTGTTATTAGTCAGTTGTTGTCAATATTATCTTTCAGTTTTCTGAACCGAAAGTTAATAAATCAGTAAAACAAAAAAAGGTTTTTTATATCTTTTTGAAGCAGAAAATTACAAAAAAAATCAAGAATACCATTTTTAAGCATCTTTTATCGAAGACTCATATTACAGACTGAAATTGGTAAAACAAACCAAGATTATAATAATAATCAATAAAAATGACCAAGGACACCCCTGGGTTAAATAATTTTATGTGAAGGCTGTTAGAGATAGTAGGACTTACTATAGTACTAACCCGTATGCCAAATTTCATTGCCTTATATTAAAAGCAAGCAGCTGCACATTTTGTTTGAAAACTTCTAACTCGTGAAAACTCAATTTAATAGTAGTATTTGCAAGTAGTTTCGACTTCTACGTAACTCTATTTTTATGTATGTATATACGTACATGGTATTGGCTCATATGAGTCCTCTGGTAGATGAAAAATGTCTTCATCGGCGGGATCGTCTACGAACACGGCAAAACATAAAATTTTAATAATACGAAAGTCTTCAGTAGCACTTTACCTGCAGACGCTTCATTAACCGTGGTATATATAGTGGAAGAAGGTATGTTATACATTATTGCAATTGAGAAATAGAAAAAATGAAATTTAATGAAGGTACAAGCGTGGTTACGGTTATTTATTTTTACTGCCTTTTACAATAAAGGAAGTATTCACCCCAAAAATTCGAAATTGAGCTCGAATGTCCATTTGTTTATTCAAGTTACAATTTTACAATTTATTTCAGGTCCAATTTGGTAATAAGAGATTTAAAGAAATAGGCTCGATACGTGTGTTTACAAGTTCGTGATAAATAATGTTTTATTTAGGTGTTCATGACATTTTGTTTATTTTAACAGCGAATTAAAGTTAACGTCAGATTAGTGGCTTTCATAAGACCGGCCGTTAGTGTGTGAAAGTTGAAACAGTTAACGTTGGCAATTCCATCCGCGAACGGCAAAGAAAAGGAAGCACAAAGGTGCACCGCGTAAAATCAAATCAGCGAACCGCAAAACCGTAAAACTGTAAAAGGAAGTTGTGTGCGTGTATCACACCAGATTTTTTACATTCAGATCGTTTGTGCATATACTCACAAACAAGTCCAAGTTGGGGGTAGGGTTCTGGTGGTGGGATTACGACAGCGGCCGCGTGTTCCCCTAGTGGTGCTGCATCAGAATCCAAACCTTGAATTGAAATTAATACCGTTAATGAAATTACAATTTGCATCTATTGCAATTAAATCTGATTTTCTGCAGATAATTAACGTGGTATAATAGTGATGCACGACTTTTTATTTTTTTATCTTGCGCTTCGGCATCGGCGATGATCTACAGATAAAAGTACACAAAAACGGTGCTCATGTCCAAGATATAAAAAATATGGAAAAACTACATAGCACGGCGACCGCCCCCCGCCCCCCCCCCCCCGGCTACCCCATATGTGCCGCCACTGGTACACCTGATTGGCATCAAGTTTTAAAATAATGTTGAGAGTTGAGGTAATAGTGCATCAAAAATTAATCACAAAATAATTGAAACCGAATGCAGATGTTAGTTATTTTTTGGTTTTATTTTCCCCCCGAAGGTATTGTTGTCGTGTTTCAGAGGTCTACAAGGCAAATAAACGTTTTTTCTACAAAATTCTACCTTTAATAACCATAACAATAATTGTGAAACAAACACCATTATTATTACTATTTTTTACTTTCTTGTACCATAAGTAAGTATAAGGAAGTTATGTATTCGTAAAAAAATTCGAACTTGAGATTTCAACGGAAATACATGTTTTGAGGTTCAACTTTCGTATTAGTTGAACCTCAAAACATGTATTTCCGTTGAAATCTCAAGTTCGAATTTTTTTACGAATACATAACTTCCTTATACTTACTTATGGTACAAGAAAGTAAAAAATAGTAATAATAATGGTGTTTGTTTCACAATTATTGTTATGGTTATTAAAGGTAGAATTTTGTAGAAAAAACGTTTATTTGCCTTGTAGATCTCTGAAACACGACAACAATACCTTCGGGGGGAAAATAAAACCAAAAAATAACTAACATCTGCATTCGGTTTCAATTATTTTGTGATTAATTTTTGATGCACTATTACCTCAACTCTCAACATTATTTTAAAACTTGATGCCAATCAGGTGTACCAGTGGCGGCACATATGGGGTAGCCGGGGGGGGGGGGGGCGGGGGGCGGTCGCCGTGCTATGTAGTTTTTCCATATTTTTTATATCTTGGACATGAGCACCGTTTTTGTGTACTTTTATCTGTAGATCATCGCCGATGCCGAAGCGCAAGATAAAAAAATAAAAAGTCGTGCATCACTATTATACCACGTTAATTATCTGCAGAAAATCAGATTTAATTGCAATAGATGCAAATTGTAATTTCATTAACGGTATTAATTTCAATTCAAGGTTTGGATTCTGATGCAGCACCACTAGGGGAACACGCGGCCGCTGTCGTAATCCCACCACCAGAACCCTACCCCCAACTTGGACTTGTTTGTGAGTATATGCACAAACGATCTGAATGTAAAAAATCTGGTGTGATACACGCACACAACTTCCTTTTACAGTTTTACGGTTTTGCGGTTCGCTGATTTGATTTTACGCGGTGCACCTTTGTGCTTCCTTTTCTTTGCCGTTCGCGGATGGAATTGCCAACGTTAACTGTTTCAACTTTCACACACTAACGGCCGGTCTTATGAAAGCCACTAATCTGACGTTAACTTTAATTCGCTGTTAAAATAAACAAAATGTCATGAACACCTAAATAAAACATTATTTATCACGAACTTGTAAACACACGTATCGAGCCTATTTCTTTAAATCTCTTATTACCAAATTGGACCTGAAATAAATTGTAAAATTGTAACTTGAATAAACAAATGGACATACCAGCTCAATTTCGAATTTTTGGGGTGAATACTTCCTTTATTGTAAAAGGAAGTAAAAATAAATAACCGTAACCACGCTTGTACCTTCATTAAATTTCATTTTTTCTATTTCTCAATTGCAATAATGTATAACATACCTTCTTCCACTATACAGGGTGATTTTAAAATGTTTCGCCAAACTTTGAGGTATTATTCTACACATCAAGGCAAGTAAAAAAGTCCATATGAACATGTGTCCAAAAATCGCGCGTTTCCGAGTTACGAGCAATTTTTGAATTTGGGAAATCAAACCTTCTTCAGAGTAGATGTTCAATATGTCCACCACCCATCTCCCATAGACGTCTAATTGCCGCCATAATGACTGTCTTACTCTTTCAAAAACGCCTGGCATTCCTCTAACAGTTTGACAGGCATCGTTAACACGCTGCTTTAACTCCTCTACTGTATTAATGGGGATGGTGTACACGAGGCTTTTTAAATATCCCCAAAGGAAGAAGTCTTAACGGATTAAGGTTTGGGGAGCGTGGCGGCAATGGAATAGGCCCACTTCGGCCTATCCACTGCTTGCCAAAAATTTGTGATACGTGCTGCTTAACATACTCCTTTCTGGAATTCTTTGGTTGGGAAACCGCTCTTCATGCAAACAACGTGCCTCTGGTATTTCCATGGGCCCAACCATACATAAAATGCATGTCAGCTAATTCTGTAGTTGTGTACATTTTGATACGACGCCTAACTGTTTGATTTTGACAGCAAGTAATCCAGCCACCTTAATATTTTTTAATAGTTTACGATTTATTTCTCAAATTCAAAAATTGCTCATAACTCGAAAACTTGCGATTTTTGGACACATGTTCATATGGACTTTTTTACTTGCCTTGGTGTGTAGAATAATACCTCAAAGTTTGGCGACACATTTTAAAATCACCCTGTATATACCACGGTTAATGAAGCGTCTGCAGGTAAAGTGCTACTGAAGACTTTCGTATTATTAAAATTTTATGTTTTGCCGTGTTCGTAGACGATCCCGCCGATGAAGACATTTTTCATCTACCAGAGGACTCATATGAGCCAATACCATGTACGTATATACATACATAAAAATAGAGTTACGTAGAAGTCGAAACTACTTGCAAATACTACTATTAAATTGAGTTTTCACGAGTTAGAAGTTTTCAAACAAAATGTGCAGCTGCTTGCTTTTAATATAAGGCAATGAAATTTGGCATACGGGTTAGTACTAGTAAGTCCTACTATCTCTAACAGCCTTCACATAAAATTATTTAACCCAGGGGTGTCCTTGGTCATTTTTATTGATTATTATTATAATCTTGGTTTGTTTTACCAATTTCAGTCTGTAATATGAGTCTTCGATAAAAGATGCTTAAAAATGGTATTCTTGATTTTTTTTGTAATTTTCTGCTTCAAAAAGATATAAAAAACCTTTTTTGTTTTATACTGATTTATTAACTTTCGGTTCAGAAAACTGAAAGATAATATTGACAACAACTGACTAATAACAAAACTTAATCATTACAGTTCTTAAACAATAATGGTTGACCAAATGAATATTGCGAAAACAAATTGCCAACAAAAAAATGATCAACAGTTATTGTTTAAGAACTGCAATATTACGTTTTGCAATTAGTTAGCCCTTAGTTGTTATTAATTATCCTTCAGTTTTGTGAACCGAAAGTTAATAAATGTGTTTGAGATAATTTTGACGTAGAAAATTATTTTAATATAACTGGCCTAACGGCTGTTGGCTGAGTACGACATAAATAAATAAACCCGTATGCCAAATTTCACTGCCTGAGAAACGAATTAAAATTTAAACTTCATCCATATTGATCTAGTTTATATTATACACCCTGTATACTAATCGGACTCTCATTCCACGGACGCTTTTTGTTTATTTTGGAATCATAATTTTTTAAAGCGGTTTTGAGAACACCTACAGGAGCACTAAATATTGTAACACCAGTTTTTACTAACTGTAATACGTTCCATTTTAGAACAGGCACACTTAAATTTTTTTTTAAATTAAAATTAAAGTGATGATTATTTCAGTGGAAGCTTTTCAAACGGACGAAGTTCAGCCGGAAAATCCATTCAGGGGCATCGGATACGATGACGGTAAGTGCTCTATTACAGAAATATATTCAGAATGTTTTGAAAATCTAATGACAACACTTACATTTTCAGAAGCAGACGAGAACCTGCCCCCAAGCGACGCTTGTGTCATATGTAGCGGTCGGAAGCGCAATTATGTTTTGTCGAATTGCGGCCATCTACTGTGCGGGTATTGCACAACGCAGGCATACAATCCTGCTACAGTGGATTCAAGGTGCCCGATCTGTCGGACCTTCATAATCACAGAACCACTTAGGGTTTACCTTTAACCCTGCAGTGATCGCGCCCAATTTCATGACACGGCTGGTCGCGCCAAGTCTATCAAACCAAAAAATTAAGAACCATTTATATGACAATAAGTTTTAATATGAGATGTTTATTTACTATTACCAAGATTTTCAGTTATATTTCAGTTTCAGTTTTAAAGGTTTTTGTAGATCATGCTAACTTCATAATAGTAAACAGAGCCTCTGATGAATTTCAAGATTTTAATTTTCTATATACATTTATGGACAGAACAAAGTTTTTAATACTAAGAAGTAGAACAAAACAATTAATTTTCGTCATTTTGGTTCAAGAATGCACAAGTAGTGCACAAAAGCCCTGCATGCGATAAACACAATTGATTCTGTAAATTTTGTATATATTATGTAATATGTATATTTTTAGATTTAGATTTTACGTCTGTCAGACTTACGTAAATTTGAATTATTCTGTAAATTTTGTATATTATATATATGTTTTTACATTTAGGTAGTAATTAATTACATTTAGTTAATAATCATGTTAATAATCCTCCTACAGTATAGATTCGAGGTGTTCGATCTGTCGGACATACGTAATTACAGAACCATTTAAGGTTTACCTTTAATTTATACTTTAATGTTCTGTAAATTTTGTGTGGTATATATATATATATATATATAATATATTTTTTTAGATTTAGGTAGTAGTTAATTACCTTTAATTAATAATAATGTAACCTGTAGCTATATTCTTCCTTTTCTGACTGTGTAGCTAGTTACGGGATGCAATTCATCTCAAACACTTGTACTAAGTAATTATTATTGTTTATTTTTACTCTCTTAATTTTTAGATAATTATATATTTTTGGCAGACTTTATTGTTTTGGCCGACAAATTTAAGACTTGGTCTGTGTTCTCTTTTATGCAAAGAAATTAAAAATAAATAAATATGTAAAGTATGTAAATAAACTGGTTTTCTTCACAAAAAAGCTTTGATAAATGTTCCAGTTCGATCCCTAGCATAATAGCAGTACGACATACGCCAGTGGCGGCACAGTTCTCATCTTATCCATCAGTAGGATTTTTTTTCAGACTATTTAAATTTCGCGCCACACCTTAAGTCATTTGACAAACAGAACAATCGTAAAACGACTTCCAGAAGATGCACAAACTTTTATCAAGAATGAAATTTTTTCAGAAACCAATAATAAATAATTTTCGCGTATATGACTTACTTTTTGGCGGTCACTGTATTAGATAGCGTTTGTCTTTACAAAATAGGAAAGTCCAAACGAACGGTTTCGCTAATTTTATATGCCCTTGGCATTTTGCCGATCCGTCTAGCAATGTTTCAAGTTCATTTTTAAACTCTGAAAACTTACGAACAAAGCCGACGGTGGAGGTTATGGACGAGGTGGGGGTTATGGACGGTGGAGGTTATGGGCACGGTGGGTGTTATGGACGGTGGAGGTTATGGGCACGGTGGGCGTTATGGCCCAAATCGTCGGTGGGGGTTATGGACACAGTTGACATTACGAACACATCCGACGGTGGGGGTTATGGACACGGTGGAGGTTATGGCCCAAATCGTCGGTGGGGGTTATGGACACGGTGGAGGTTATGGCCCAAATCGTCGGTGGGGGTTATGGACACGGTGGAGGTTATGGACCAAACCGACGGTGGGGGTTATGGGCACAGTTTAAATTACGAACAAACCCGACGGTGGGGGTTATGGACACGGTGGAGGTTATGGCCCAAATCGTCGGTGGGGGTTATGGACACGGTGGAGGTTATGGCCCAAATCGTCGGTGGGGGTTATGGACACGGTGGAGGTTATGGACATGGTGGGCGTTATGGACAGTGGGGGTTGTGTCCAGGCCCCGAAAAAATCAGCTTTCGAGATTTCTCCAGATCTTCACGTTTCAGGATCCCTAGATGCCGAAAAACAGGTTTTCTCAATTCCGTCAGTCTGTCTGTCTGTCTGTCTGTCTGTTGGCGGTATAACTCAAAAAATATTTGTCGAAGCAAGACAATATTTTGCATACACATTATATATCTACCTAGCATGAAACCGAGAAATTTTCAGACAAATATACAGTGTGGTCCATTAAGTGTGCAACAAATGGGAAATTTTTTTATTAGTTGTACAATCGAAATTTAAATATTGCCAAAAGTTAGTGCATGTTTGATAACCATATCAGATGCCCTTAGAATGGCTTCAAGTCAAACAATATACAGGGCAGGACAAAAAATATGAAATTCATTCAAGAACAAAGTTACCTTATTTCAAAAAATATAGCAAAATTTTATTAAGAAAAATTGTTTAGAATTAAAAGTTATGCTCAAATACAAAGTCACGGCCACCTATTCGAATTTTGATTCTTTTTTGGAAAATTTTGTATTACCCCCGTATGATACATATTTTTATTATTTTTATTTTATATGTATTTAAAGTAGCCACAACCACATCCCTTTTAAATAACTTTTAGCAACTGGAAGCGTATTTGTAAAATTTACTTGGATTTATATTTTTTTAGGTAAGCGTCCACTTCATGTTTGTTGCAACGATATTTAACAGAACTTTAGAATTTCGCAAATATTCTTTTTAACAAGTCAAATGCTTTACTAATAATAATTTACATATGAAAAACTCTTAATAAAATCAGAATAATAAAAATATGTATCATACGGGGATAATACACAATTTTACAAGAAAAAGAATCAAAATTCGAATAGGAGGCCGTGACTTTGTATTTGAACATAACTTTTAATTCTAAACAACTTTTCTCAATAAAATTTTGCTATATTTTTTGAAATAAGGTAACTTTATTCTTGAACGAATTACATATTTTTTGTCCTGCCCTGTATATTGTTTGACTTGAAGCCATTCTAAGGGCATCTGATATAGTTATCAAACATGCACTAACTTTTGGCAATATTTAAATTTCGATTGTACAACTAATTAAAAAATGTCCCATTTGTTGCACACTTAATGGACCACACTGTATACAGGATGAGCACCTTAAAAAATAAGATTTTGTTTATTTTTGATTTAACTTGGCAATAAATACAAGTAATAATTTGTACATAGCGCAGGCTTTATTCTTACCAAAAATGGGCCGCAATAAATACAGAATAAATGTTGTACGATACAAAAGGGAGCAACAAGTTAGTGCGTTATTTAATACAGCTGCAACGCAGAAATTCGAAGAGTCGGTGCTCCGTAGCGCAGGTAAAATATTCCGTTCCCTTGCAATATCCCACAAAACGTTGGGACTACATACGCGGTCCGCCTGCCTTTCGAATTCCACCACCGGTAAGGTTTTTTTTTATTTGAAAATTTATTTAATTTATTAGAAACGTGAAGATATTTTTACTCCTAACTTAATTTGATTTTTAAAATTATTTAGTGTGACAATGTCGACGAGGGAAGTTCTGGGTAAAGCCTTTGACAAATTTTTAATTACTATCATTGACCTTCAAGAAGGGAGAGGGACGCTATTTTTTGAAGTTTGCACAAAGGCGGCTCATATTCACCCGGCTTGAACATACGAGTATATACATAGGTACACTGACAAAAATTAATTTTCGCACAGTTATTAATGAACTAGTTTGCTCCCGCGGTGACTCTCCAACTTCTGTTCGTGACCTGATCACTTAGCCATTTATAAACCAACTTTCGGCATAAATAATGCAAACATCCTTGTGCTGGGTTGATTTTACCCAAAATTCATATAAAAAAATTGATTTTTCAATAAATAATATAATGAACTCATGAGCGTAGCAGATCAAGTTCGAAAATTTATGGAGATTAATTAAAAAAAAAACAAACGTAGTCTATATTAGACTAAAGTCTTGAGCTTGGACGTTCCACAAAACGGATCTACCCACGCCCTTGAGATCGCAGTATGACAAATAATTCAAAGTCCAACAACTCGCTCATATTGTTTTAGAAAAATTGTACATACTTGTAATATAAAAATTGCAAAGTAATAATCTTAGCTTGATAGTGGACTAGGATAAATAATTATTATTATTTGTCTGGAAAATTTATTTAAATACAACCGGCACAGCCAGAAATCTTCAGAAAGAGAATAATGGGAAAGAAAAAAAACTGTCGAAAATATTCGTCGTCCAATTACTCTTGTACCACTTAAATATACCTAATTTGTAAATTTCCATACTGACACGTGCACCACCAATGTGAAACGCCTTAAATTCACTATTTGTGAAAATGTTAAGTCTAAAAGAAATACGGAGAATTATATTTTAAAAACTATTAAAAACCAGTGTTTTAGTGTTGCGATTTTTCACAAGGTTGATATATTTGCAACCTTGACTTCCAATGCCATGCAAATCACAACATACTTTTTTTAAAACAAGACGTTTAGCGTTTCACTTTAAATCGTTTGAAAACTAAAGAACAGTCTCGTTATCATTCAATTAAACTCTTAGTTTTAGCGATCCATCGCAGACCTGTGCAACAAAATTTTAAAGGAAACGTTCCAACAAATAAGCAACTCATTCAGTTACGTAACATTTCTAAGCCTGACAGCAACAACTGTGAACTATGATAGCGTCCCCACCAAAACAGCGCATTGACCTTGTCCGTTATCTGCGCACCTTGCACTCAGCGTTTAAATAAAATGAAAAGGAAAGTACCTCGTCAGGCACGTTAATTTTGAACGGCTTGATGGAGGTATCCTCCTTGGAGGGCTTCCCGGGACCCCACCAGGTGTCCTCTAGGTTGGGGATGGGCGGCACCTGCAGCAGAGAGTTGATTTTCAGGCCCACGAAGACGGCAGAGAGCGTGACGCCCAGCAGCACTAGTTTGCCGAAAAACGACATTATGTGTGTTCGCTTCGACAGTTACTCCTGCTACTGATGAGTGACGACTGAAGAGTCTCAGCGCGAACACCGTTTGAAATGAATTAATTGTCCTACTGATTATCCCTTCCTAATAAGACGGATGCGGCAAGGCCGCTCGGGTTTGTTTTTACTTAAACATGCAGAAGCTCTTCAGTCATATACTCGTTGGTATAATTTTGTGATAACTGTTGTTATACAAACAACCTTTGAGTTATCTCACTAGTAAGTAGTAAGATTGTAATAACATGCTACCAAACAGTCGGCGTGTTATTTAAATTGCAGAGTCATTTCTTATTATTTTATTCAAAGTCTGAGTAGATTACTGGATGCTCATAGCATGGAACAAAAAGTTGGGGGCATTTAATGTAATAAAATGATGTATTAAAAAAGGTATAAAAGTTATAGTCAACTTGTCAACCGGTCAGAGTTTTGACAGAGTGCGTCTACGAGTGGGAATTC
The DNA here is from genome assembly GCA_940337035.1 of Agriotes lineatus. Taxonomy (NCBI): domain Eukaryota; kingdom Metazoa; phylum Arthropoda; class Insecta; order Coleoptera; family Elateridae; genus Agriotes; species Agriotes lineatus. The sequence continues at coordinate 121,399,632 of OW679199.1, forward strand.
AATTTTTGGTAGATGTTATGTTGCATAACAACGTAAATATTCTTATAAAAGATTTTTCGAGAGTACTTGCTTAACAAGATACTAAATTGAGATTTGGTGAACTCAAATGTCTAATCAGGCGAATTTGAGTTAACTGGCGCAATCCAGTGGCGTAGATTTATTTTAAAAAAATATTTAAACAAAAGAAAACACGCCCCTGCATCTTTTCTTTGCGGATATATTTTTTGGTTCATCGTTAAATTTAGCAACGAAAATCATAGTTTTTTATATCTAATCGGTCGTACAAAGGTCCATTACTATACTCTACACCTAAAAGTAAAACGAAAACCTACGAAACATTTTGCATTTTACAGAGTATTTTTCAAAATATAAACAATTTAAAATTCGTAACATTTGTAAAATTAATAATAGTATATTATTATACTAGTTTAATAAAACGGTCTATTGTACCACGAGTGCTCCAATGCCTATTATTAAACGAGTATAACTATAACTATTTTACCTAGACGATTTCGGAGACTTTCACGGCCAATGTCGATATTGACAAGGTCCAATCCCGGAACTCGTTTGTTGCTATTTAATCTACTTTGCACAAAAGTAATTAAGTCAATTGTCTGAAACAAAGTAGACTCTTTGAACGTTTTTCATATAGAAAAACTATACAAAAACAGTGCAGTAATAGACTCTATTAGTTAATTCTCAGAGTTGAATGGATTTGACAGAACAAAATCAGTAAAGGGCTTTACTCGGAATTTCCCTCGCAAGTACGGCCCGCATCGATCGCTGTACTGCTATCTGCCATACTGTTGTACGATGCATTTTTCTTTTCTCCTTTTTACGATGTTCACTATGTATATTTTGGGTCGCATTTTTATCAAGGGTAAAAATATAAACTGTGTGAATTTGTGCAAATTTTTAGTTTTAGTGATTCCTGCGTTAAAGCGAAAATAGACAACATTTATATATTTGACCTAAAGTAAGAATTAAAAAAAGCTCGATCAACAAACAATCGATTTTTGATGAATAAATTTTAACATTTTATATGAAAAACAACTGATATTTGCGGTTAATGCATATGGGCCATTTAACTGCAAACATTTATTAATTCGTTAGGGAATCCTGGCAATTAAGTCAGATGCGTATTTCTGAATGATAATTTGAGGTGAAGCTGCTCGTCATAGAATGGTTGCAGTCCTATTCTCTCCTAACCAAGTTCTTGTATATCTATAAATATAGCATCGGGTGTTGTCTTGTTGTGATGGCTAACCCTCAGGAGACATGACACATTCCAATACCATTTCTTATTCGTGTTAATACATACTGCCGACTTACATAATAATTCTGATTTGGCGAATATCGTATCTTCAGCCAACTTTATCTCGTTTTTAGTTTCTTTCCAAGGCTATTAAAAATGACAACTTCACCGTCGAAATACGTGTTTAGTGATTGTTAAAAATGAGTGTGGTTGGGGTTGCCAACGATTTGTGATAGAATTCAAACCACAGACTCCAGTAGTGTTTTATTGACCAAGAACTATTTTATTTTCACATAAAGCGATTTGTAGCAGGACGTTCCAAGCCAACTCGGATAACGGCACCATATCGTTCGTGGCAATGCCGATGTGAAGGCTTTAGAAATATTTCTGAAAGATAATAAAAGGCTTGTCGATGTCAGTTCAAAACTAAGGACTGCACTGGCACTTTATTCCAGTTGGTTCTCCTCTTGGTGGATTATGGGAAGCGGAAATCAAATCAATTCAACATTTAACACTGCTGGAGCCTGTGGTTTGAAACTGATCAAAAATTGTTAAAACTCCTAATTACACAAATATTTAACAATCGCTAACTACGTATTGTCCAACATATTTTCGAAACGGGTCATAGTATTACGGAAAGTAATATAAAAATTTTAAAGACGTTAACTTCAACAAAGCAGCTAAATTCGTTTAAGGGTTGATCATTTTTAAAAATCAATAATAATAAACTTTTGAACAAGGATGGGGGACCTATTCCCTACTTTCTTTTCGTATATTTCAGACCAGCTCAACATACAGGATGTTATACATGATGTTGTTGATATAAGGTATGTAACATGAAGCGTTCGTTACTAAACATCCCTGTGACTTATTAATAGGATAAATATTATTTAAATAACATGTTAATTAATGACTGCAAGAACATATAAGTATATGACTATTTAACTATACATAACACAGATATTAACAAATATAACAAATATAATTTGAAAGCTAGTAGTACAGTTTCATTTCAATCGTTATTGGTGAGTATATCTTGAGGTAGTCTCTTCTTTAGCCGAGTGCGTAGTGATTTCTGTCCTAAGTTGTAGTAGATTGCTCCAGTACTGTTTTGCAATTGCTAGAAATAGGTTTCCGCCGATGACTTAATAAATTGTTGAATAGTGGCTATTCCCAGTTCCTTCTGTATTTGTGTGTTGCGGATATACCAGGGACATTTCGTTGCAATGCGAAGCACTTTATTTTGAAATAACTGCACTTTTTTAATTTAGGTAACAGAAGCCGTGCCCCAAATAACACACGCATAAGTCAGGACCGGTCTCAGGATGCACAGATATCTATATATGGCGCACTTTGTTTTTAAAGAGGAGTTTTTATGATTATGGGATATAACTGCACTAGTCTCGTATGGGTTTCTTTCAGTTTTTTTTCGATGTGGATTCTCCAAGTTAATCTTCGATCTAACCATAGTCCTCAGTATTTTATTGTCTTGTATGTTAATTTCTGGTGGATCTGCTGGTCTTCTCAGAGTGAATAGTTTTTCTTCGCATTTGTTAACATTTAAAGATATTCCCCATTTAACGAGCCAATTATTTAAGTCCGTTATAGCCATTTGCAGATTATTTCTAGCTATGATAATGTCGCTGTTCTGCGAGATTATTGCAGTATCGTCTGCATAAATGAATAGGGTTATGTTTTGAAAGCTAGGTATATCACTCATATATATATATATTGAATAAAAGAGGACCAAGAATGGAACCTTAGGAAACCCCTTTCTCTATGTTTCTAAGGGTTGATTTTTCCCCATTTATTCTTACAATAAAAGTTCTGTTCTGTAGAAAAGATGTGCAGAGGTTATATAGATATGCAGGCATTCCAGTTTCTAATATTTTATATTGTAGCCCGGTGCGTAGAACGTTATCAAATGCCTTGGCAGCATATAAGAAGGCAATCAGAGTATGTATTTTTTTTTCAAAACCTTTGTTTATTATTTCAAATAATCTCAATAGTTGTTGTGTAGTGGAATGTTTCGACCGAAACCCGAACTGAAATGGGGGAATTGTGTTTGACTGTTCCAAAAAGTTGTTCATTCTGGTGTAAACGACTGTTTCCAGAATCTTAGACGGTGATGTCAGTAGGCTTATTGGCCTGTAATTGGAGACGAACTTTTTATTTTTTCCTGGTTTGGGGATGACTATGATGTTAGCTGTTTTCCATTCTTTCGGGAAATAACCTGTTCTTAGACAAACGTTGAAAAATGTGAAAAGGTGTGTTACAACTTTCCTTGGGAGGTGTTTCAGTATTGTGTTGAAAATTAAATCATTTCCAGGTGCTTTTATGTTCTTTAATTGTTTTATATGCAATTTTAGTTCTGCCGGACAGGTGGGAGTAATATTTGTTTTTAATTTTAATAAAAATGCATAAGACTATATATATATATATATATATATATATATATATATATATATGCCATAACATGCCATTAGCTATGAATATGATATTATTTACAGTATATGGCAATTGTGGTTATACTACTGAGTTTTAGATTTTCGACAATAAATTGGTGGCTTTGAGAAAACTGAATAAATTGTCAACGTTTTCAGGTGACAGTCTAGTGGAGGATTGTTAGAGATTGTATTTCAAACTTTATTATGCATGTCATTATCAATTATTTCTCTACTCTGATCTCTACGCTCTATTGAAGTACAACTCGTTTGTTTTGTAATAAACATTTGTGCGGTTTGCATATGTGTTATTAGTAATTGTTTGCGTATTGAACACCAAGTTTGAGTTTTCCCCTTTTGGGAAGGCTAAACTTTATTTCAACAAAATCCCCACATCCCTTCGTAGCAATAGGTAGGTAACGAACCAGTCTCTCGTAATGTGCTTGCTATTTTATTTTACTTGTAGTTCTGTGGGACATTACATCAATTTTCATTTTGTTTATTTTTTATTCTAAAGCAACAATGCAAAAGCGTTTACAGGTGGTGTAAGCTCCAAGCAAATAAAGGGAAAATGAGTTCCTACAACAAAAAGGTCTACAAAATTCTCACGTCGGCTTAGATGTCTTCTTCTTAGTTGGTAGCGTCGCAAACATCTTTAGGTGAAAGTAATCAACGTAGTAGTACCTAACAAACAATATTAAACACTTATACTCATGACTAATTATCTTTCCGATAGATATCAAGCTGTTCGAGTAAGTGGCGGTCTGTCGGAATTGTTAAAGATAGTCTCAGAAGTACCACAGTTCTATTCTTGGGCCCATTTTGTTCAGCATTTATATTTCTAATTTTCCACTAGTGTTAAGTAACTGCCAATCACATTTTTATGCCGACTATTCTCAGTTATATTTTTCATTTCTGCCGCATGATGTCATTAACGCCTGTCGAGCAATAAACCAAGATTTGTCAAACCTGTTGGATATATCTGAAAAGCACACATTTCAGCTTAATTAAAAAAAATCAGCGATAGTAATCTTTGGAAAATCAAATTAAATTAATCAAATCAAAAACCTTGTAGATATTCGAATAGGATAAGACGGGCGACCACTGGTTGATTCAGCAAAAAGTCTTGGTCTGACTCTGGATTCATCATTACGATTCAATAAACATATATCGAATTGATTACGGAGTGCATATTGCAATTTAAGGCTACATTTTCATAACAGATCAGTACTTAGCATTAAAATTAAAACCGTACTTTGTGATTCTTTAGTTTTATCAAAATTCGATTTTTTGTGGTACAGCTTATGGAACCCTTTCTGGATTATAGAGACAAATACCGAATACAAAAATTACAGAACTCATGTTTGCTCATGATTTTTGGAATTAGGAAGTTCGAAAGAGTGTCTTATAAACTTTTAGATGTAAATTGCTTAAACATGTTTAATAGACGTGTTCTGCGCAGTGCATCTCTTTTTCACAAGATTCTAATCAGTCATTCACCACCATATCTTTATAACAAAATTACTTTTCGAACTGATGTACACCACCTCAATTTGCGTTTTAAGGGTATCTTAAGTATTCCAAACATTATTCCGAATTTGGCAAACGAAGTTTCTCTTATTGTATTGCAAATATTTATAATAAATTAAATCCCGAATTAAAAATGGTACCCCTGAATCGTGTTCGATCGTCGATTAAAAAATTCCTTCTAGACAAACAAAATGAATCGCGTTAAACATATGCTAGATTATCTGCAACTTCAGTAACTCCAGTATGTGTGAAATGCAAGGTCAGCAAATACAAAATATTTATTTTTTCAGTTACTCCTACTCGAGGGTTAAGTGGTAATTGTAAATATATCTTTTATTTTAATTATAATAAAGACAATTTTTATTACTATTATTATTATCATTATTATTTATATGTATATATTTTATATTCTACCGAACTTACTTTTAAACGAAATTACCTGCACTTTCGGAATAAAGCTCCACCCATGCTCCACTGAAGCTATCCGTGTGCATCTTTCACTTTGTTACAAGTAATAATCTGTCTTTTCGTGGGTAACGCCCACCCATTAAGGTTTCGATTAAACACTAAAATTTTTCAGTGTAATTAGAGACTGAAGTAAAATACTTTCTAAAGGACCAAAATGGTTTTAATATGACATTCAAATACTTTACTCATCAGCTGATAGTAAACTTGTCAAGCTAATTTGATAACGTTACCATATGACAAAGCTTGTGCGATATTAAGGATTGACAAAACTAATACTAGCATTTACAATCGATATCAAATTTAGTATGTAATTTATTAATTAAAAACACACATTAAAATCTAAAAACAACCCAACAATCACTTTTTAGTTTCTTTGATTTTCAAAAACTTTTCCACCGCTGACCAGATATCGTTGGCAAGTAATTTTGGTTCCTCGAACGCTGCAAAATGGCCGCCTCTTGGCATATTGGTGCTTTGAACGAGTTGAGAGAACTTCTCCTTCAAAATACTATCAGGTAGATAAGCCAGTTCGAAAGGGAATTTCGCACAAGCACTGGGAACTTCTATGGGAATTCTAAAATGCCATTGAACATTATACAGAATTAGATACCACGAACCACGTTACTGAGATCTTCTTACCTATCCAACTCTAATGAATACTGAGCTATATTGAGGGTTTCAGAGTACAACCTCATAGACGTAGTGATTGATCCAGTCACCCAATAGATCATGATGTTGTCCAGAAGGTCTGCGTAAGAGTATTTGAGTTTAAGCCCGCCATCGGGCTTGGTTTTCCATTCCGGATTTGTCCAAGTTGTAAACTTTTCGATTATATAAGCTGCCAAACCAACTGGGGAATCCTTGAGAGCCACCCCTGGAAGAAGTACTCGTAAGAAAAATATGAATTATTGCTAATTGTCGTCTCCTACCAACTGTATCTGGTTTTGTTGCCTGCAAATGAAAATAACCCATTTCCAAAACAAGTTCCGAATATATTTTGGTTAAAGGGTACATTCTGCTTTCGAATTCCTTCTCGACCACCAAGCTGGGGATGAAGCTGCCAAGAATCAACTTGAGGTTAGACAGAGGTGTGGTTATGATACAGGTATTCGAATGTACGCCCAGCACGTTCTTGGGATAAAGGGTGGCCATGTTCATAACGATGGCACTTCCCCAGTCGCCGCCCTGGATGTAGAATTTTTCAAATCCTAGACGTTTCAGCAAGTTCTTGAACACTACAGCCATTTGCAGCGCCCCCAACCCAGGTTTGGCAGCACCCTGAGAGAATCCGTATCCGGGCAAAGATGGAATAATGACTTCGAAGACAAAATCACGATCTTTTTGAGGGGTTGTCAAAAGGGGAATCAGATCATAGAATTCGCGCACACTACCGGGCCATCCGTGAAGCAGCAGAAGAGGAAGAACTCGCACCCCGGTTACCACCTTAGGCTTCTCGTGAAGGAAGTGGATTTGCAAGCCTTGGATGCTGGTGGTGTACTGTGGGTACTTGTTCAGGAACTGTTCGCGCTCGCGCCAGTTGTATTTTGTCTTCCAGAATTCTATGACTTCCTTGAGAAGGTTGGTATTCATACCATACTGCTGCTCGACACCTTCGAGGGGCGGCGTGAATGGCCTAGCTTGGTCTAAACGCTTCTTCAGATCTGTTATAACCTGTAAATATATCATAATAATAATTCCTTCTTATTGCACACAAAGGCCAGCACACTAAACAATAAGAATAAATTCCAATATTACAAAACGTAAACAATATACATATAACTCTCATAGAGCAAATAATACGCAGCTAGTTTTCTCATCTATGATTAATGGTATTTTCAGGGTTAATAGAATAAGTAGTACATTTATTATCGATAATGGTTCAAACTTATGTTTGCCCATGAGATAAACAATTAAGTGAAATTATGCGAACACAAAATTAGAATATAAAACTAGTTCATAACATGTACCAGTTAAACTGTCTGTACGCAAGAATAAGCATTAGTGTCGGCTTACTGGGTCACGTTGCAATATGATTATTACGAATAAGTAATCTTTGTGCAGACAGCGGCATTATAATATTGTATTATTAGGTGAGATTTCATACACATTGTTTACAAGCAGGATATTTTATGCGAATGTTGTGTTTTGCGCCTATACCAATAGTAGGTTATCAGATCAAACAGCAAAACACGACACAATTTAACTGTATATAAAGCCTTGTATTATATTTAATTATTCAATATACTTTAAACTCTGAAGTGTATTCATTTGTGAACAAATATAGGCTACAATTATTTTAAGGGGTAGTTAGGCCTGGCTACTCCATTCATATCTTATCTCAAAATCGTTCATCCCCTTCGGTAAAACAACCTGGTTCTATAATTAAACAATTTATGTTTCGAAGTCCGTCTGGAACGAGTGCAAGAAATAATCCACAAGCAAACAATATTTTTTTTATGAATATTATGAGTTATAACCCCAAAGTTGAAAATACGAATCCGTAAAACGAGTTGTATTTTCGTGCATTGGGATTATAACGAAATGATATTCTTAGGTCCCGGGTGGTGTAGCTTGAACAAGCGTCCACGTACGATCAGTAGAATTAAGCAATGCTATTTCTGGTCAGAACTTGGATGGGAGTTTCACTGCTGCTTTTCTCGGCGCCTCGTGGCACGGCTGCCACGGAAATAGTTGGTCCCGGATGTCATAATAACATCATGACAGTCGTTAGTGGGGTTGGAGTCCCCATAAAATGTACAGCAACGCCTATAATTGACCTAACGGCTGTTGGCTGTGTACAAAATAAAATAAAAATAGCTATTTATGCAACAAGTGCTAAACGTTGAGGTTTATGCACGAGACATGAAAATTATGAAACGAAGCCGAAGGCTGAGTTTCATAACATGTCTCGTGCATAAACCACTTTTGACACGAGTTGCATACAATATTTTTTCTACGACCTTAAATTTACTGTTATTAATCCATAAATGTCGATTTAACAAAGATTTGCATCTACGACAGTTATAATTTATGTCATAATAAACAGTAGGCCTTGACGCGCAGGTGAATGTTTGTGGAACCAGTACTGTCAAAGTCAGTTATCAAAGGTAATTATTAATACTACAAATCTGACTGCATTCATTACATAACGCTTTAATTATTTTAAAAAACACTTTATCTCTAATGTAAGAAGTAACTAAAATAACTTTACAACTTCACTTCCAGTTCGAAATTGTGGTTTATAACCTCACTTCACTTTATACCGCACATGCGCTAAAAGTAAACAGCTGATTTCTTTAAACACGCTAAACTATAAAACGTCACTTTTAGTGAAACAAGCTAGTGCTAAAAGGCCTACTTTTAGTAGTGGTCGTAGAAAATAGCTATTTATGCAACAAGTGCTAAAAGTTGAGGTTTATGCACGAGGCATGAAAATTATGAAACGAAGCCGAAGACGAGTTGCATACAATATTTTTTCTTCGACCTTAAATTTACTGTTATTAATCCATAATAGAGATTCGCGAGACCAAGACAAGATTTGATATTGGTCTTGGAAGAACGTGTTGACTTGGTCATACGGCGATTTTTGAACTTGCACTTGATGGTATTTACTTGGTAACCTTAGTTGCAGGTTTTGAGAATAGAAAGGTGATTTTATAGTACGATGTGCCTTTAAATCCTTTTTTTCTACTCCTGTAACTAAAATCGCATAAAACATACTAACATACACGTCGCTAAGTGACATTTTAATCATGCTATCATAACCTGTGGCTAGAGAGATTCTTAGTCACGGGCTGAAGTTGGCAACAACGTTTTAGTCACGGGTTGAAGTTAGATTTAGACAGTATTTGTTTTATTAGCCACAGCCAAAACTAAAATCAAGTTAGTTTTCAACAGTCAACTTTGACGTTTGTCAAGCATAATTTAATCTAACATAATATTCAAAACCTTTATGAAATAATATGATGTTATATTGCTAAAATTTTGGAATTTGGATCCGCTTGTGCTGAAAAAAACTCGTGGCTAAAGTGACGTTTATAAAACTTGTTACATAATATACTATTATTGTGACGATTTTTATGTAAACAATACTTAAGAATATGAATAACTTTTTCGCACGTCTATTCGATTTTTAACAATCCATAGACATATGTACAGCCGCTGTTGAGTAGAAGCTTAGTTTTAGTATTCGAGTATTCTTTTGGTGCAACTCCTAATAGAGGTAAATTAGCATTAGCTCTACTTGAATTTTGATACTGCTACCCTGAAAGATAAAGTTGTACTTTTACCATGCTATTTTCTCGATTAGGTTTTGACGTGGCTCTTCTTCGTCTATTAATTATGTGTAAAAAGCATTCGTATCTTCATATCTTTCATTATTTATTTATTTAATGGCTGTAACAAATCACTGTTAGAAACTCTCTGTTGGAAAAACAGAGTAATCCTCTTCAAGTCCAAAATTGAAAAGAATAGAGTTAATTTTGGTGACCATCCTACTTCCAAGTTCATAGAGTGGCTAAATGTAGGACAGAATCATTTCCTACTTCCTTACGAAACTTTAAAACTTCAACCAAAACCAAGCAACTTAACACTTGGAAAGACAATACTTCGAAATTAGTACGTCCCTGTATTTTCCCCGCATAAGCCACACCAAACTCATAGTTTAGTGTTGAAGCCTCAAACCTTTAGTCCATACGATATTTTATTTCCGCTTATTTCGTTTTGCAGTTCATTTATATTCGTCTAAATTCAATTTTAAATTGAGCTTTGTTCCTGCTTGGGGTGACGTAAGCTGTTCTCGCATGCCGACTGGGTGACGCCATCTTGCTTTTATTACGGTTTTAATGAGTTCCTGTTTCCAGTCAGGCGATCGCATGGCCCTTAGGAAATTCCCCTTTATAAGCGAAATTTATTTGCATCAGTTTGAAATCTTCCGTGTGACCTATAAGTGAGGCAAGGGACGAGTTAAGTTACACATGCGTGGTCTCATGGCCGACGCGCAGCCCATCAAGAGGTGTTAGTGGTTGAGTCCGCGACGCCGACTTCGTTTAGCCGAGCGCCACGTAAGTCAAAATTGCTGTAAACTAGCGAAACTGTATGTTAGCCGTCATCAAGCCCCTGTGTCAGTGACGTGAAATGTTTAGCCATGGGTTTCTTCTGTGTCGTGGAGCTGGTACCTCCAATTACGCTGATAGCAAATTATTAAGTGAAAAACCTCGTCTATGTGCTAAATCATCATCGTAGTGGAGTCACGAATTTCCGTACCGCATCTACCTGTCGTAAGGTGCTTTACTCTTCTCGCCCCGAGGATTTAATGTCATCACACCTGCTTGAATACCGCCCTTACGCAGTTTCCCTGTAGCCCTTGTTGTGACAACAGCTTGGGAAGACGATCCGCAGCTGAACAAGAACAACTTAATTTAGCACATCTGACTTTCTATCAGGTTATTAACTGTTATGCCGCCTACACATTTACAGTGAAGTGATTTTTGAAGTAAATTTTTAGTGTTACCAACACATTTTATTGTTTAGATGTCCTTTTGTGTTGAAAGTTGAAGTAAATATTGTCGTTGGGTCAGTATTTGAGTAATTGTTGATAAATTCTGTTGATGTAACGTAGTTTCTTTGTTCCAAATTGAGAGTTAATACTATTTTGACTGTAGAACTGTTAATTTTTATCGTTTTCATTATTTGTGTTTAGTTTAAACGTCGCAATTTAACCTAACTAACCCCTCACCAGTAAATCTCTCATTTTTTATTATTTCAATAGAGTTTATTGTTTGTTACTTATGTTTTTCATTGGCGTTTGCATGGCTTTTTGTGTTTTGTTTTACTGTACAGGAAGCCAGGTGACTGTAAGTGAATGTAACGAAAGGTAGGTTCAGTTCAGCTATTGCGGTCGCTACGTCAAGCTGTGCCAAGGTAGAAGTAGCAAGGTGAATGACTCGCTTCCACATTCAGGGTGCGTTCACCCGTGTTGCTGATTTTGTTTTCCCGATTTAGCCGAATGCGGTGGCGCATCAATTATTGAACATATTTTACCTCGTTACCTGAGCGCAGCCCTAATCCAAAGGTAATCAAGGTAACCTTTGTTACCACCATCGTAACGGATTTAGGACCGCGTATTCTGGGTTTATATTTCCCGTTTTGTCGTTGAAATCGGTTTCGTGCAGTAACACACTAAGTGTTAATCTCGAAGGTTCAGTCTTGGTATTAAGCATTGACTAATTTTGAGGTAGCGCGAGTATTCACATAAAATTTAGCGAAAGAGCTAAACTATATGATAGAGATAACTGAAAGAAAGAAGAAAAATAAGTATCATTCACAAGATAAACACATTTCTTTGAACACTTAACAGGTTTGGATTAAATAATTAGATTCAGTGCTGAACATCATTCTGAATTTGATAAAAGCTGCACAGACCTTTTTCAAATAAATGATTCCGGAAATTTCGTCCTGAACAGATACATTTTTTCTAAGATGTTTGTATTATCTTCTCTTTTTAATATTTTATTCAAATGCCAGTGTTTTATCGAGAGGTTAGAAAAAAATCATGTAAATATAACAAAGTAATATCTTAAATTCACAATGGATTATAATTAAATAATAGTTTTATGAGAAACCGAAGATGACAATCACGGATTCGTATGTTTAAGAAAGTAAATAATGAGCAAAGTTCATTATTATAAAAACTGAATGTACCTTGCTAACAAAAAATGTGAGAATTAATATAGGAAATAATCAGTCATTTTCTTTTGTTTTTCATTTTTAACTATTTTGTTGATGTTTATATGGACAAATGGACATGTGTACTAGCAATGTGAGTGAAACGTAATTTTTGAAAATGTTACCTCCAACAGAGGTAATGAAAATTATGTTTTAAAAACTGTTGTTTCAGTATCGTTATTCTTTCATGAGGTTGATGTACGGCCGTGTTATGGTTGTGTTTTTACTCAACAAAGGTTCACACTGTAGCATTAACTAGGTAGACCTAGATGTAACTATACTTTCAAGATATTTGTATGTACAACACTTTTTTGCAAGTTGTAATGTTACATCATATTCGCAAAGCACAACACTTTAATGAACACGACTGTACGTAATTGCAACTTTTTACTCCCAGTACCTTTGAATAAAAATAGTCAGTTATATGTCAATTTTTAATTTCAATTATAAAGCGTTTTAAAACGTTTTACATTTCACTTTAAATCATTTGAAAACTGAAGAACACGTTCCGTTACCCTTCACCCAACATTTAATCTTCAGTAGTGCATTACAGATCTACAAAACTACGTTTTTAACGAGAAAGGTTTACAAATTTGCAAATCATTCGTTTATGTAACATGGAGCCCACCAAAACACTTATGACATTGACCTTGTCCGTTATCTGCTGACATTGCGCTGTACAATTAAATAAAAATAGCATTTTATAAATTTGGACAAATCATGATTGAGCATTTTTTAAATTATCCACCAATCAAATGATGGTTTTCGGAAATCATTCACCGTGACTATTTTCTGGAAATCAGTTCTGAACGAAGTTAATGAACTGAATTGAAACACCAACAAAAAGGATGATACTTTGATTTTTAATAATCAATTGTCAATATTTTTGAATGCCACATTTAAAACGAAATTTTCTAGCTAAATCTATTTCGTGGATTTTCATTACCTTCGTATCGTGGTGATTTTCATATCAAAAAACGACAGTCCAGGACGTACATTTTTGGAAATCAAAACCACCACTTAATGGATTATGTATGAAAATTAATAGGCGAAAATAAAAGTACCTCGTCAGAAACGTTAATTTTAAACGGTGTGATGGAAGTGTCCTCCTTCGAGGGCTTCCCGGGGCCCCACCAAGTATCATCCAGCTCGGGGATGGGCGGCACTTGGAACAGAGAGTTTATTTTCAGCCCCACGAAGACGGCGGAGAGCGTGAAGCCCAACAGCACTAGTTTACCGAAAAACGACATAATGTACGTTCGGTTCGACGGTTACTCTGGCTACTGATGATCTGATGAGCCTCAGTACAGAGGCCGCTTTAAATCAATTATCCAACTAATGATCTCTACCTAATACGACGTATGTATCAAGGTCGCTCGGATTTTTTACTACTACAACAGTATTTAGTCTTATACCTACTCGTTGGTATAAGTGTTAGCAAACAAACAACCTTTAAATTATCGTCTCACTAGTAAAATCGCAAGTCATACTCCAGATAAACGGTAGATATCATATTTAAAATGCAAAGTCATTTTCTGTTATTTTATTCAAATGCTGAATAAAGTACTGGATGCTCGAGCATATTTTGAAAGATGGATGTGTTGTAGCTTACTTGCAAAAATAACATAACTAATTACTGGGGACAATAACAGATAACCTTGGAACCTTTTTAGTGCTCTTCAACGGTGATGATGCTAAATCGAAGTAATACTTTCGATGTGGTCATTCAGATGCCTTTAGCACCTTAGCAGCTCTTGGAAGAGGCTGTTGGATACATAAAGTGTCTTTCTGTAATTTATCTAAAGCTTCAGCAATAGATCACGTAGCTGTACTCATTAAGAAAAATGTTGCTGTGCTATTGCAATTAAACTAATCTATTTGAAATAGGAAATGGTTGAGAATTTCCTTTTTATCTAACAATTTAAAATAGCTTTCTAGTAGGGTAGGTTGGCCCTATAGATGCACTCAAGTTCCAAGTAAAGCAAGGTTTTCTCCCTCGCTTGCAACCCTTGTAAAGCTTAGTTGCTATTATACTTCGTAGACTGCTTCACAATTTCTTCATTTGTACGCTATTGGTAACGTGGTACCATATGCGACACAGACAGACAGTGCTTATTTGCACTAAATTAAAAGAAATAATCTTCCATTTACAACAGTCTACTAATTACTAAGTAGTAGAAAGGTACTGTGAATATCAAGTATTCTCATCTGCCAATGCTCACTAGACAACACAATTAAAATTGATTGTGTCATCCGCGACACCACGTTACCATTCTCGGGTTAAAAAATAAGTGTAATCGTCAACTTGTTCCGTCTCATGGTCACCTACCTTTCCCTACCTACTTATTCCATATTTCAAATAGATCAATTCCAAATATTTGCTAGCTGCTTTTATATGTGATTTTAATAAACTGTCATATTGTAAGGAAATTTTTAATTGTTAGGAGCCTACGGCTAATTTAGCATTATTTTCTCGATTCCGAATTGCGATTCTGCCTGTATTAAGTGTCTCAAGCTTTGGGCAGGCATTCAGTTTGTTTTCTAGCGGCACACAGCTGTGTTAGCGATCCAGTCTGCGCTCTCCGCGCACGTGTGCTTATCGGCCCGTCTGCGACGTGCTTTTCTGTACGTTTCCTAGCGAGAATTTATGAGACAGTTGCCGTGTGTGCGAAAGAGCAAGTCGTTTTTCTGGGCAGATTGGACCCGATGTTGCAAGAAGCAAGAAGTGATTTCAAAGTTGTCGTCCCGCTGCGCATCCATTCGGGGTTCGCATAATCAAGGGTTTTGGACGTTTGTTTATTGTGCTAATTAACGCCTAACGGTTTGTTCCTTCAGTGTGTGGGTTTACCGCATGTTTTGTTCCGTATGCAAGATTTCTGCGTCTTATTGAACTGCACGTGGTGTAGCCTTGGCTATGAGGCAAACGTAATGTAGTTATTTACATTTCTAAGCCTTGGAGTTTTCGTTTATCGTGGGGCGGCATCCCCTACAATACGTCGTTTGGACGGACTCTCAGTGAAAACTCATTAGCAGCTTATCCTGTTTCGCAAAACTATCGCTTATCATTTCCGTCGCTGTTCCAATTTCCCGCAGCGTGATTCCATTACGTCTCGTTAGGGAATAATATCCCATGGTTCCGCCTGGGCCAGCAGCTTTCCGTTGAGTTGGTGCAGTCCCCCCTAGGTGTTTATCGCAGTAGTCTGAGCCAGCAGCCGTGCAGTAGCATGGGACATCAATTTCCGCTCAGCCAAGCTCCTTAAAGGTACCGTACGTTGTAATAGATTTTATAATGCAAATTTAAGTGCACAGGGTGTTTCGCCAAAGTGCAAACCAGTTTGCGTAACGCTGCGGGTATTGCTGTTTGTCTGGACCGTTACATTTTGTTGAACCATTATAGTTGTTTACCTGTCATTATAATTTATTTACCGTCAGCTTTTATGATCCTATCTAACTTTACCTAGTGGCAGATTGAAATGTGTAGCAACTGCAACTTGTTTAGTTGAATACCGTCTTCTGCTGCTGTTAATTGATTCAGTATTTCGAGAGTTTAATGTTGATACGGTTTACCAGTAATTACAATAGTTGATTTCAAGTTTACCGAATATATTATTAGCTTAAGACGTACTAACCCATTTCGTGTTTTTATGTAACTTTTATGCATTTAACTATTTTTGCTAATACATTTCATGTTTATTTAACTGTGGTTTTTATATGATATTGTGCATGCGATTTGTGTATGTATGTTACAGTTGTAAAATGAGTTTGACCAGCTGTTCAAGTAAGTTCTTCGAAAGGTAGGTCCGTGGTGTTGTACTTGGCTCGCTGATCAGAACACTGCCAAGGTTATAGTTGGAAGGTGAATTTACTCTGCTTCCACTTTTTCTCAGTGGGTTCACGTATGCATTTTTCCCTAGTATGGAATCGTGCTGGCGCCTTATCATTTTAGATTTGCTTTTCGTTAATTAGACCATTGCCCTGTGTGATCGCGTGTCGAACCACCCCTCGCTGTACTGAAGTTAGTCGGCAACTCTTTGTAACGGGCTGGGGCAGCGGTCCTATGTAATGCATTCCCGATTTTGTGAGTCAGCTTTCGCGCTAGTCGTTTAGCTTTGTTTGAATTGTAAATATCGTGTCGTACCGTTACACACTGGCGCGCTGTCGTAATTATCGTTTTAACCTGGCACCAACTGGCAGTCCATCGGGGTGCCAGGTTTGGTTTGTCGTAGTTGTCGTTTTATTTCGTTACAATATAGTATAGTATGATACAAAATTATTTTCATCTAGTATGGCTAAGAAATAATTCCTAATTTATGAATTCAACTATAAGTCACTTAAAAATCCAATGTCATGTTTGAAATTTAAGTATAAACATACTAGAATTGATTAATTAGGAACTATTCCATAGCCATACTAGATGAAAATAATGTTTGATCATACTTTATAATACTATAAGTATTCAAAGCTATGTGGATTATTTTTGGCGTGGTAGGTATCACGAGTATCATGAGTGGTGCCACCCCAAAAATATTCTACCTAACTTTGACTACGAATACTAATCGGGGGACTATTCAGTAAACCAAACCCATTTTTCAAATTAAAAAGGCTCAATATTTAGTTATAAATGTTAAAAACTAAATTTTGTAAAGATCTTCAATAAAGATCTTAATTTCTTCAAAATAGTCACTCGAGTACTAATACAATATTCGCTGCAATTCGGTACTAGTACAACAGCCACTACAGTTTATTTTGGTTGGCTATGAAATGCAAAATCTGTCGTTTTCGTTGGTCCACTTTTGACAAATGACAGGTGAACTAAATAGTTGTATATATGTAGAAGTGCCATGTAGTGGGGAGTGCAGCTGACATCCAAGGTCCAGATGCTAGCGGTCTAACGTCGTCAGTGTGAAGTTTTGCTACAAATTAGGGAGAACAATGTTAATCGTCTTCTTCGACAAAGACGGCATCATTTATCGTGAATTCGTTCCTGAAGGTCAAACTGTAAATGCCGCATTCTACGAGGAGTTTTGAAACGGTTGCTCGCACGTATCTGGCGTGTTCGGGTTGAGAGATATGCAAATTTCAAATATCTGAAAATATTTGTATGCAAAATCTGCCCAAGGGCAATTGTTACAGTTTCACTTCGGCAAATATAAATATGGAAGTGCGACTTCGTCCAGGTTATAGCGAATCCGTCTGTTTAATATTTAATTTAGTGAATGTGATATGGTACTACGACACATAACAAATACCTATCATAGATTTACGATTGTCAAAATTCGACTTCAGTTACTATTCAACACTATAATATATAAGCCAGTCATATTGCAAAGATTTCGTTTTTTACAACAAATAGGAACAATATATCGCTGAATATTGGGCACCGTGCAAAATATTCAACAAACAATGTAGATACTCAAAAATCAAGTAGCTTTTTGTTGCTAACTATCGGTTACTAATAATATTCATCTTAGTGAAGTCGTGATGTTTGGCTTGTGTTAAACATTTTAAAATGTCACATTAATAATTACTACTTTAATCAACTAAAAATTATTTTTGTAACTAATTATATTAATTGTTGAATTATTACTTTAAAATTAAGGTGATTGATATGTATTGTCATGTTCAAATAAATCTGGGACAATGTTTTTTCCTATGTAGGTTAAGTTAAGAATTGACGATTATCCCCATGGATCTTCTGCTATCAGAAAGAGTTACATTAAACTTTGACAGGTAAATGAAATCGGTAACTTTTTCTGATAGGGGGAAATCCATGGAGATATTCTTCAATTCTTAACTCAACCTACATATGAAAAAAAACATTGTCCCAGATTTATTTGAACACGACTGTACTAATATTGTTAAATATTCGTCCCAAATACCACTCGAAGTGGATATACATTTTTAAAATATTTTGTCATTTCCATAGAAGTTATTGCAAATGTCACTCAACAAAATTGCTTTCGGCCCCTGACATTTTTGATATGATTCCGTTTCGTGAAATTTAAACGCAATATTTTATATTGAAACGGTAAAATATTTGTCAAAAATATATCCACTACTTGTGGTATTACGCTTGAATATATGCATAACAATGCGCGCGCACGTCTGGCCCATTTCATTCACCGAACTTTTTAGACACACCTCGTATAACGACCGCCCATAATGTCCCGGTTGTTATGGACCTGTTTATACATTCTGTATCACTTGTATAAACAACAAATATTGTAGTGGTAAAACATAAATAAATATTTAGTTAGCTCAATAACTGTTACATGCTCAGAAAAAATATACAGGCAAAAATACCTAAGAAAACATAAAAACGAATTTCGCCTACTCTGTACCTATAAATAAATAAGTTTTTATTTAGCCCAATAACTAATACATGACCAGAAAAAATATACAGATAAAAATACCTTTTTCCCCTTCCCTAAGCTTTTCTACCATTCCTCATTGGAACCGCTTTCAGATTAGTTCAGGGGGTGCGGGCTTCAATTAAACTATAATACCTTAACTAAGTGAAAACGGAACGCCCGGGCCGGGAGTTAAACTCTCTTCCGAGTGCTCGAGTTTTAACTGTGGCCTCAACTGCAAGCAGCGGGACCATTCTCCGGCTTGATAAATATATACAGGGTGTCATTGAAAGTGTGAAGACAATTTTAGTAGAGAATAGTTTACATGAAAATAAGAAAAAAGTTATATAAGTCCGAAAATGCATCTTAAGGGATCTAAGGTCCTGAGAAGTATAAGAAAATAACATGGATTTCGTTTAATTAAAATAATACAAATAAAACAAATTTGGTGTAATTTGGCATATCTACGCGATTTTTTATTCTGAATTAAATGCGATTGAAGAAAATTTTAAAAGGCATAGTTTATGCATAAACTGGCTAGAGTGGGAGAATCTTTTATGTCATAACTTTTTACAGTCAAAATTTTAGTCAATTCTGGTTAGGTATTCGAAAAGTTTAGCCTTTTTACATAAAAAATGTTCTCTCTCGACGCCTCGATGCAGGAAATTATGGCTTTCTGTTTCACTATTGCAGACAAGATTGATTCACAAAAACGAAAACTAGAAGCATGGAAAAGTCGAATATCAAGAAATTGTTACTATATGTTTCATAACTTAGGCATTCATCGACGATGCAGGAGAAGAGCTTGATGTTACATCTCTAAGAAATGTCATCTGCGAACACTTGACGAACTTGAACGATTCGAGTTTTATTTCACAACAGAAGAAGATCCGTGCAAAGAAAATTCATGGGTCCGTAATCCATTCGTTCCACTTACAGGTGACTTACCTGTCATTACGGAAAATACATTTTTGGAGCTCGCTACTGATGAGGGAGTGTACGTCAACTTATATATCTCGATCTTTCCGATATTGTCTTGAAAAAACTTTTTCCTTTCGTCACCACATAACTCTGTGAAATTGGCTTTTCAAAAATGAGTGTAATAAACACAAAATATAGTAATCGTATAAAGATGCATACCCCATTTCGCATGATGCTGTCATCAACTGAACCACGGATCGAGAAATTGACCAAGAATAAGCAAGACCATTTATCATATTAAGATAGCGTTGTACGAAGCTGGTTGAAATGTGTACGTTTTTTTACAAGTTTATCGATAAAATACTCATGTTTCGTTATTGTTTTATTTGTTAATAAATGTTGCGGTCCGTCCTCCATTAGTAAAAATAATACCGGTCCCCACATTAAATAGTTTGAGAAGCACTGGCTTAGAGCATTCGTGATCGAGAAAAGTTAACACAAAGCTTGAAATTCGCTACTTCAAGAACGTAATCTATTCATCACAATGTGGTTTTTCATTTTACCTTCTCGGAGCTGTAGCTCTCATAAAACGCATTTCTGAAAACTATATTTATATGAACTATGCTTTTTACTTTGATGTAAGCTATCTATCATTAAAACTTGCTTCACACTTTCGATGACACTCTATATAATACCTAAGAAAACATACAAACTGCGGAAAAAAGAGCAACTTACTTACTTCCTCTTCTCCCATTATATCTCACAATATGGGAAATCGAGCCATTGCTTGTATTCTCTTCTGTCCAAGGGCGTACCTAGGATTCCAGTTAGAGGGGGCAAAAATTTAAATACACAATTAACTACTATTATTATTATAGTTTTATTTCATTTTTTACAAATAAAAAAATAGTTAAATTATCATCAGTTTTTGCAAATCTGCTGCATATCGTTTTATGACCTCATCTTCTAGCTCTTTTCTTTTTTCCAATATCATTTTTTTCGTGTACACTTGGTAGCCATAGTCCACTAAAACGGTCTTCTGACATTATTCTTTATCCTTCTAGAGATTGTACCACAGTTCCGCCTGATTTTTAAAATTACTAAAATAACTGTGTATTTTGTACAGTTTTCAAGTGTCATAGCAGGTTTTCGAACTTTTTTTCTCGGAATAAAACGCACACATACACATTCATAAATTGTAAGTGGGACAAAACGTGCTCTTTCGATATTTGACGTTATTTACATCTATATCTACATTATTCAGAAACGGCTGTTAAGGGACAAATGCGAGTGAAGGTATCTATCCAGAACATTTTAAAGTAGCTATTGTGGAACCTGTATATAAATCCGGTAATAAAAAATTAATTTCAAACTATCGTCCGATATCTATTATATCCAATCCGGTTAACTTATGTGATTTTCTTGAAAATCTTGGTGTCGCATCTAGATAGTACACAACACTTATATATGAAGTTCCAATGCCATACTTCTTTTCGTTTTTGAGATATTCTGTTCACAGACACACAGACAGACAGACAGACCAATGAAAAAACTGCTTATGATTTTGGCTACGCCCATGCTTCTGTCTCTGTAATATTGTTGAGGTACATATTACATTGTATAGGTGCATTTTTATTTGCCTGCTAAGTTCTCTTTACATCCCTCGTCTAAAAACGAAGGAAGATTATTGTAATCGCTGAAAAATCACCTTCAGATCTTCGCGTTTTCTCAATTCCGTCTGCCTGTCTGTCTGCCCGTCTGTTGGCGGTATAACTCAAAAACTATTTGTTGTAGAAAGACGATATTTTGCATACTGATTATGTGTTTTCCTGGCATAAAATCGAGAAAATGTCGGTCAAATATATACAGGGTGCGCACCTTAAAAAATAAAATTCTATCTATTTTGGTTTAACTCACAAACTGTTAGTTAAATAAAATTAATATTTTGCACATAGCTCAAGTTTTTACTTAAAAAAAAAGGACATATTTTGAACACAACCTATATACAAGACAAACTTCTTAAAAATATATATATTTTCCTTTGTATTTAGATGCATTTAAAACAAATTTATATATTAAATTGGTAGGCGACATTAAAGTAACTCGTGGATAAGTTGAACAAGACGTCGAAAATTAATTTTAAACTTACAAAAATTACAGTTCTATGTCAACAAAAAGCATGCTACAGATTAGACAAGTTTTATTATTTTCAATGGCTCCCGCGATCATGTTTATTTTTGATCCCTCTGTATAATAACAAGACTAACGGGCTTAAGCTGTTGCCCTGCTTTAACCTCACTTTTCATTCTGAAGATCGCTAAAGTTTTCCAATTTAAACGCACTCTTTCTTTTATGCTTTTGTGTAAGTTTTCAATTCCTTTTCTAATTTTTTTGAGTTAGGTATCTGTAGTTCCCTAAATGCTTCTCATATGTAAATCCGAGACAATATGTCAAAAGCTGATTTCACACCTATGAGGGCTAAATAAAGTTCTTTTTCTTAGCTTAGACTTTCTTCTATTATGCGAATACATTGCTTTCCGTGTGTCTCCTGGGCGGAATGCTGTATTTAGTTCGTAATTTATTTTTTCTTCTACTTCGGTCCTTGATCGTTTTTCTAAAACCCCCGTGTATAGTTTCAGGGAAACTGGTGACAGGCATATTACTCTGTAGTTGTCGCAACTTGTAGTCTCCCCCCCTTCTTCAGGTCTTCGCGTTTCAGGGTCCCTAGATGACGAAAAACAGTTTTTTTTTTCAATTTCGTCCGTCCGTCTGACTCTTGGCCGTATAACTCTAAAACTATTTGTTGGAAGAAGACGATGTTTTGCATGCGGATTATATGTCTATCTGCCACAAAACCGAGAATGTTTCGGTCAAATGTACATAGGATGAGCATCTTAAAAAATTATATTCTGTTCGGTTTGTTTTTGCTTTAAGTCAAGAACTATTAGTTGAATAAAAGTAATGTTTTGAGCATAGTTTAGGTTTTTGCCCTTGAAGAAAAAGGGCATGTTTCGGACCCAACATATACACTGCGAACATCTTAAAAAAAATTAAATATTTTTTTCTTTGATATTTTCAAAATGTTTACCTTTAAAACTTCCACTTGCGAGTGAAGTTCTGTGTGAAGCCCTCCACAGATTGTTACAACTGGGAATAATTATGTTAAAAAAGAACTACCTAGTTATAATAATACCTACTCTACACGTGCGTACAAAATACATGCAATTTTTTCAATACACAAAAAAAAATCTGGTGTGATACACGCACACAACTTCCTTTTACAGTGATCTTATAATTAGCCAAAAATTTGATTTGAAATTTTTAAGCATTTTTCAAAAATTACAAATTCTACAAAAACGGTACAAAATAGAGCGTTAGGTGAACAGACAAATTTTCAGCTATAATTTACCAAGGGCAGTGATAATCACCCGCAATAATTTTGACAAATAACAACCCGACAGTGCTTGCCTAGAAATAACCCGAGGCGAAGCCGAGTGTTATTTCTTAAAGGTAACGCACTTGAGGGATACTATTTGTCAAAATTATAAGGATTTATCACTGGCCGCGGTGAATTCGGAAAGATAAGTTCTTAAATAAATTATCCATTTTCTGACAAATTAATTTGACACTTTATTATAATAATATTATGTTGGTGGCACTGTAAGTCTATGTCAAATTTGAGGTTATCAGGTTAGCTTTTGCGTCAGTTTTGACACAGACTGACGGAAAACCTAACCTGCTAACGTCGAATTTGACTTAGATTTACAGTGCCACCAACTTGTGCTAGGATACTACTGAAATTTAATTAGGTAGTTTCCATAGTGATTGAAAATCACCCTAGGGTTGTTTTCACTTCAAGTGTGGTCTGATTTGTCAAACTGACTCACGTGATTAAAAATAATCAAATCGGATTGGTTTGCAATATATGTAAGAACTTATCTCTAGAATTTTAATCTGAATTCAAAAATGTAATAATATACCGGGTGTTCTATTTAAAATAGGAGTTAATAAAAAATAGAAAAAAAAACAAAATAA
The DNA here is from genome assembly GCA_940337035.1 of Agriotes lineatus. Classification (NCBI taxonomy): domain Eukaryota; kingdom Metazoa; phylum Arthropoda; class Insecta; order Coleoptera; family Elateridae; genus Agriotes; species Agriotes lineatus. The sequence goes on from OW679199.1 coordinate 121,423,361, forward strand.
ACCCATTTATTCAACTGGAAAATCACCTATCTCACATCAATACACATTAAAAATGTAATAAAAATGAGAAGAACACCTACTTCCGGTTATGCGATTTTCTTAAAAAGCTTGCTATCGCATCTACATAGTACACAAAACTTATATATGAAGTTTCAACCTCATACCTCTTCGTTTTTGAGATATTCTGTTTACAGACACACAGACCCACAGACACACACACACAGACAGACCAATGAAAAAAAAATATGTTTTTTGGGTTCAGGGCAGGGCATTTTTAAGAAATTGCTACTAGGTGTCCAACCTGTAAAAAGTTTTTTTTGTGAGCTACTAGCATTAAACGAACGGATTCTCATAGTCATAGCTATAACGTTATGAGCCCGGGCTACGTAGTACGGTTCACGTCACGGGAGCCAAGAATTTATTCACTTTTGTAGCTCGATTAGTACAGTGACTACAGTGTACTAAGTGTACATTCTATATATTCAATGAAACGTGAAACTGTAATATTTTTAGTGAGTTGTAATATCATAAACTATAGTATTTAACATTACTAGCATGGAAAAAGGCTTTTTACTGGCGGACAGAAAGATATGACTGGCGAGCCAGTCACCTTCTGGAGCCAGTAAAACCCGTTACCGTGCGTGTATTGTTAAATATTTTATTTGTTCTTCACTTTTAAATAACTATAAATTTACCATTTATTGACAATGTCAAACTCACAAGCAACTAAATAAAGTTGGGCGTTGTGATCAAAATCAAACTTGGGCGTTATGACTAAGTTGAGCGTTGTGACCAGAATCAAAAGTGGGCGTTGTGACCAAGTTGGGCGTTGTGACCAGAATCAAAAGTGGGCGTTGTGACCAAGTTGGGCGTTCTGCCCAAAATCGAAATTGGGCGTTGTGACCAAGTTAGGCGGTGTGGCCAAGTTGGGCGTTGTGACCAAAATCGAAATTGGGCGTTGTGACCAAGTTGGGCGTTCTGACCAAAATCGAAATTGGGCGTTGTGACCAAGTTGGTCGTTGTGACCAAAATCGAAATTGGGCGTTGTGACCAAATTGGGCGTTGTGACCAAAATCGAAGTTGGCCGTTATGACAAAAAAGGTGGTTTCAGTGGCGTCGATAGCTTTTTCCTAAAACAGGCGTCGGTGGGAATTGTGACCCAGTTGGGCTTTGTGACCAGAATCGAAGTTGGGCGTTATGACCATAAATTCTGAGTTGGGGTTTGTGACCAGTGGGCGTTGTGTCCTAGCCCCTTTGACACCTACTAAAGAAGACAACTTTGGCGCAGCACGCTGGGTGAAACAAATAAAAATAATTATTTGCTGTTGCTGTGTAACATTCATGAAATGTTTAATTGTATTAGTTAGGGTACACCACATCATTCATCATAAGACTCCAGTCGGTCCAACCAGTCCTGTATACGCGCTTGAAGCCAGCTGCAAGTTGATCACATGATTGTTTGGTTGGGTGGTCTGCACATGCGCGACTTGGAGCAGTTTCTATTTTCTGGTGTCCCTGCATTCGTGTTGATGTCGTTCATTAGTGATTCGTGAGGAGTCGGTAGCGTAGTCACCGACCAGGAGATGTTCGATTGTTCGCTAATGTAAAGTGTACTATACTAAATTTCAAATAAGCATGCAGTACTTTGAACTAAATAGAGATCATAATTATGGCCGTGATTGGTCGAAACAAAGTCATCATTACAACCATCTGAAAATCAAATATTTTTTCAAAATTGTCAATTTGACATTCAGAATGAATCCTAAAACTATAAAAATAAAACCGATAATTAGATGATAAAGGAAGCTGTCCTACAATGTTTATTTGAATTATATAGGACGTATTTATTATAAAACATGGGCAGTCACACAAACTTGTATTTCCCTAGTGTAAAATTGAGTTTCAGTTCGGAGATCCATCTACTGCATTCTTATTTGAAATTTAGTATAGTGTAATACTAGTACTAGTTCGCTCCTAACGTCGTAACGTCGTTAAACCTCCGGGGCTATAAAAACTCATAATTCGAATTTTTTAATACTAGTACTAGTTCGCTCCTAACGTCGTAACGTCGTTAAACCTCCGGGGCTATAAAAACTCATAATTCGAATTTTTGTTTATTATTTTTAAACTGATATTTCTTAATATTTATGTTTAATATTTTATTTGTTCTTTGTTGATGTGCGGAATGTAAATGTTGTTTATTTTCTAAATTATAAATTAATGTTTTGTGCATTTTAGTGTGTATTTTTTATTTTTACCTTGTCCAATTCAAGATTTAGTACTGGGTGTCCAAATTTAACCATTGGGTGTCCATTTGGACACACAATTATATCTTAAAAAATCTGGTGTGATACACTCACACAACTTCCTTTTACAGTGATCTTATAATTAGTTAAATATTTAATTTTTAATTTTTAAGCATTTGTCAAAAATTTTCAAAAATTACGAATTCTACAAAAACGGTACAAAATAGAGCGTTAGTTGAAGAGACAAATTTTCTCTAAAATCTTAAGCAGAATTCAAAAATGTAATAATATACCGGGTGTTCTATTTAAAATAGGAGTTAATAAAAAAAATAGAAAAAAAAACAAAAGAAACCCACTTTAGAAGTATTCAACTGGAAAATCACCTATCTCACGTTAATGCACATTAAAAATGTAATAAAAATGTAAAGTTTGAAAAAAATTGTTAAAGCCGTTTTTGAAAAAATCGAAAAAAACTAAAAAATCACAAGAGTAAACACCTACTTCCGGTTATGCGATTTTTTAAAAAAGCTTGCTGTCTCATCTACATAGTACACAAAACTTATATATGAAGTTTCTACGCCATACCTCTTTTCGTTTTTGAGATATTCTGTTCACAGACAGACAAACAGACACACAGACACACAGACACACAGACCAATGAAAAAAAATATGTTTTTTGGGATCAGGGGACTCTAAAACGTGAAGATCTGTTGAAAATTCAATTTCGAATTTTTGGGGTGAATCCAATACTTCCTTTACGGTAAAAGGAAGTAAAAATGCCCTGGTTCAGGAGACTCTGAAACGTAAAGATCTGTTGAAAACTCAATTTCGAATTTTTGAGGTGAATCCAATAGTACTTCCTTTATTGTAAAAGGAAGTAAAAATAAATAAACATGTGAATTTATGAACGTTTACTCTTTTATTATCCCAAAAACATTCCTCATCACAAACATTAATTTAAGTAATAAATTTCAGCAATTTTATCACAATCATTTAATGTAGAACTCTTATATCTACTGGGAACGTTGTGAAATAGAATTTCTTCACTGGGAACGACGAAGCATTCCAAATGTTACCGTTGCATTCTAACCTCAATTGATAATTGCATTATGGTTCAAAGTTGCAATAAATATTGAAAGTATTGAAAAATAACGGAAACTGAAGATTCAAACACCTGCACTTCAAACTTTGAAGCGTAAACAGCCGCATTTACCACGATTTCATCGCATTATTGATCTTACACGAAAATAACCATGACAAGCACCACTTTGGAGGATGTCACCGCCGCGCTTGAAAGCACCAGAGTTACACCAAGTGGAGTGAGCTTCGAGGGGCAATCTTTAAAGCTAAACACAGAAGAGGATGGTACGTTACTGGTAACTGCACTAAATTATCCTAATTGCAGAAATTTTAGCCAAAGTTGTCGTCGATGCCATCACAAACTTCGCAGAGCTAGAGTTTTTAAACTTGGAAGGAAATACCCTGGGAGTAGATGCTGCCAAAGCAATTGCGAAAGCGCTTGAAAAGCATCCCAAGTTCAAAAGGGCACTATGGAAGGACATGTTTACTGGACGAATGAAGACCGAAATTCCCAAAGCCTTGGCAAGTGGAACTCTTCAAACCTTTCGGTGATTTTCTAATTGGACCTTTCATTGTAGCAATATCTCGGTGGTGGTCTTGTAAAGGCAGGAGCTCGACTCACAGAGCTTGATTTGAGTGACAATGCATTTGGACCTATCGGCGTGGAGGGTTTAGCTTCATTGCTGCGTAGTTCGTCCTGCTATGCTTTGGAAGAACTCCGGTTAAACAATAATGGATTAGGCATTACCGGAGGAAAGTTGTTGGCTACTGCTCTCTTGGACTGTTTTAATTCCAGTAAACAAGAAGGCAAACCTCTGGCACTTAAAGTGTTTATAGCCGGAAGGAATCGGTTAGAAAACGAGGGGGCTAAAGCTCTCGCCCAAGTTTTTAAGGTAAAGAGTTTGGTAAAATTGATTTTACTGTAATAACTGTTTTTTTCAAGACGATTGAAACACTGGAGGAGATTGCAATGCCACAAAACGGGATTTATCATGTGGGAATCTCCGCCCTTTCAGATGCTTTTACGCACAATAAAAACCTTCAAATCCTAAATCTCAATGATAACACTATTGGGGCTCAAGGAGCCGAAGCCATTGCCAAAGCCTTGCCAAATTTACAGAGACTTAAGCAGATCAACTTTGGTGACTGTCTTTTGAAAACCAAAGGAGCGCAGTTTCTAGGTGACGGCCTTAAAGGGGGCCACGCGGAGCTGGAAGAATTGATTGTAGGTTATAATGAGATCCGTACAGAAGGTGGCCTTGCATTAGTGGATGCCATGACAAATAAAATTAAATTAAAGAGCTTAGTCCTGGATGGAAATCAATTTAACGAGGAAGGGAAAACTGCGATAAAGGAGAAACTAAAGCAAATCGGTAAGTTTTGCCTCTGATTGTAACGAATTGTACTTTCTATTACTGCCGTTTAGGAAAATACACTGCCTTGGGCAGTTTAGATGAATGCGATTCAGAAGACGACGAAGGCAGCGAAGAGAGCGGCGAGGACTCAGAAGAAAGCGAAAGTGAAGAAGAACTGGAGGAGACTGCGATTGAAAGTAAACTCGATCTAACTAACAAGCTTAACATTGCCGAAGACAAGAAAATCGACATGAATGGGAAAGTTGGAAACATTGATGTATTTTTAAAGGCTCCTACCGCAGAAAATTTCGTGGGTTTAGGGAACAACAGGGAAAATTTGATTCTGGCCGAAATAAAGGTAAATTCGAGCTGCATTTTACCATCAGTTACATTTGTGTTGTTTCAGAAACAACCCGAATCATACCTGGACGACCTTCTCCCACTTGTTATGAAAGTTAGTGCCTTGAGCATTAACAATCAGGAACAGGTGGCAAAGTCGGCTCTGAACTGCAGCGAACTTTTGTATAAAGAGCTTTTTTCATGGGCACAAACAAATAACAAGATCTCGCTAGTTAATAATGGTGTTTTAGTGCATTTGGGACTAATAAAAGTAAGTTTCGAGTGCTTGGAACCCCAATTTTTACTACCTTTTGGTATTTATAGTAAGATAATAGAAATAATTTGGATTTTACAGAGTGAAGACAAGAAATTCAAAGTAACCTGGAATATTGAGGGTTGCTTGCATACATTGGAAACGATAATGAAACAAAATTACGTTCCAGAGACAACCAAAGATACATTACGAGTGTTTATGGGAAGGCAAGTAATCGAACTCAATGACAGTATTAGCAATTGATTTACTGATTTTTGTACTTTTGCCAGTTTTAAGTATATTTTTTTATAAAAAAACAGTTTTATGGACAAGACTTGTTTGTTTTATGTGCCGAGAGAAGAATAATTATAACCATAAAGCGATTACTACAACCTTCCAGGTATATCGAATTCGTGTACGTATTTTAAGTAATAGCTTGAGCTAAGCCGTAAATTTAAACAAAAGTTGCATTTGCACTAGTTGTAAGCATAAAAAACTAAGAAATTAGTGGGAACCTAGTAGATTTTTCGTAATACCATTAAATAATTTGAAGTGCAAATTAAAAATGTTTGAAGAAACTTAAGATGATGTATTAGTATACACAACCCACTGTACTTATAATAAAACAAATATTGATGTCGCAGCACAATTCATAACACCAAATACTAAGTAAAAGTCTTTGCTGGACGTGTCAAGCTTTGAAAGTACACTCAATAATCTACGTAACACAAAACATATACACACGTGACTTTGAGGTAGCACAATAGGCCCATCGAGGCCCATGTGTGTGTGAATCAGCTGTCAAAGTGTTGTCAAGTTGGTATGAGGAATTTGTTCACAATGTAGGTTGGCAGCGTCGAGCTGTTCAAGGTCATGTATATTCAACATTTCAATTACGTTAGACAGACATAACCTCAATTTTGACATGGGGGAAACTGTTATACAGTTGGTCGGTAAGTACAGAATTTAGGGTAACAGTCTGGTTATTATGATAATAACTTTTTAGCAACGAGTTGTGTTAAGATGCATTTAACAGCACTAGTGTTGTTAAGAAAAATAACATAACGATACTTAAGATACTTTATTAGCATTTAATCACATGTTGGCAGTACTGACGTGTATTGTTAGTGACAATGTCAATCTATGTCAAATTTGATGTTAGTAGGTTCGACCACTGTTGCATATTATTGATTGATCGTTGTAGATTTACCGCTGCTTGTGTGGGATCTGTGTGCGAGGCTAGTATGGCAGTGTCGTCTGTGAATGTGTCTGTAACTACATTTTCGTTGCATAGTAAGTCTGCTGTAAACATTTGATATAAAGTGGGTCCCAAGACGCTTCACTGGGGAACCCCTGTGCTGATTGGATATAATGCATTAATGGCAATTACACAAATATTTAATGCAGTGATCAGGCTACAGTACTTCCCCATACCATACTCGGTGGTGTCTTAAAATGAAATACATCTAGTATGCTTTGAATTTCCCATAATGCAATCTAAAATTTTACTTGAAATTGGCAAGACTGTAAGTCTATGTCAAATTCGAGTTAAGTAGGTTAGGTTTTGCGCCAGTCTGTGTCAAAAGTGACGGAAAACGTAACCTACTAACCTTGAATTTGACATAGACTTACAGTCTTGCCAATTTCAAGTAAAATTTTAGATTGCATTATGGGAAATTCAAAGCATACTAGATGTAATTCATTTTAAGACACCCGGTAATATACAGTGTGTCCCAGGATTGATGTTACAAGAGGTGAGATGGTCTAAACATTTTTGAATTTTATTTTAAGGTTCTGGAATTCGGTCCTGCTTGGTTTGAAAAGGATTTTAAGAATATTTTCATTTTTTTTTTAAACAAGTAGGGCTTGACAGGGAAGCAAAAACTATTTTATTTTCAAGTAAACTACCCTTTCTGTTCATGTTACAGCATAATTCTATTAAGGAGAGTTGTTCATAATGATAAATTATGGCCCTATACAAAATTTCAGAAAGATCTGTCGAATTAGGAAAAACCGTATTTTTTAAATAATTGTATTTTATTTTCAGGTAAGCTACCCTTTTTGTTCATGATACGGCAAAATTGTATGAAGAAAAGTAGTTCAGAATAAGAAATTATGGCCCTATACAAAATTTCAGAAAGATCTGTCGGCTTAGATTTAACCGTCATTTTTAATAAATGCAATTTGTTTAATCTAGAAAATTACGTTTTAATCTAAGTCGACAGATCCTTCTGAAATTTTGTATAGGGTCATAATCTCTCATTCTAATAGATATTTATGCATTAAGGGAGATATGAATATGTTTTTTCCCTGAGGTTGACAAGTGTTACAGACCGAGGGCCTCTGGCCCGAGGTCTGTAAATCAACCGAAGGTAAAGAACATGAATATCTCCCGTGGTGCATACAATATTTTATCTACTAGCATATGCGTAAAAATAGTATGAAATTTCAAAATGTCATAATGACATTTAAAATTAGAATATGTAAGTAACATCAAGGATTGCCTCGTATGGTTGCTAAGACGTTAATTGTAGTTGCATTGTTACTATGAGTTTGAGGGAGAAGTAATTTGACAATTCCCTTGGGAGTTATAAGTAGCTTTTCATATTTTGTTTCTATGATGAAAATGTACAATATCATGTTGCTAGTAGATAAACAACTTTTATTAATAAAATTTTGCCGTATCATGAACAAAAAGGGTAGTTTACCTGAAAATAAAATACAATTATTTAAAAAATACGGTTTTTTATAAGTCGACAAATGTTTCTGAAATTTTGTATAGGGCCATAATTTATTATTATAAACAAATTTTCTTAATAAAATTTTGCCGTATCATGAACAAAAAGAGTAGTTTACCTGAAAATAAAATACAATTATTTAAAAAATACGGTTTTTTATCAGTCGACGAATCTTTCTGAAATTTTGTATAGGGCCATAATTTATTATTATAAAAAAAAATTCTTAATAAAATTTTGCCGTATCATGAACAAAAAGGGTAGTTTACCTGAAAATAAAATACAATTATTTAAAAAACACGTTTTTTTATAAGTCGACAAATCTTTCTGAAATTTTGTATAGGGTCATAATTTATTATTATAAAAAAAAATTCTTAATAAAATTTTGCCGTATCATGAACAAAAAGGGTAGTTTACCTGAAAATAAAATACAATTATTTAAAAAATACTGTTTTTTATAAGTCGACAAATCTTTCTGAAATTTTGTATAGGGCCATAATTTATTATTATAAAAAAAAATTTCTTAATAAAATTTTGCCGTATCATGAACAAAAAGGGTAGTTTACCTGAAAATAAAATACAATTATTTAAAAAACGGTTTTTTATAAGTCGACAAATCTTTCTGAAATTTTGTATAGGGTCATAATTTATTATTATAAAAAAAAATCTTAATAAAATTTTGCCGTATCATGAACAAAAAGGGTAGTTTACCTGAAAATAAAATACAATTATTTAAAAAATACGGTTTTTTATAAGTCGACAAATCTTTCTGAAATTTTGTATACGGCCATAATTGATTATTATAAAAAAAATTTCTTAATAAAATTTTGCCGTATCATGAACAAAAAGGGTAGTTTACCTGAAAATAAAATACAATTATTTAAAAAATACGGTTTTTTATAAGTCGACAAATCTTTCTGAAATTTTGTATAGGGTCATAATTTATTATTATAAAAAAAATTTCTTAATAAAATTTTGCCGTATCATGAACAAAAAGGGTAGTTTACCTGAAAATAACACAATTATTTAAAGATAACGGTTTTTTATAAGTCGACAAATCTTTCTGAAATTTTGTATTGGGTCATAATTTATTATTATAAAAAAAATTTCTTAATAAAATGTTGCCGCATCATGAACAAAAAGGGTAGTTTACCTGAAAATAAAATACAATTATTAAAAAAATACGGTTTTTTATAAGTCGACAAATCTTTCTGAAATTTTGTAGTCATAATTTATTATTATAAAAAAAAATTCTTAATAAAATTTTGCCGTATCATGAACAGAAAGGGTAGTTTACCTGAAAATAACATACAATTATTTAAAGATAACGGTTTTTTATAAGTCGACAAATCTTTCTGAAATTTTGTATAGGGTCATAATTTATTATTATAAAAACAAATTCTTAATAAAATTTTGCCGTATCATGAACAGAAGGGGTAGTTTACCTGAAAATAAAATAGTTTTTGCTTTCCTGTCAAGGCCCACTTGTTTTTCAATAACTGAAAATATTCTTAAAATTCTTTTCCAAGCAGGACCGAATCCGAGAACCTTAAAATAAAATTCAAAAATTTTTAGACTATCTCACCTCTTGTAACATCAATCCTGGGACACACTGTATACATAGATCTCTAAACTCAACTGGCGTACAGTCACGCTGAAAGTTCTTCTGTACGTGCGTGACAGATGGCGTAAGCCATTGCTTTACTTTAGAAATGTAGCTGACCAAACATTGGTTCATAGCAGATGTATTCGCTGCATGTTTGGACCAGCGTATTTGCAAACTGCACAGATAAACACAGATAATAATGTAGGTAAGGGATTATTCTCAGCGTGTTATTTGTAAACAGAGTTCAAGTTTAGTATACTACAGTTAGGTTGGCTATCAGTTGCAAGTAAAATTAAAGATTACACCTTCATTTGAGAAGTTTTGACGACATTTCCGTAACTATTTCATAGCAAAATGTAGTTTGTATTATTGATAGTAAGCGAGTTAACTATTGTTACATGTCATTTTTAACTCATATCATTTTTAATAAGTAAGCAACAAGTGAACAATGCTTAATCTGCAGTAAAAAAGCTTGAAGATGTTGGTGTTTGATAAAAATTGATTAATTATTAATTAATACCGCTTTAAACAATACCACTAATCAATTATATTTTACTACAAGTTATGCATTGTTGACTTAACTCATTAAAAATGATATGAAAAACGACATGTGGCTACTTCATATTTCTAAAACAGCAGTTGACTTGCTTACTACCAATAATATAAATAAATTGTTACTATGGAAAAGTTAGGAAAATGTCCATAAAATTAGTTTATTTAGATGGAAATGAACGGTGGTGTATACAGGGTGAATGAGACCACCCGTATCAGTATTTTTTTTAAAGAACGGTGAGTCGTAGAGAGTTGGGATAAAAAAATGTATTATAAAAGTCATACTAAAGAATTGAATGGTGATATTATTATTTCTCGAAAAAGTCAGCATCACGAGTAGTTTTGTCCACAATGTCCAGAACTCCAAAATTTTAAATGGCACCATAAGTCGAAAAACGTATTGTTGAAAAGATCGTTAAAAAAGAAGAAAGTTTTGTAGGAAAGATTATTTTACTACTACCACCCCTTTTAAGTAATATTCGATTAAAATTATTAAATTTGAAATTCGTTGTTTACAAACAAAATTGAAATGTCGGCTTTTAAAATCTAGTTACCGAATTAAACAATGTTACACACACGTTTTAATGTCAATAACATTTTGAACACTTGTAACATTGTTTAATTCGGTAACTAGATTTTAAAAGCCGACTTTTCAATTTCGTTTGTTAACAACGAATTTCAAATTTAATAACTTTAATCGAATATTACTTGAAAGGGGTGGTAGTAATAAAATAATTTTTCCTACAAAACTTTCTTCTTTTTTAACGATCTTTTCAACAATACGTTTTTCGACTTATGGTGCCATTTAAAATTTTGGAGTTCTGGACATTGTGGACAAAACTACTCGTGATGCTGACTTTTTCGAGAAATAATAATATCACCATTCAATTCTTTAGTATGACTTTTATAATACATTTTTTTATCCCAACTCTCTACGACTCACCGTTCTTTAAAAAAAATACTGATACGGGTGGTCTCATTCACCCTGTATAAAAATTCAAGTATGCTAAAAGAAGTCACCTGTGTATTAGGGTTGTTCGATATCACGAACTAAGTATCGAATAACGAATAAAATTAAATATCGAATATTATTCGATATATCGAAATTCGAATAACTATCGAATTATTCGAATAAATTAGTTATTCGAATAACTAATTTATTCGAATAGCTTATTCGGATAACTAATTTATTGGAATAATTATTCCATTATTCGAAAGTTATAAACTATTGATCTACACCCCATTTTATTGGATTTTAGTTTTAGATAAATTATTGAACATTCACAAAGCTAATGAAAAAAACGAACAAAAAAAAAATTGTGAGCAATAAAAAGTAAGTTTTATTTAAAAGTAGGACAATGTTAAAATAATAAAGGTCCATGGTATATTTGGATTTTTTTAACGTAATTTTAGTCATGATTTAAATCAGGATACCGGTCCTGGCAGCTCCAGGAAAGTGACTGTGTGGTAATTGTTACAAAGTGAATATAAGTTAAGATAAAAATTCTAGCTAGATATAAATCAAAGTGGTGCTACGGTAGGTTTCAAGAGGTGAAATAGTGCAAATTAAACAACAACACACAGGTAGGAATAGAAAATAGACATCATAAAACAGAGTTTCACGGTTCATAAACACTGATAAGAGACACTATTTCGACGGGCCGATAACGGCGGTCGTCGCGCGCAGTGTAAGATAAACCGCATACATTGCGGCAAAAGTAAACAAAGTGAGCCGTATCGAAAATTTTCGTGGCTGGAAAGCGCACTCGGAAATAGATTTCTACCGCGCAATTGGACAAATACCACGCTAAATCTAAGTGCAAAAACATTTAAATCCAGACCTAAACGGGAAACAATAAACCGATAACCGATAAGTGTAAAATAATAATTGTGATCATACAACACGGACGGAAATATTTTAGAAGTGAAATTTACAATTAATACAACAAATAGAAAAGCAAAATTAGTCAAGATGATGGAAATGCTAGAAGCTATAAATACGAAGCTAGACAATATGGAAAAGAGAGATGAAAGAATGGAAATGAAAATGGACACCTTTCAGGATGAGCTAAAAAAGTTCAAATGGAAAATGAACAATTGAAAAAGGAGAATCAATTGCTCAAACAGAGAATAATAAACCAGGATAGAAGAGTGGAAGAAATTGAGAGGGAGATAAGGAAAAAGAAAATAATAATACATGGCGTTGAGGAAACTAATAAAGAGAGCGAGTTAACACTGAAAGAAAAAACGAGAACAATTCTAAGAGATATGGAAGTAACAATAGAGATGGAAGAGGAGGTAACAGAAATCAGAAGGATTGGAAAAGAATAAGAAAATAAGAGAAGACCAATAATGATCGAACTGAGAAATTGGAATAAAAAAATGGAAATTCTTAGAGCGACAAAGAAACTATTGGGAACAAAAGTTTTCATAGAAGAGGATCTTACAAGGGGGATTCAGGAACAGCGAAAAGAACTTAGACAACACATGAAAGTACTTGGAGAAAAAGGGCATCATGCAATTATGAGATTTAACAAATTGATAATAGACGGCAATACCTTCACCCTAGAGCAATTAAAGGAAAAAGTAAAGTGCGATATAAAGGAAAACGAAGAGAAAGAAGATGAAGAGAACGAGATGCAACGTGAGATAGACGAATATACAAAAAAGGGCAGAACACTTAGCCAAAGATCCCCAGAAACCAATGAACAAGATGAGGCTCTAAAAAACAATTTAAAGAAGATTACTAAAACAAGGAAAGTAGATAATACTCCAAAAAAGTAACACAGATCAACACAGTAGGCATAATAATTAAAAAAGAATTAGATAAAAGGGTAGTGAAATGTGAGGCGATATCATCAAGAATAATTTCGATGCTACTGGAAATCAACGAAAAAATAACCATCATACAAATATACGCACCAATAGAAGGAACAGTAGAAGAAAAAATTAATGAATTCTATGAATCACTACAAAATACAATGGATAATGCAAGAGATGAAAAAGATAAAATAATAATAATAGGGGACTGGGATGCTAGAGTAGGAAATGACATGAATAAGGGAATGGGCACCTTGGGAGAATTTGGAGAAAAGGAAATAAACAGAAATGGAATGAAAATGCTGGAATTCTGTATTACAAACAACTTAAAAATAGGAAACTCTTTCTGGGATCAACCTATTGAAGATCGATACACTTTTATAGCAGAAGGAAGAAATGTAAAGAGTGTAATTGACTTCATTGTATATAGCCAAGAAATCAAGAGCGCAATAAAGAAATCAAAGTACGAAAGGAGGCAGAACTTAGCACAAATCACAGACTGATTACTGCAAAAATAACACAACCCATAAGTGTGGAAGAAGAATGCAGTGTATATAAGAAGATTAATATAAGCCGGCTAAAGAATGAAAAGCTGAGAAAGCAATACGCAGAGGAAACGGATAATGCCCTACAAACCCAACCGAGGAAAAATACCAATTTAAACTTAGAAAGAAGATGGAAAACATTTAAGGAAACTACACTTAACACAGCAACGAAGATATGCGGAATAAACAAAATTAGAAAAGGAGATAGAAGAACTAGATGGTGGACCGAAGAAGTTAAGAACGTAGTTAAACAGAAGAAATTGGCATGGAACAGATATCAAAAAACGAAAACACAAAGACAAAGAAGAATACGACAAACTAAATAAACTAGCGAAAGAAGAGGTAAAGCGAGCCAAGAAGAAAACCTGGGAGGAATTCGGAGAAGAACTAAACGAGGGCTTTAGAAACAATAACAGAAAGTTCTGGAACAAAATTAAGGCTATGCGAGGTAAAAGAAAGAACGAACTAAGTGGGATAAGAAACAAAGACAACACGCTGATAATGAAAGCAGAAGACATAACGGATAGATGGAGGGAGTTCCTTGTCTGAAAAATTTGACAAAGAAGAACACAATGACCTAAGAGAAGAAGAAAGAGAACAAGAAATACACGAAGAAGAATCGGAGATGTTAATATAAATAGACAAGCAGTAATAGAGGCAATAGGAAAAATCAAAATAGGAAAGGCATGTGGAGAGGACAATATAGAACCTGAGATGATAAAATGGCTGGGGGAAATAGGAATAGACTGGCTATGGGAAATATACAAGGAAGCAGAGAGAAATAACAAAATACCTGAAGAATGGAACAATAACCTAATAATCCCAATCTATAAAAAAGGAGACAAAACAAACTGTGAGAACTATCTAGCCATATGCCTATCATCAGTAATATACAAAACATACACAAGAATAATAGAACAGAAAATAAGGAAATATACAGAAGACAAACTAGAAGAAGAGCAAGTGGCTTTCAGGACAAACAGACAAACGAATGACAATATATATATCATAAGAAATATGATAGAAAAGAAAATGGAAATGGGAGAAGAACTGATAGTAGCATTTATAGACCTACAAGCAGCATTCGACACAGTACAGAGAAATATAATATTTGAATGTTTAGAAAAACTACAAATTCCTAGAAAGTTAATACAATTAGTCATTTCAGCATATAAATATACAAAAGCTAAAATACAAGTAAATGGAAGTAGATCAAAGGACGTACAACTCAAAATAGGAATCAAACAGGGAGACAGTCTAAGCCCGTTGTTATTTATAATAGTAATGGATAGGATCTTAAAAAATGTTAGAGAAAACAACACAATAGGCTATAAAAATATGCAGCCAATTCAGATTGATGCACTACTATATGCTGATGACATAGTTTTAATCGCAGACCGTAAAAGAAAAATGCAAAAGCTCTTAAATGCTTGGATAGAGGAGATAGAGAAAATGCATATGAAAGTTAACACTGATAAAAGTAAAGTAATGGCATTCAATAAAATAACAGAGGAAGAAATATACAATTTTAACTATAAAGGAAAAACGATGGAGGAGGTAACAACAATAGACTACCTGGGAAGTACATTTACAAATGACGGGAAATATGACTTAGAAATAGCAAACAGAATAAAAAAGACAAATAAAGCATACTACGCGCTTAATAAAACCATCTTCGGAAACAAAGAAATAAGTAGGAAGATTAAACTAATGATACATAACACTATAACAAACCCTATAATGCTATACTCCAGCGAGACCTGGACTACCCAGCTTAAACACAAATCCAAGCTAACAGCTATGAAAATAAGGGTACTAAGGAAAATAGTCAACAAAACTAGAATGGACCGGATAAGAAACGATGACGTCAGAACCCAGCTACAACAAGAAGCAGTATGCAGAAAAATAGAGAATAAACAGATGGAATGGTATGGTCATCTTATACGGATGAAATCAGACAGGCTACCTAAGAAAATGATGGAGGCTAAACAATACAGAAAGAAGAAGAGGGGAAGACGAAGAACAACATGCCTAAATCAAATTATCAATATTGTACAATCTAGGGGAAAACCGATAATGGAAATGAGAGAAGAGGCCAGGGACCGGAAGAAATGGAGGTAATGGATTCAAGAAACAGGAGATCACAACCCGACACCCGTTTAGGGTACCAGGACGAGGGAGAAGAAGAAGAAGAAGATTTAAATCGGGTCATCCATGTAATATGTATAACAATAGCAGTGCTTATCTTTTCTGATTCTGAACACTGAATTTTAAATGTGAGTAGCTTTGAAGCACAACAAATGTTAACAGCACTAAACCTTATTTTTCTCCTTTGAGAAAGTACAAATGCAGAAAATAATTTATTGTTCACCTTTGAACACAAACGTAAACCGTAATTTTTGAACAGGATTGGGCATTGATTTATTGCAACGATATTTTAAATTATCGCCAAAGGGGTATCCCCACTTCCCCACATCCCCGGTTTACAATTCCGACCAATAGGCAATATGTAATTATTACTAGAATAAGTTGTTAAAAATTAATTAACAATTTTCTAGAAATAGTAATCTTCTGTTTAACCCATTCTATCTGATATCGGATATAAGTTTTCAGACTTATGATGATTAATGGCCATTTGCTAAATACAAATAGTAATCATTAGGCAGGCATTTGTTTTGGTATTATTGTAAGGAAATTAAAAAAGACTAACAATGATTAATGATAACTGAGTAGATCATCTAACGAACTTTTCAAGCAATGATAATAAACAAAATAAATAATCACGCACATCTAGGAACCCTAATATTGAGATGGTATTGGGCCCTACGCCCCTGCTCTGATTGCAGTGCGGTATAAAAAGTAAATTAAGCACAGAGTAGAGATGTTTTATCTGGCCGCAATATTAAAATCATTATAATTATAATCCAGTAAATGCATTTAACAAGTTTAAAAATGCCTGTGTTCAAGTAAATGAATGAATTTAGAAACGCTAAGGAGACTGCTGGCTTTTCACAGGGTTGGAATCTGAGTTTATTAAAGTAAAGTAATTATTATATTTGGCAGAATAAAGTATGTATCAAATTAACACAAAGAGGTTTGCTACGTGCAGATATGAAACATAGAATTCATGTTAGCCAATTTAAAATACATTTTGTCAACGATTATAAAAAGGTATAAGGCGAAGGAATGATAATATTGCAATAGAGCAAATGAATAAGACAAATTAATAACTATAAGAAGAAATTACCAAGTCCTTATTTCTACTTGGCAAAATATGCAAGAAAAATAGACAGTTAAGTGTTGTTTAAAATTTTGGTGAAAAGCAAACATGAGATTCAAACATTCTAAAAGGAAGTGAGTCAATAAACATACGTGAATAAACAATAAGAACAATTAATAACAAGTGCAGTGCGCCAACAGACAATTAAAGACTGAACCAATGTGCACAGTAATTTTGTTTATAAGAATTGTGTAGTTCTAGTTACTGTTAATAATAATTAAGATAAAATGTACTGTATTTGAACTAAGATAATATCCGGTTTTTGTAAATTATTAGTAGATAAGCAATTGTTTATAACCGTTGAAAAGAGAGAAACAGTTGAATAAATTATTTGATGTCACACCTAAATTTGCTCTGTGTTTAATTAAAGATTTCTCCTATTTATCATTAACTTACATGAAAATAAATCATACCACAGTGATCAGCGCAATTTGAAGTTTCTATACAAGTGTGGACAACGTTTTCTACGACAAAAAGTTGTTTTCTAAGTGGAGCCGTCCAGTCTTGGGATCAGCACCAATGAGACAGCTACGGGTTCAACACCAGCTAAACCAAAGATAAGCAGGACCGTGTGGACGTTGCAGAGCATCGTGGGCACCAGCAGCAGCGAGACCAGCAACCCCAACACCGGTACAGCGAGTTTCAGAGGAATTCTAACTCAGGCGCCTGTCCAAGGAAGCTACCGTTCACAAATGCAATATAAGGTACTGTAGCAGCTTAAATAATAGCTTGAGGAGCCGGAAATGTACGTACCAGCGAGATAACACCGAAAGCAGCAGAGGCCAGGCGTATCCGAGCCGATAGCAGAATTATTTTGCCAGTAATTATAATTAAAAGCCAAATTGTGAGGTTAAGTGTCCAGAACAAATGAAATCGACCCAAGCAGCGTCGGTTTAACAATCAAGGTCCGGTTTTGGCTAAAACAAAAGAAGTTAGAACCGCCAAAAAAGATTATTTGAATATTTACCTGATTTAACGTCCACAAAAGTTAGAATTTGCGAATCAAACGACAGGTTATGCGAAGTTAAGAACCCCTTTGTACATTTGATACCAGTTCATAGTTGCGCGGCTGCTTAGTAATATCGAATGGAAATGCAGTGGCGTGCCGTTTTAAATAAATTAATAGTGAAATTGTCATGAAGCCACCCTTTGATGAGAGTTGCATGTTTACCAGAGCTAGCATATTTTAAATGATAATTGCAGTCAGATAAAATAAAAGTGAGGGCATAATACAATTTAATTTGAAGCAATAAAATTAGAACCATCTGATTTTTACTCAGTTCAACATTTGAAAATTCTTAAATAATAAATTATTAATATTAACGTGGTGTGGTGGAGTATATTATACCATTACAATACAGGGTGTTCCGAAAAATCGTTTACAAATTTTCAGCGATTGGAGAGGAAGGCAAGTGAAGTAATTTTCGCTACGCAACATATGGTCGGAAATGTCTTCTTGTTATTGAAAAAAATTATTTATTACAGATTGATTTTTATCGGAAGTTACAAAAGTAAAAACAACAAAGTGGTACTTAACAACCATCATTCATAATAATTGCTCGAACTGTCGACCTACAACATCGTTGCAAGCGTGGCAGCGACGCACCATGTTAGCTCGAACTCTGGCCAAAATTCCAGCGGCGCCGCTGGATTTCTTCCTATGGGGAGATTTAAAAAGCTTAATGTACGCGACTCCAATGAACACACAGGAGGACTTGGTAGCCCGAATTATTGATGCCTGTGGAAGGATCCGGGAAACTTCAGGAATTTTGGCCAGAGTTCGAGCTAACATGGTGCATCGCTGCCACGCTTGCAACGATGTTGTAGGTCGACAGTTCGAGCAATTATTATGAATGATGGTTGTTAAGTACCACTTTGTTATTTTTACTTTTGTAACTTACGATAAAAAGCAATCTGTAATAAATAATTTTTTTCAATAACAAGGAGATGTTTCCGACCATATGTTGCGTAGCAAAAATTACTTCACTTGCCTTCCTCTCCAATCCCTGAAAATTTGTAAACGATTTTTCGGAACACCCTGTATATGTCATAGCCAGCTTGAAAAAAAATTAAATTGCTCTGACGGTTTTAATTTTAAGTAATTGAAATGTTTACAGTTTGATATTTGTAATGTGGCTTTGTATTCTAATAAGTTTTACTTGCATAAATAAGTATTTATTCCAATAATTCTTTATTCGATATTCGCATAAATTTATTAACAATAAACTTATTCGAATTATCCAATAAATATTTAACGGGATAAACTTTTATTTGAATAAATTTTTATCCATAATTATTTATTCGATAATTCCAATAAATTTATTCGATATATCGAATTATTCGATATATTATTCGAATTATCAATACAAATGCACAGACCTACTGTGTATGTGAGGTGCTGCTGTGAGTTCTTGACAAAGTTTGCTTCTCTTATTTGTTTTTTTAAATAGGATTTCTATTCTTGAGCCGCCGAACAAATCGAGTGGAGCAGGCAACCCAAATAACATATTACAAAGGTCATTCAATACTATTTTAATTATAATTACTAAATGGATCCGAGATGGCGACCCTTATAATTAGTACTAATTTCAATTGACATTAAATAACTTTTTGAGGTTATCATGCAAATATCGAGAGATCAAATTCGAGGTTATCAGGTTAGGTTTGCCATCAGTTTTGACACAGACTAACGCAGAATCTAAACTGCTAACCACGAATTTGACATAGACATACAGTGCCGCCAACATACTATTCATACATTTGAATTTCCACAGTCCTCTGACGATCACTTTTTTTTATATAAATATCGAGCATAGGGTAATGAAAGTGTTGAATTTTGAGTCGACTTAATACCGCCCGTATTGCAAAAGAATTCTATAATGTAACAACATGATCATTAAATGTTGGATTTATGGATTGTTTTGACGCCTCACGACATTAGTTGGGCCTGCATTTTGAAGTGTCTGTACAAGAGAGATTCACAGTCTAAAAATTGTCGAAAAATAGTGTCCGTTTAATAGAGAAAACTGTGTTAGTAAAGTTAATGCAAGCAAGTTGGTTCCCAACAAAATATCCGTGTAAGAGAGGTGTCCGGTAAGTGAGATTTCACTGTATCAACAGGAATTAGATGGCCCCAGTCCAATGCTCTTCAATCTCATACTAGACCGCATAATAAATAGCATAAAGCTTGTAGAAGATTACAGAATGGGAAACAAAGAAATTAAAATTTTATGTTACGCAGATGACACTGTCATCTTAGGTGAGAACGAAGACAACCTCCAGAGAATGCTATTCAAATTTAGCCAGATCGCAGAACAATACAACATGCTAATATCTGTAGAAGAGACAAAATCAATGACGATAAGTAAAGAACCAAAGCACCTTTAATTACTTGGAAGTAATCACTACAAGTGACAGAAATACTTATCAAGACGTGCGTGCACAGGCCAATGGAGCGGCTCGAGTATCTGGTAGTCTGCGTGACGTCATATGGTGAAATAAATTTATGTCGATGGAGAGTAAAGTCTGAATATACAAAACTGCAGTCCAATCTTGACCTATGCCGCCAAGATCAGGGCAAACACGGCCAAAACAAACGGCCTATTAAGAACCACAGAAATTAAAACACTACGGGGATAGACAAAAGGAGCTCTGAGACAGAGATGTGAAGTACCAGATGTAGTTAGATGGGTCCGAAGCAGAAGAGGGGAGTGGAAGGCACACGTAGACAGAGTGGATGAAAATTGCCCTCGTGAAAAAGCCAAGCACTAGCAGACCCATAGAAAGACCTCCAAAGAGATGGGTTGATTCATGGGCTAGCGTTACATAAGAGGAAGAAGAAGAAGCAGTTTATATTTGGTGGGCATCTTAATGTGATTATACCCCTCCCTAGAACATCAACTAATGAAAAACTTTTGATAATGTACATAACAACGGTGATAATCATGTACCTTGTTGACTAATAACTGATAGTCATATACCTTCACAAACATCACGTTATCTGCTGAAAGTACAATCGTCATAGCAACCACACTAAATGTACTTTTACTCTAGCCGAATGCAACTCTTGTGTTCTCGATTATCAAATCATTTCTGTTTCCACTCGGACTCGCGTGATTGCCAAACAATATACCTCGTGTAAGCAGAAATGATTATTTGATAATCAAGAACCCACTAGTTGCATTATATATGATAAGCTTGTTTGAAGTGTATTAAAATAGCATGCAAGGACGTGTTTTTCCTCCACTCTGATAATCCCCAAGTTCCTTTTGTACAAACTCTTAACCACGTGAGATACATGCCCATGCCTGACACAGGCTTGAGATGTTGTCATGTAATGAAAATATAATAAGTTTGAATGGTTAAGCTAGTGTACCAGGGTGAAAGATAATTGTTGAGTATTTATTTACACACCAAATTAGGTTTTCATTGGAACAAATGTAAACTGTCATCAAATTAGTTTTGTGTGAAGTGTCTTTCAGAGTAATTCACTTTAATTGTGTTTTTAAAGGTATGTATACTTACTTTCAATACGAATTTTTTACTAAATTTGTCGGTAGTGATGTGGATCGGGTAAATACCCAGTGGGTAGGGTATTTATAAATGGGTATTTACCTGGGTATTTACCCCTGCCTCGGGTAAATACCTAAAAACTGGGTATTTATCAAATTTATAATATTTAGAAAGCTAAGCTAACTTTTACTCACATAATCTTATCTTAATAAATAAACTACATATAAAGGAAGTGGAATATTGTAAGTAAAATAACAATTTAAATAACATTGAATAAGCATTCACCCAGGTAAATTAATCGTTTATCGGGAAAAAACATTGGCTGCCAAAATTTATGGAAATAAATAGTTAGATGCAATAAATTGCGCCTGTTCGAGTTTACAAACAACATTGTGATGGCTGACTCCGAAGATTGGGATAATTTAAATTGTTTGTACATTATTTTCTGACTTGTTTCCTTTTTTGAAAAATGAACATAACATTAACTTGAAAAATAATCCTTGTATTTATTAACATTAATATTAATATATACTTATAGACACATTATTAAACAATCTTAAATAAGGCAAACAATATCACAAAATAATATAAACAACGCTGTATACCGATGGGATCATAAGTATGCAACAGCAATGAGATAGCATGAACAAAAGCACATAATACTTGAGTAAGAAAGAGATAACCGTACAAAAAAGTTATTTTAGTATGCATATTTAGTTGACATATGACATAATTAAAATGAGCGTTAAGTCTACTCAAATATTTGTTTCTATGTTCATCTCTTTCTTATTAAATCATTGAATTCTGTTTTTTATTCATTTGATCTCATTGCTGTCATATACAGGTTGCCTAAAATTGAACAGAACATGGCAATTTCATGAGTTGGAAAAGGTTCATAAGACCATAAGAGTAACCGAAATAACAAATGCAATAATTACTTTGGTAGCTAGGCAACAAGTAGGTACAATAGCTACTTGTTGCCCAGCTACCAAAGTATTTATTCCATTTTCCATTACGGTTACTCTTATCGCAAATAGTATTTGAACCTTTTCCGACTCATGGAATTGCCATGTTCTGTAGAGTTAGGTATGTCCCCACCGGTATTTTGGGCAGTAAATGTTCTCAGATCAGCTATTTTCTTAAACATTTATATAAAATTCGCATAGAGCACCTTCACTTACCAATCAATTATACTGATAAGATTAACTTTATAGTATTTGTAAATAAGTCTATAAATACCCTCTTAAATACCCATTTTGGGTATTTACCCGGGTAAATACCCCAGGTATTTACCCCTAAAAATAAATACCCGGGTATTTTACATCACTATTTGTCGGTGATATTTATCCTTTTAATTAAATTTGTATGTACGTTTATCCTAATTTCTAAAAACGTGTTTCAGCAAAATAGTATTTCCCCTATTTGCAAGGTAGACTATATTATACAAATCTTTGAATTCAAACGTTCAATATTTGTAAGAATGGTTCAAAAAAAGTATTTATCATTTTGAATACCATCCTACCATAAACCCTTTTCCAATTCATCTAATTTTGTGGTAGTAATAATGCCTGAAATGTGGTTGTTGCATTGACATTATTCCGAACAGGATATTGGCAAATACCCGGAACAAATGAATAAAATTTGATTGGCAGGTAAAAGAAGTAAATATGAAAATTGTCTAACAATTCCTAAAAATGGTATTTTAACCATAACAGCACATAAAATGATTTTAACTTATGTCATTATTCGTGTTTCTAATTAAAAAAAAAAAAATTATGCGAGTGTCTATTGCAAAAATGCATTGACGTCACATGAATTACTGCAAGGAAGAAAACATTAAACTTTGAAACAGTTCGGTTTACAGAAGAATATTGATTGAAAGTTTTAATTTACTCCTTTCTGCTGCAATATCAAATATTGCAATGGTATTTAGCCCTCCACTCAACTCTAGTTGCAGTGCAAACAAATTATAAATCAAATCACAAAAGCACAGAGTTGGGATAATTCACACAACTGTAAAATTTCACATAAATTGTCAGCCGGTAATTACATTGGCAAAAATGGCCAGTAGCATTGAGATTATTAGAACACATAGGCAAAGAAAGAAACTCAATTTTCATAAGTTGGAATCATTGATGTAATTTTAGCGTAATATAAAAGGTCTGTGCGAAGTAAAGCTAAACCCATTTGAATAAAACTGGCACAAAAAGGTTCGAAATATGTTCAGTCTAAAAGGAGCGTAGAAATTAAAGTAATTAACATGTGGACAATTTTGATTGACCGTTTCTGACAAATTGAATAATTTTTATTGGTTCGTTCATTATAGTGTTGAATAATCTCCTAAATTACTTATCAAATTTTACCCAAGTCAAATTATAAAATTTGTTAGTTATTTTATATATTACTGAAGTTTACTTATATTGTAATTTTTGTAATTTTGTTTATTTTATTATATTTCCAGCACAATGTAATAATAATAATAATATAATCTTGTAATTAAAAACTTCTCTAACAGTTTTCAGATGTGTGGCAATAAATTTATTGGGCGGTAGGATGCAACTTCTTCAGCCGGTTTTCCTGGTTTTAATATTACTATTATCTGTGCAAATTTTAGCGGTGATGGCCAGTATTTAAGGCGTAATATGGAATTGAAAAGATTTCTTAAGAATAGTATACCATTTCTAGGTAATTCTGAGAGCACCTTCCCTGTTATTAAGTAGTAACCGGGAGCTTTCTTCTTGTTGAGGTGTTGCATGTCTGTACATAACTCCATAAAGATAAAGCTTTTAATAGGATATGACAGCTGTAGAGGTGCTTCAAGGAATCGTTTTACTTCATCATCTGCGCCCTCTATAGTTAGCGGGGTGATCGCCACCACATAGGGCACACTTTGGAACTGAGTCCTTTGTCTTTTTACAAATTTTTGTATCGTGCCGTCCTCCACATTTCACACATGTGTGAGGGCGATTACAATAAGCTTTGGTATGATTGTATTGTTGGCACCTCGTGCATTGGAGAAGAGTTGTATTTCGATGTGGTGGTTCCACTCTTATAACTTGATTATTTAAGTACTGAAGATTATAGATGCTTTTGTTATTTGGAGCAGGCTCCAAGTCTACGAAAAAGATTGTGATTCTATGTTTAATATTTGTAATAGATCTTACAGTAAAGCCTTTTAGTAATTCTGCTATTTCCGCAGTGGGCACAGTGTGATGTAGGTTGCCGATTACAACTCTGTAAGCTTTATTCTCTTTCATTTGGTATATGTGGTAGATTACTTTAGAGCAGTGGTCGCCAACCTCTTCAATGTGTTGAGCTACTTGTTAATTTTGGAATAAACAGCGAGCTACCCACACGGAAGCCACGTAACGCAACGTAAATGAAATAATCCACAGTTAATTTATCATTATATGTATTTATTTTACTATTTATTTAACTGGTAATACATAATACATAGGTACTAATAATAACTACATTCCTACCTACCAAACGAAGTTGTTTGAAAAATAAACACAAACTTTTATCCAGCCACAACGGCATGTCACGTAAGATTTAAAAATAGTTAATAATAACAACAAAAAAGTAACGCACTATCATGAACATAAACATTGAAAAATAAAAAAGCACGTTCAATGAGAAGGCTGACACTCAGACTCATCGATAATTTTTTTAATGTTTGCAGTATAATTTGATACAGCCATTCGAATACATTTATCCAAATGTTCATCTGTAAGTCGATTGCGATATTTGTTCTTAATAAACTTCATATTGGAAAAAGAAGATTCACACAAATATGTTGAACTGAATAATGCTTTCACTTTCAAGGCAACACGGCATAGAACTGAATATTTGTCTTTACTTACAATAGGCCAGATACATTTGGTACTTGAGACTAACGATTTTAAGGCTAAATCATTTTGAAAATCAATTACTTCCATTTCTGTTGCAGCGATGTCTTCGCCAAAGTTCTGCATAACACAAGTTGCAAACTGTTGGATATCAATTTCCATAAAGGGTGAAACAACAAACTGCGCTACTAAAGCCATTTCGTTGAAATCCTTAAAACGATTTTTGAAGTTATTCTTCAGGGTAGAAACTATTTCTACATGATATTTGCTGTCATAGGGTTCTAATGGATTTTGAGATATTTTTTCTGAAAGAATAGGAAAATGCTTGGCATCGCTGTTAATTAGGTTTTGTTCCCAAAACTCCAGCTTTTTGATAAATGCTTTTATATCAGAAATCATTTCTGCTAGTTCTTTGTCTCTCCCCTGAAGCTGCAAATTAAGTTCGTTTAATTTCTCGGTAATGTCCACGAGAAAACCAAAATCTCTAAGCCAGATTGAATTTTCTAGTTCCGGAGTCGGTTCATCGCGTTTTTTGAAAAATTGAACTATGCCAGATAGGACATCATTAAAACGTTTCAGCACCCGTCCTCTACTTAACCATCGGACTTCAGAGTGAAGGAGTAGGTCCCCGTATTGACAGTCAACTTCATCGGCCAAGGTTTTGAATAATCTTCTTTGTAACGCTTGAGCTCTAATCTTGTTCACAATTTTTACCACCAGTTTCATAACGTTGTTTAGTTTCAGGAAATTTCCACATAATGCTTCCTGATGGATAATGCAGTGGTAAGAGAGAAATTGCGGAAAAGTTTCATCTTTACGACATAACGCCACCAGACCCTTATCAAAACCCACCATAGCTGGAGCGCCATCGGTTGTCAAGCCTACCATTTTCGATATTGGAATTTTCTCGGAAGAAATAATATTTTTTAAATGAGAAAACAACTCCTGTCCAGTAGTGTGTCCTTTCAGTGGAATAAACTTCAAAAGATCTTCTTTAATCGTAAAATCACTAAAAACCATCCTGACGAACACGGCCATCTGGACAGTGTCAACGACATCTGTTGATTCATCCAGTTGAAGTGAAAAATAAACACAGTTATCTAAGTCAGTTCTTAACTGTAAAAAAATATCATTGCTCATTACTTCTACACGTCTCATCACTGTATTAGCAGAAAGTTGCATAGATTTTATAGCTGAAACTATCTCGTCTTTGTTTCTAAAGTTGGCAAATAACGAGTCAGCAGCTTCTAAAAACGCCTGTTTTATCATTTCCCCGTCTTCATAAGGTTTCTTTTTTTGTGCAATTATCTGGGACACACGGTACGATGCTTCAGTTGCAGCCTTATTTTTGTCGATTGTTCTTAAAAATATTGATTGTTGTCCAATTAACTGCTTTTTTAACTGTTTCAGTTTCTCCTTTCTGGCGGCAGAATGTAGTGGGAATGATTTTTCAAAATTAGAATGTACAGTTTTATGATGTCTCTCAATATTTCCTTTTTTAGCAACGGAGACCGAAGTATTACATAACAAACACACATTTTTATCTTTAACTTCTGTAAAAAAGTATTGTTCTTCCCATTCCGAATTAAAGTGGTATGTCTTTACCTTCTTACAACTGCTTGCCATAATATTATTTTTTGTTGTTCACTACTAACCCAACCGCTGGACGTTGGTTACGCGTTCAGTTTTAAACTAAGCGCAATGTCGCCGCGCCGTGCGTATTTATCCCGTTCAAAGCAATCCAGATCGTTCTCGAACACTAACGCACTGGTCCGGCTGGTCGGTTCTAGCCGATTCTAGCCGATTCTAGCTTGATGGCGTCAGCGGCAGATCGCTCGCCGCAACGTTGCCGCTGTTTATGTTTAATATTATGACAATTAGATTTTTTTGTGGAATTTTAGGAAGCTTCTCTGATTTTGTATTTTTTAAATTAAAATCGTTGTGAGAGCTACCAGAATTGCCCCCGCGAGCTACCGGTAGCTCGCGATCGACAGGTTGGCGACCACTGCTTTAGAGTCTTGCATGTGTGTTATTAACTTACAGTACGTGTTAGGAGTATTAGCACGTATCCTAACCATATTGTTAGCCATTGCTTTTATTTTAAGCTGTTCTGTTGCGGCAACAGTAGATAGAGCGTTAATCATGTTGTTATAATCTGTAACACCATAGATAAATATTGGTGGCGCCCTGGGTAACATAGTTTTTTGTTCTTTCGATTTGCTATTAGCATCATCTACATTATTATTGGATAAGACTGAATATCTATTATTTTGCAGGATATTGCTTGTTTCGTTTATTATTGTTTGATTTGATTTTTTGTTTCTCTTTCTATTTTGTACACATTGTCATTCATTGTCTTGTGTTATAGTGGATTCAACATCACTATCATTATCGGACGTATGCGTAATACTTGATGCATTGTTGGCCGGTGTATAGAAATACATATAATGTGTATAACTGCGTACATTAATAAAAGCACAATGAATTGTACATTATTAATTAAACATTGATACTTCGGGGTTTGGTGTTCATTTTCGTTGTTCGGACTGCAACCCAGGATGCTCGAGAGTACTGCAGGCCTGCTGGCGATGGCCCTTCGGCAGTGAGTCCAATTAGATCGAATGTCTCGCTTAAAGGTCGCGCACTTCGTTTCTTCAGGAAATGGCGTAGCTCTCTTGCAGTCGTGGTGATAAGGACTTGTTTACAGAAGATTGCAACTGCAAATTTTCCGGATTATATAGCAAGTTTTTAAGGATTACCTGCGGCCGGAGCTAGATTTATAAACAGCGGGGCGATCCGTGACAATTCCCGGCGTTTCACCTGGGAATCTGGCGGCGGACGCGGCTTAATTTTCAATGCAGCAGTTGCCTCGGGATGTCCGCTTTTATGTGAAATGCCGACGTTTAAATGGCGGCGCGCTGGAGCTGTCATGCCTTCGCCTGCGAGCTGTTGGACTGTTTCCAGGGCGTTGGCAGCTGACTTTACAGGTGAGCGTCTTAACCAGTGAACTTCAAGTTGCGGCTTCGGGTATGCAGTGGCGGCGATAGAGATCTCGGCATGCTTTAATGTCAACAACATTAAATTCGTTGAAATACGGCCTTCTTGAGCGGAACAAAAATGTACGTTCTAAACTCAAGCGAATACGGATAAAATATTAACGGTCTGGTTGGGCGGATTACAGGAAAATTAACTTGCAGGGGTCGCGGTGTCGACTTGCAATTAACGGCGCCGGCGGTCTGGTTAGACGGATTACAGGAAAATTAACTTGCAGGGGTCGCGGTGTCAACTCGCAATTAACGGCGGTCTGGTTGGGCGGATTACAGGGAAATTAAATGCACTTATAGGCTGACAGATACGCTGTCATCTCCCTAAGGGCCTATTATACCTGAGTTTATTCTGCGAGACAGAAACACTGTCAGGACAAAATAAAATCAGATCGGGATCAGAAGGAAGGTACCTGGAAGGAAATCTCAAGATTCTTTTTGGAGCGGCCATGTGTTCTCCTTTTATAGGTTCCGTGCGTTGTTTTCGATGCATGGGCTCCCTACTTCATGAAAGGGGAGAAACACTCCGTCGGTTCTTCAGCGCGGCCCGCGCATTGGCGCTGGGATTCTGTTATCTTCTTTTGTCGTGGCGGATAGATTTTAACGCTTGATAGTGCGATGAATTAAATTCAAATACTTTTTAAGTATCATTATATATATATATATAATAGCACTAGAGGCCTAGTAGGCCCGTGGCTTGTTTTAGAGTTTTTCTCCATTGATTCCTATCTCTAGCTGTCAACTCCCATTCTGTAATATTCAAGCTGCGTAGGTCATCTTGTAATTCTTTTTTCCATTGGTTTCGAGGTCTCCCCCTTCTTCTTTTTCCTCCTATTTCTGCCCTGTATATTTTATGGGGTGTTCTTTGGTCGCTCATTCTTATAACGTGGCCTAGCCATCTGAGCCTCTGTGTCTTCACTACACCAACTATATTTGGTTCCCCATATAACTCATATAGCTCATCGTTTTTACGCTTCTCCCATTGTCCTTCAACACATTTTCCACCATATATTTTCCGCAGTATCTTTCTTTCCCACACTTTCAGCATTAATTCGTCACTTTTCTTTAATGTCCACACCTCACATCCATAGGTCACTGATGGTCGCACAATTGTTTTAAACACTCTTATTTTTGTTGATCGCGAAAACACTTTACTTGCCAAGATGGTTTTTAAAGCTGCTGCGCTTTTGGTACCTGCTGCAATTCTTGCTTTGATTTCTGCGCTGTTTCCTGGCTCTCTGGTTATCAGTGTGCCTAGATATGTAAACGCTTCCACCTGTTCGAAGTTATACTGCCTAGTTTCGTCTACTTTGATTGCCAAACCTTGATTTTGTTGGTAAGGTCTCTGATTCCATGTCATGTACTTTGATTTTGTTTCGTTAAGTATCATTAGAATTTTAATTTAAGAGCAAACGTTACAGTTGTACTTTTAGATCTTCTCTTGTTCTACTTAGGATTGTAAAGTGATCTGCAAAAGCTATGCATTGGTGGCTGTTTTTCAATAGTGTTCCTGATATTCAGAACTGATATTTTCTGACGATAGCTTCCATTAGTAAATTGAAGATCATAAGAGAGATTGGATCACCCTGTTTTAGACCGACATTTGTTTGAAATTCCTCTGCTGCCTTTCCCATAATCCTCACCTGTGAAGGTGTATATTTTAATGCCATATTAATTAATTGTGTCAATTTCATTGGGCACTTTAGGAACATTAACGCTTTTATCACTTCGCTTCCTTTCAACCGATCATACGCTTGCCTGAAATCTACAAACGCTATATGTACTTGTATTTTCTTCCATTCACATTTTTCTTGAACCATTTTTATTGTGAAAATCTGGTCTACTGTTGACTTTCCTTGCTGAAAACCTGCCTGGTATTCTCCTAGTTCCATTTCTGAGAAATTATGCAACCTTTTTTCTAATAATTTTGCCAGGATTTTATAGGCTACATTTTGCAACAAGATTGGATGGTAGTTTTCGCATTTCATATGATGTCCTTTCTTAAATATTGGGATTATTACACTCTTTGTCCATTCCCCAGGCATTTCCTGATTTTCCCATATTCTTAACATTAATTTATGAATTCTATCTTGTAGTTGATTCCATCACACTTAATAAATTCCGCTGGTATATCGTTACTGCCCGCGCTCTTGTTACCTTTCAATGACTGAATGATATCTTTAATTTTCTCCAGGGTCGGTGGGTTTGGGTTTATGTCGTCGTTACCACCTGCTACTATTTCGTGTTGTACTCCCGAAGACTCATCATCTTCGATTGATAGTGTCTGTTTATAATATTCAGCCCATCTTTTTAACAGTTCTCCTTCCTTGCCTACAATATCCCCATTTTTGTCTTGGATGAGCACGGTTTGTGTTTGAAAGGTTTTACTTATCTCCGCTGTTTTACTGAAAAGTTGTCTCATGTTCTGCTTATTTAAAAAAATCTTCTACTTCCTCTAACCTTTTTTGTAGAAATTTCCTTTTCTTTCTCGGAAGTAAACTATTAACCATATTCACTTCTTTGACTTCAATTTTTGATCCTACAATGTCTTCAAGGAGATTTTGCACTCCTTGTTTTAATTCGTCATCTTTGAACTCTTTCCTTTTTATCACTACATTTTTCTTTTCTTGGCCTCCCACTTTAGCTGCATATTTTTAATTTTTTCCTTTAAGTCCTTGTTTCCTTTACGCAGTTCCTTAACTTCTATATATTTTTGTTGGTCTACTCTTATTTCATGAACTTCAAGCAGAACTTGACTTATCATTAATTTAAGCTGTGCTATTGAATTGTCTTGTTCTCCTTCTTCATTTTATTTAGCTTTTGTTAATTTACTTAATTTTTGTAATGGGCTTATGTCCTTCCTTTTCCTGCTTTTGCTTTCGGTTTCCTCGCTGCTGCTCATCGTGACGCTCTTAGTTCCACCTTCTTGCATACCACTCGTAACTAGCCGTTTAAATTTCGCGCGCGTTCTTGTATGCCCGCTCCGCACGTGCGCGGTTGGATCGCCCGGGTTATCACTACCACGTTTTAGTTTACACTTCACTAGTTGAATTCACTGATATCCCACTTCCCTTGTTGTTTTTCAATCACGCCTTGTTGCAGACCACTTTATGTTAACGCCACGTTCTAATTATTTCCCTAACATCGCGCTTCGTCTACTTTAATTCCTTTAAAATAATACACCGGTGATCACTGATCAGTCATACCAACCTTTCTTTGATAGATCTGTCTCTTGTAAATTTTGAGTTATTGGTATTTGCGATTATCTATTTTGGCTATTACCAAAAATGGACAGAGATTTAAGTTCCCTATTTTCTAATTTTTAATTTTCTTGGGCTATATCCTTTATGTTATATTAGATACAGAGTGTTGTGGAATCTAGTAATAATTTTAACCAGTGATAGAGCATCAAACTGAACAACAAAAAGAAAAACCTGAAATTATTTATTTTGGAACTCATGCTTATTATTTTCTTACTTTTTACTATGGAACAACGCCCACGTATTGTATGTAAACAAAAAAAATGTGTTGGCACAGAACACCAGCCTACTAAATCTTAAACGAATTGCTATCTTTAATTCTTTGATCAAGGAAATCTTTGAAATGAATAATTTTAAGGCATGTACTCATTAGTTTTTCTTTTATTGTTTAATGCAGAAAAACGCCCTTATATCTGTCAGCATACATATATCAAACAAGTAGAGACACTCACTGTCGGTTCCTTTGATGTAAAAATTCCGATTTTGATGACCTTGAACGGCTCCTGGTGGGTACTTTCCGATTGTACTAACAGATGGCGCCACTACTTTATCACATATGATTGGTAGCAGAGCCAGTAACTGGCTCTGATTGGTAGTAGAGTCCCTGTATATAAAAGAGTTGGGACATGTAGGGTGACTTGTTTTGGATCCACAATCCATGGAGTACCTGATTTTTGCCAATTTTAAACTTTATGCATACTTCTTTTAACTGAAACAAATGAAATATATCTTTGCTACATCACATTGTCCTTGATTTGTGGATCCAATGGCTCAACTCTTAGTACATATAGGAACTCTAATTGGTAGAACTTTGTGCTGCCATCTGATAGTCAAATTTAGAAATACCCCCCGAGTTACTGTCCCAGGCACTCTTAGACAGGATTCAACATTTGGCATGAGTTTCTCTACTTGTTTGATATATGTACGCTGTATTTGTTATATGCAATTTTGAAACACCCTGTATGCAGCTATCTCGGCAGCTATATAAAAGGTGTTTTTAAATATAATTATGACATTGACATCTAAAGTAAATTACCTTTTAATTGTTTTGGGGAAGTACCTCTCTATAATATGTGATACACAACTGCTACTTGTCACATTTGGTTTTGTAAAAGCGATTGCCAACAATGTTAAATGGGTTGCATATTTTATGTGGTGTGCAATCTTTTTGGATGTCTGTATATTTACACATACTACAGCCCGTTCACAGTTTCCCCAATTTAGCTGTGTAAAATTACATTGTTGTGTTTAAACGAGATTTGCATCTGAGGTTATGGTTATTAAATGCATTTAGTTTAAAAACGTAACAAAACAGCTTCAAATGCAAAGTTATCATATTTAAACAATACGGAAAATAGAATTTTAGTAATTTTTTTAAGTTGGTATCCAGTTTCAATAATTGTGTAACTGAAGACATGTTGAATTAAGTACATGGAAAGTTTTACAATACTTTAGATATTGAATATTTTCCTAGATGTAGGTACTATCAAAATAAGCAGTTAATTTGGCAACAATATCTTAGCTGTTCTGTCAAATAACAATAAATTTGTTTGACCCTATACAGGCTATACAACAAAATTAAAGTACAGTACAGTTCATGTGCAACTTAACAAAAATTTAAGGCCAACCGTCATGCAAAAAAGGAGTGAATGGATTGTATGTGGTCATTATAATTATTAATAGGTAATATACTCCATTTACTTGACTTCTACACCATCAGTGTCAATTTTTTAAACATTTTGTTACTGTACCTGTAAAATAGCTTGTATTTTAGACCGTACAATAATTAAGTTACAAAAATTTCTAAGAAGGAAAGTAAGGTTATTGTTGCAATCAAAATAATTACAAAAACAAAAAACTGTGATATTTCATCCCTTCATTGAAAGTTTTAGCTCTAAAAAGTAGATTTTTAAAATTTTTATACCAAGTTTTAAAGGCTATTTTCACTTATTAGGATTAAAATAACGTAACGGATTAAAATTAAAGGGGAGAATTTACCGAAGAAAATGATTTTTGCTGCAGTGTTATAGCACAATCCAGTCCAAAGATATTTAAGTTAACGCTAATGCCACCAAAGTCAAACGGCCGCCGCACATAAGCGGGTTAGGCTTGAATCTAGTTTAGCGACCAACTCCAATCAACATGTGCTATACACCACTCGACGCGTCTCGTCGAGCTGAACAATATTGCTGCTGGGGACATTCGGGGCAGACCAATGGTTACTGAGATACAGCACTATAGTTTTTTTTTATAAATTTTTTCTTCGTGGAAAACACTCTGGGGCCTTTGACGGGGCGTCGCGCAGCGCTTCTCACAGCGTACCTCGCCGAAGAATAATAACAAGTCACACTGCGCGCCACCTAACCTAACCTTACCTAACATAACTTTACCTAACCTAACCTAATCTAGTTTAGCGACCACCTCCGATCGACATGTGCTATACACCACTCAACGCGTCTCGTCGAGCTGAACAATATTGCTGCTGGGGACATTCGGGGCAGACCAATGGTTACTGCGATACAGCACTATAAAGTTTTTTTTTAATAAATTTTTTCTTCGTGGAAAACACTCTGGGGCCTTTGGCGAGGCGTCGCGCAGCGCTTCGCACAGCGTACCTCACCGAAGACTAGTAACAAGTCACACTGCGCGCCACCTAACCTAACCTTACCGAACATAACTTTACCTAACCAAACTAATCTAGTTTAGCGACCACCTCCGATCGACATGTGCTATACACCACTCAACGCGTCTCGTCGAGCTGAACAATATTGCTGCTGGGGACATTCGGGGCAGACCAATGGTTACTGAGATACAGCACTACAAATTTTTTTTTTTATAAATTTTTCTTTGTGGAAAACACTCTGGGGCCTTTGGCGGGGCGTCGCGCAGCGCTTCGCACAGCGTACCTCACCGAAGACTAGTAACAAGTCACACTGCGCGCCACCTAACCTAACCTTACCTAACATAACTTTACCTAACCTAACCTAATCTAGTTTAGCGATCACCTCCGATCGACATGTGCTATACACCACTCAACGCGTCTCGTCGAGCTGAACAATATTGCTGCTGGGGACATTCGGGGCAGACCAACGGTTACTGAGATACAGCACATTAAAGATTAAAATGTCCCACACTAAGTCTATGGCACGTTCGCTTTAAAATGTCTATGTTAAATCATGTGTGTTGGGTTGGGTTGGGTAAGGTTAGGTTAGGTTAGGTTAGGTAAGGTTACGTTAGGTTAGGTTATGTTATGTTAGGTTACTTTAGGTAAGGTTATGTTAGGTTAGGTTAGGTAAGGTTACGTTAAGTTAGGTTATGTTAGGTTACTTTAGGTAAGGTTATGTTAGGTTAGGTTAGGTTGGGTAAGGTTACGTTAGGTTAGGTAAGGTTACGTTAGGTTAGGTTATGTTAGGTTAGTTTAGGTAAGGTTATGTTAGGTTAGGTTAGGTTACGTTAGGTTAGGTTATCTTAGGTTAGTTTAGCTAAGGTTAGGTAAGGTTACGTTAGGTTAGGTTAGGTAAGGTTAGGATAGGTTAGGTTAGGTTAGGTAAGGTAAGATTAGGTTAGGTTAGGTAAGGTTAAGTTAAGTGGCGCGCAGTGTGACTTGTTATTAGCCTTCGGAGAGGTACGCTGCGCTGCGCTCCGCCGAATGCCCCAGAGTGTTTTCCACGAAGAAAAATTTTTTTCACGCTTCGCAATTAATTTTTAATCGGATGGTCCAGTATTTTCGTATATATTTTGCTTATGGCTGGGGGGCGTTTTTCAAAAACTTTATAGTGCTGTATCTCAGTAACCAACCCCACCTAAAATAATAGCCCTAATAAAAAATCTCTATAAAGATGCACGATGCAGTAGTAGTCCCCACTACTCTTTAATATAGCACTAGATTGGATTATGAACAAAACAAACCACCAACAACTAGGAATCACATGGGGACTGCAGCAGCAACTGTTAGATTTAGACTACGCAGATGATATATGTATTGTGGCGCACACTTTTAATGACATACAATCACGCCTTGATCAGTTGGTTGAACACGCCCAAATAGTAGGTCTAGACATAAATATTACAAAAACTAAATCCCTAAGAATCAACAACAACAACCAACGCAGGTTCATCATCCACAATACACCAGTCGAAGATGTTCAACAGTTCACTTACTTAGGCAGCGTAATAACTAGCACAGGGGGCACGGAAGAAGACATAGAAAGTCGTATTGGGAAGGCCAGAGGAGCCTTCGCCATGCTAAAAGAGATATGGAACAGCCCGCATCTATCCAGAAACAACAAAATAAGAGTGTTTAACTCTAACGTAAAATCCGTCTTATTGTATGGATGTGAAACATGGAAAGCCTCAGCAACCACAACCTCGAGACTACAGGTATTCGTCAACAGATGCCTTCGCAAAATATTAAAAATTAAATGGTCAGAGCTTGTAACAAATGAAGAAGTATGGAGGCGCTCAAAACAAACCCAACTATGCCACGAGATCAGGCTAAGAAAATGGAACTGGATCGGGCACGCTCTACGGAGGAACCCTGACAATATCGCGAGAGCGGCACTAGACTGGAACCCCCAAGGTAGCAGAGGGAGAGGGAGGCCTAAAACAACGTGGCGAAGGACAATCCTACAAGAAATGAAAAACACAGGACGATCGTGGCTGGAAGTAAAACAAATAGCCCAAAATAGAACGCGATGGCGAGCATTTGTCGAGGCCCTATGCTCCAACTTGGGAGCTTGAGGAAATATATAATATATATATCTCAGTAACCATTGGTTTAGGTTAGGTTAGGTTAGGTTAGGTTAGGTTAGGTTAGGTTAGGTAAGGTAAGGTAAGGTAAGGTAAGGTTAGGATAGGTAAGGTTAGGTTAAGTTAGGTAAGGTAAGGTTAGGTTAGGATTAGGGTTTCCAAGTCCCGGGACCAAAAGTGTTTTCGGGACTTACAAGCTAAATTTCAAGTCCCGGGACTAGTCCCGAAGATCCCGAAAATGGTCCCGAAAAGGAAATAATGTTCAGGCGAAATTTTTGAATGCAATTTCCAGAGAAAAACAAGTGTTTTAAATTAAATAAAGTATTTCTGTGTTGATAATTTGCGTTGGGGCTCGTGTACAACTTCATTGCTTTTGCTTTTGTTTGAACTGCAAAGTGCTTGTGTAATCCTTTTGTCAAGCTGCCTCTGATTATGATAATTTTGTAGGAACCAACTTTACATTTCGCCAATTGTTTATCTTCAATATCTAAAATTGTTGCCATATTGACTTTAAATTTATTTTTTTTATGTAGAATGAAGGTAGGTTGCGAATCGGAATTCATTATAATTGTAACGCTTTAACAGACAAATAACGAACACACTTAAAACCCCAAAATAGAAATTATTTAGCTTCTTCCCACATATCTAAATTCAACAAAAAAATCTGGTGTGATACACTCACACAACTTTCTTTTACAGTGATCTTATAATTAGCCAAAAATTTGATTTTTAATTTTTAAGCATTTGTCAAAAATTTTCAAAAATTACAAATTCTACAAAAACGGTACAAAATAGAGCGTTAGTTGAAGAGACAAATTTTCTCTAGAATTTTAAGGTAAATTCAAAAATGTAATAATACAGTGTGTCCAAGATAAGGAGGGCCAGTATGGGGATCTCGGTAATGGTAAGAGATACAAATTTGGTTAAATGGGAAGAAAGTTGCGCAATTAAAGGACTAAAAAAATGACATCTAGAAATCCTTGATATGATTTTTCGTTTTTGAATTATCTCAAAAAAACCGAATTTTTGGATTTTCTTTTTTATTTTTTTCTGGCGTTAATATTAAAGTTAGAGCGAAACTGATTAAACTTCATTATAGCAACTTTTAGTGGACTTAATGATTACGTTATCAATTTTTTTATCCGACGTTTTCTCTTCGAGAAACCATCATCAACTTCATTTTTTTAAATACGGTCCTGGTTTTTTGATGCCAAATTTGCAAAGCCCTTGTTACTCTGAATTCAACAATGTACCACATATTATGATTTAATTACGTTTCGAGCTTTTTTCTGATCATCATCAGAAAATTTTTTAGATACGGATCTGCATTTCTCATAATTTTGTAAAAATAAGTTCATACAGTAAGATAGGCGTTTTTAGATGCCGTTAAAATATTAAAATGCACATCATAATGTCATAATTCTGATACATTAATTTAATAAGCAACCAATAACTATTAACAATAAACAACAAATAAATGAACAAAAGATAGACAGAAAGAATGAGAAAATGAGCCTTGAAACAATGTAATAGGTATTTAACGTTTTGAAATAGAAGAAGAACTTAGAAGATTGGTTGTTGAAGCCTTTCAAAGTATAACGCCAGTATTGCTGAATAATGTTTTAGATTCTACAGTTAGATGTTATTTATGCATGGAGAATGATGGCAACCTTTTTTAATACCTTCTGTAAATTTAATACCTATTAAATGGTTTCGATGTTCGTTTTGTTATTCTTTCTGTCTATCTTTTGTTCATTTATTTGTTGTTTATTGTTAATAGTTATTGGTTGCTTATTAAATTAATGTATCAGAATTATGACATTATGATGTGCATTTTAATATTTTAACGGCATGTAAAAAGGCCTCACTTACTGTATGAACTTATTTTTACAAAATTATGAGAAATGCAGGTCCGTATCTAAAAAATTTTCTGATGATGATCAGAAACAAGCTCGAAACGTAATTAAATCATAATATGTGGTACATTTTTTAATTCAGAGTAACAAGGGCTTTGCAAATTTAGCATCAAAAAACCAGGACCGTATTTAAAAAAATGAAGTTGATGATGGTTTCTCGAAGACGAAACGTCGGATAAAAAAATTGATAACTTAATCATTAAGTCCATTAAAAGTTGCTATAAAGAAGTTTAATCAGTTTCGCTCTAACTTTAATATTAACGCCAGAAAAAAATAAAAAAGAAAATCCAAAAATTCGGTTTTTTTGAGATAATTCAAAAACGAAAAATCATATCAAGGATTTCTAGACGTCATTTTTTTAGTCCTTTAATTGCGCAACTTTCTTCCCATTTAACCAAATTTGTATCTCTTACCATTACCGAGATCCCCATACTGGCCCTCCTTATCTTGGACACACTGTATACCAGGTGTTCTATTTAAAATAGGAGTTAATAAAAAAATAGAAAAAAACAAAAGAAACCCAATTTAGAAGTATTCAACTGCAAAATCACCTTTCTCACATAAATACACATTAAAAATATAATAAAAACGTAAAGTTTAAAAAAATCGTTAGAGCCGTTTTTGAAAAAATCGAAAAAACTGAAAAATCACAAGAGTAAACACCTACTTCCGGTTATGCGATTTTCGTCAAAAGCTTGTTGTCGCATTTACAGAGTACACAAAACTTATATATGAAGTTTCAACGCCATACCTCTTTTCGTTTTTGAGATATTGTGTTCACAGACAGACACACACACAGACAGAACAATGAAAAAAAATATGTTTTTTGGGTTCAGGGGACTCTAAAACGTGAAGATCTGTTGAAAACTCAATTGCGAATTTTTGGGGTGAATCCAATACTTCCTTTATTGTAAAAGGAAGTAAAAAGCAGACAAATACATAAATAGAAGAAGATATGCAAATGTAGCTGAAACAACACACAGGTTTAATTCTAACCTATCGAAAATAATACCTCTTACCTCTCCTGCCTACGCAAAACGCAAATAATGCAGAATGTGTAAGAGGCATGAGTAATACGCCGGACGCCGGTGAATACCCGTCCTAATTCTCTGATATCGAGTATACGCACGCATGTTGACATGGTCCCGGGACTTCGCCTGGGCTGGCTGTGGTCCCGGGACTCGGTTTTTGTGGTAGAATCCCGGGACCGGATCCCGGGACTGGAAACCCTAGTTAGGATAGATTAGGTTAGGTAAGGTTAGGTTAGATGGCGCTCAGTGT
The DNA here is from genome assembly GCA_940337035.1 of Agriotes lineatus. NCBI lineage: Eukaryota > Metazoa > Arthropoda > Insecta > Coleoptera > Elateridae > Agriotes > Agriotes lineatus. Next base: position 121,462,782 of record OW679199.1, read on the forward strand.
GACTTGTTATGTACGCTGCGCGGCGCCCCGCCAAAGGCCCCAGAGTGTTTTCCACGAAGAATTGACCATATGACCAAAGCAGTCGGTGTCTAAGGTACCTGGTACTCTGCATGCCTAGACCTTGTCCATTAACAAACAAAAAATTTATTAAAAAAAAACTTTATAGTGCTGTATCTCAGTAACCATTGGTCTGCCCCAAATGTCCCCAGCAACAATATTGTTCAGCTCGACAAGACGCATCGAATGGTGTATAGCACATGTCGATCGGTGTTGGTCGCTAAACTAGATTCTTACCGCGGGTTAGGATAAAAATAAAATAAGACATGTTTTGAACTGCCAATGTACACTTCCTTTCAAAACTTTTGCGTACAACTAATTTTTGTCATATTGAATCAGGGTTGTAATTAGTGATGTAAAAAAACGCGTTTTTTTTAAATCGAATAAAAAACCTAGGAAAAAAACAGAAAAAAACGGTTTTTTTGTTTTTGTTTGTTTTTTATTCATTTTTGTAATTGGCGGCATGTTTTGGTAGGTACCCACCCTTATTGGAAGTTGCTTTAAGCTGGACCCAGCTCTGAAACTGTCGACCTGATCGCTGAATCAAGTTACGTTAGCGATTCATCAGACAGTGACATGGGCGACATAAACTGCATGGATACTGACTCCGAGTCAGTTGAGGAGTCAGCCATGTCTGTTAGAGAGTAATTTCTGCATTATTATAATTTCTACAGGGCGTTAGGGAAGTCGACGGAAAATTTTCTAGGGTGAATCCTTGTCCCAAAATATGATGATTTAACTCAACTTACCTATATACAAAGTTGCTTAGTTTAGCCGCTAGAGGGCTTTAAAAATTATTAATAATAATAATGGTGAGGCACTAACACCCCATGAAGGAGCTTGGCCTGCAAGGCGGAAGGTCAGAGCTTCCATATTCTCGCTCTCACACCCGGCTGTCACGTGACACGTGGTGATGTGGTGAGTATCACGCATTAGACAACCGCATTATTACCCATTATTCCTTCGAACACAGGTCCCCAATTATTTAAAGCGACTAGCTTTTTTAAATGTTTTAACCCCCTGTATAATCACTACCAATTTTTTTTCTGGACAGTTACTTTAATTTAGAAGCTATTCGCTCTCTTAAAAAAGATTGAGTTGGGTCAACGGTTTAGCTACAAAAAAATATTTTCTAAATCTCTACAAAAGCCTAGTGCTAAGTTAAAATTACTGATTCAGCCTTGTAGGGATTTAGAAAATATTTTTTGTGGCTAAACCGTTTACCCAACTAAATTTTTTTAAGAGAGGAAATAGCTTATAAATCAAAGTAGCTATCCATAAAAAAAATTAGATGGATAATTAATTGTGACAAAGTTTTTAAACACCCTGTAATTTTTGAAATTAGGGTTTATGCCACAAAATGCTTAAGTTTACTGGTAAAAACGCATGGCCAAAAAATGAATAAAATTCATCAACGATTTTTCGACTTATTTGAAAAAATTAAAAAAAGCTAATCATCTTTAAAGCCCTCTAGCGGCTAAACTAAGCAACTTTGTATATAGGTAAAATCATCATATTTTGGGCAAAGGATTCACCCCTAGAAATTTTTCAGTCGACTTCCCTAACACCCTGTATATCCACTTTGGCTATGTTTTTATTTTTCTTTAGAAATATTTGCTTTTTTTTGGTTATTATAAATTCTATAATTCACTTTACCTACGAAATGTATTATTTTTATTTAAAAACATCTTTTTTTTTGTTTTTCCAAACAATTTACTTGTTGTTATTCACTACACTTTAATTCTGAAAAAAAACGCATTTAAATAAAAAACCAGACTGCTTGGTTTTTTTTACAAAAAAAACAGGTTTTTTTTTAAAAAAAACGAACGGTTTTTTTTTAGGTTGCATCACTAGTTGTAATTAATCAACTTTTCAAATTAGAAGAGGGTTGGTCCATAAGAAGAGTTGCTACTCATTATGGGCTAGATAAAAGCAGGAATTGGTGTCCTGAGGGACCGATCACAAATTTTTTAAATGCTGTCAATGTCATCTTTAACCTAATCTCAAAATTACCCGTTCACACAGCTAAAATTTTGCAAAATCATTGGTACTTGATTTTGAATGTGTACGCGAAAGTTTTGAAAGCAAGTGTATATGAGAATCAAATATAAAAAAAAATTATTAAAATTAAAAATGGTCAAGCAACCATCATTGTATCACATCACATGGATCGACCCTACAGTTAATGTTCACAATTTTGTAAATCAGTAGCTAAAGGGTAAAATTTTAGTCCTTGCTGTTGAAAATCTTCCAAGCAAAATTTATCAGAATACCGTGGCATTTACAAATGTTTAACTAAAAACAAAAATTCAGTTGCCATAGTAAACAGGTTTTGTAAATAAGCATCACATTTGTATTTGAAACTGAGTCAAAATGAGTTCTAGTAAGTCTTTAAGACAGAGTGAAAATCTCCATCATTATGTGAAAACCAATCAGAGAAAGTCCAAGTACAAATTGCAGCAGAACAGGAGATTTTTAAAACACAGTCAAAGGCGGTGCCAGGAGTCATTAACCACTCAGAAGCTGGCTTTAATCGAACAGCTGAAGCACCAGCTCTTCTACAAGATTGCATACCTGTAGAGGCTTTGTATTCGTGTACTTAATCAAAAATTTGTTGTGAATTTTGAGATGCTTTAAATAAATTATAATTATTCTTCTCTCGTCTTTTCATTGCTGTCTAAATGAGCGTTTTCTAATTACAGAGAAATTGAATTGAAGAGAGACTACCACGAAGCAAAACAAAACTTACTGGCCGTGCTTAAGTAAGTGTTTTGATATTTATTGAATGCATTTATTTTGTAAAAACTAAAAATATATAAAATTATTAACACATTTGGCATATTATTTACAAACTATCACATTTAAGACTTAAACAAAAACTTTCATGGTTTCCTGAACAACAGTTCGACAAATAGGACAGGTACGGTTGTAGTTCCTCAATCTAATATTGCACACGTTACATATACACACGTGTCTGCACGGAAGCATCAAAATGCATTTGTTGCGCTCCTGGCAAATTATACACATGTGATCTTCCATGCATCCTGAACTGGCATCTTCCAACTCATCGCTGCTGCTATCATCAGACTGCTCGGATTCTGAACTGGAATGTAGAATTGGTGGGGGATTTCGTCTTAGGGTCCTAATTATCCTTAGCCTAATTTGCTGGGTGTTCTGCCTGACTAACTCCACAGCTGACAATAACTTTTCGTACAGTAGTATTTGGAATCTCACGAGCACATAGGAAATGCAAAATCCTGCCACCAGGCCAGCTATCGACTCCACAGGCACATCAGTCATGAAGTCGTAAATGGTAACTATAAAAAGTTTGGTTTGTTTTATACTATTCGTGCTAAAACTGATGAGTTCGTCTGTGAAACAGCCGAGGTAATATGTGAACATTGTGCACAGGTACACAACGAACAGTGGAACTATGGTGAGGGCAAACCATATCCCTGATCCCACTAATAAAATGAGATACTTGATTGTTAGAAACAGTTGTCCGATTCCTGCACACAGTTTGACAACCGTGCCAATTATCACGTTATAAGTGTGTGTAATGCCATACAGTATGCTGCTTAGGAATACTTTTAAAGTCTCGAACACTGACACAATGCCGTTGAAAAATCCTTGGAGAACTTCTGATACGCAGGAGATGATGAACAACAGTCGCTGCGTAACATCGTAGATGAATACGTAAAAGTCTTCCAATAGCACTTTCATAAGGGCGCCAAAGCTTTTGTTGAGGTTCATAAACACATCTGTTAGGATTTTTATGCCGTGCACTATTAACTGCCCTATTTTAAAGCTCAGTACCAGGCCAAAATATATTATTTGTTTGGTGTAAGTCAACAACTGTACTATTAATTCTAACATTGTAAGCTTCGCTAAATACTTTTTTCAATGTCACATCTCCGCTAGCAGAAATGTTTAAGCGGTTTTATATGATAAGTTTTGAATTCAAACCGTTAAGTTTTTTAGGTTAGAGTTACGTTCTGTCAAATATTTTAAAAACTGCCTTGGTCGCAGTGTTGCCAGATCGAATAAACATTATTATCGTACGACACTAGTAAAAATGATCGTACATTTTATCCTATTATAATATTTTGGATGGTACCTAACAAAATATAATTATAAGAATGAAATAATTCTGAAATAAATCCGATAAGTGCTAATAATTAAACCGCTAATCGAAAATGCCTGCTGGATGCATTTTTTGTGAAAGATGCAAGTCCAAAGTGAGCATGTGGAAAGTCGGTGATGTATGTAATCAGCTTATTATCATAAATAATAACATCACCGAATTAAATTTCAGCACCTTGTGGTTAATACCGGTTCAGCAAAAATATCTGCACGTAACTGTCATATCGATGATACGGTCAATATTAGTACTTATCTGCCAAATTTGTGAGAATTTTCAATAATAGCCAAATTATCGTACATTTTTCCATTATCGTACATGTGCTATCGTACATCGCACGACTAGTTAAGTTATCGTACAAAAACGATAATTATCGTACATCTGGCGACACTGCTTGGTCGTTTTCAACTGTTTGTATCAACATAAAGGACCAAAATTCCTACAAAGATATATACAGGGCTTTCAAAAATATAATATACAGTGTGATTCAGAAGTGAATCCACAAACTTTTGATAGTTACAGAGAACGTTACAACATATAGCCAGCCAGAGTCAGTAGATATAGGAGAGTACCGCCCCGATCGCCATGTTTGTTCCGCTGTCATATGAGTCACTTTGAGGTTAGTAACACAATTCCGTCAATGTGACATTTATTGGCAATCCGAAATTTTACTTAAAATTGGCAAGACTGTAAGTCTATGTCAAATTCGCGGTTAGCAGGTTAGGTTTTGTTTGTTATTTGACACAAACTGATGCAAAACATAACCTGCTAACCTCCAATTTGACATAAACTGACGCAAAACATAACCTGCTAACCTAGATTTGGTATAAACAAACAAAAGCATCAACAAATTTTGCCTCTTAATGACGGTCGATTCGAGCGACCAATAAAAAAGTCACACTCTATTGTCGCCACTGTGTCATATAAAGTCACTATAATCAGCGCCAGCTACTGGCTCTGCTACCAATCATGATTTGTTTAGAGATGCTGTATATAAAGTACGTTTTTTTACTTCCTTTTACTATAAAGGAAGTATTGGATTCACCCCAAAAATTCGAAATTGAGTTTTCAACGGATCTTCACGTTTTAGAGTCCCCTGATCCCAAAAAACATTTTTTTTTTCATTGGTCTGTCTGTCTGTGTGTCTGTCTGTGTGTGTCTGTCTGTCTGTCTGTGAACAGAATATCTCAAAAACGAAAAGAGGTATGGCGTTGAAACTTCATATATAAGTTTTGTGTACTATGTAGATGAGACAGCAAGCTTTTGAAGAAAATCGCATAACCGGAAGTAGGTGTTTACTCTTGTGATTTTTCAGTTTTTTTCGATTTTTTCAAAAACGGCTCCAACGATTTTTTTTTAACTTTACATTTTTCTTACATTTTTAATGTGTATTGATGTGAGATAGGTGATTTTCCAGTTGAATACTTCTAAAGTGGGTTTCTTTTGTTTTTTTTTTCTATTTTTTTTATTAACTCCTATTTTAAATAAAACACCCGGTATATTATTACATTTTTGAATTCACCTTAAAATTCTAGAGAAAATTTGTCTCTTCAACTAACACTCGATTTTGTACCGTTTTTGTAGAATTTGTAATTTTTGAAAATTTTTAACAAATGGTTAAAAATTAAAAATAAAATTTTTGACTAATTATAAGATCACTGTAAAAGGAAGTTGTGTGAGTGTATCACACCAGATTTTTCTTATAAAAATGTTCAAGGTCAAGATAAAATTGGCAAAACTGCTTTTTTCTAATTATTAGAAAATTTATTTTAGTCAGGTTTTTTCGGTAAACGACTTGTGTCATTTTGACATTTAAAATTAAATTGTCAGGTTTTCTATTTTAAAACTGAATACGCATAAAAACAGAATCGTTTAAAATTAAATGTAAAAAAAGCATTTCTGAAGTGTGCAAAGGAACTGTTGGATCTGCATCCTAACAAACCTGAAGAAGACGTTTACGAAAGATTAGCAAAAGCTTTTGATGTACATAGAACTTTAATGCCAGATTTTAAATTTCCCACCAATTTTTAGTTCTATAAAGTTACTAAAACAAATTTTACCAACATATATTTTTTAAAGGAATCCAAGTTATGCCAACATAAACCCTAAATTCTTTGACCTTGAAAATTTTTATGGGAAAAAACGTACTTTAGTTTACTAACTATATACAGGATCTCTAGATGTGTTCAAGTAGTGGCGCAATCTGTTAGTATAATTTGAAAGTACCCCCCAGGAGCCGTTCAAGGTCATCCAAATCGGAATTTTGACATCAAAGGAACCGACAGAGAGTGTCTCTACTTGTTTGATTTATGTACGCTGATATAGCTATTTAAGTAACAAGGAATGTAAGGACTTATTAATATTTGAGGTAGGCAAATACAAGCCAAGTCGTAGCAGCGGCTTGTTGTACGGAAGGGGCCATAATTATATACAGACAGATCAATAAAAAAACCAATTAGGGCAGGCTGTGATACGTGTTATACGTTTGGCAGTAGTGAAGTGTATTGTCCAGCTGGTTAGGTTTTGTTTGTCGTTTGACACAGACTGACGTAAAACTTAACCTGCATATCTCGAGTTTGACATAGACTGACAATGTTAATAGGAGATACATTCCGAGTTATCTTATTATATTTTTCCATCTGCTTATCGAAATTTTCCTAGATTTTTGAAAAAATCGTTTGGTTTGTCACCTGTCACCAGGATTAATTTTCGTGAGTCGTGTTACCTGTGAGTGTCACATATCACATAAATACTTGCAATTATAAACAAAACGTCTAAGTCTGCATCTTGCGTTGCTAATTTTATTATCCTAGGAACTTAATAATAGTATTAAGTTCCGTTGTCAAGGGAAAGCAGCAAACAAATATAATTACCGACTTACTGTTTTGTTACTAAGGTTGTATTACTGACATACAGGATCAGCAGCGGGAAAACAATTTTGCATATAAACTTTTTCTCCTTAGCATAGAATTTCGGCTTAGACCGCGTAGTATTTGTATATGAACACCCAGCATTTTCTGGCACATTAAGCCAGAAAATGCAAAATACAAATACTACGCGGTCTAAGCCGAAATTCTATGCTAAGGAGAATAATTCGAGTAACCGCGAAAGCCTCAAACAGTATATAAACTTTTTCTTTGAAATTCCTCCCAGCTGAGTTACATCCCCCTAATGGGGAAGAATTTGATTACACATAAATATAAACTAGAAAGCCAGATTTCTTTAAATACTTTTTCCGTTGATCGTTTATTGATTGGTTTCGTTAATGTATAGAGAATCGTCTATTAATGACCCTTATTAATGAATGATTTTTTATTAGTGAACGATTTAAAAAAATCTGTTTATGTTGGTGGCATTGTAAGTTTATATCAAATTTGAGATTAGCAGCTTCTATATTGCTAGTAGGGTCTGGGAACGCGAAAACATTACGGCGCCAACATAGTTTCACTCTGTGTACTACACGTCCCGTGCGCATGCCTGAGAATTCGAAGCCGCCTTTAGAAGCGAATTTTAAACTTGATCACTTCCCCACCGCGCGGACGACGCTTGCGCACAGCTCACCAAGTCCGTAGAAGAGTTGGTTGTCTGTCTCACTTACACTGTGACCTCTCCACTTACAGGCGCTAACAATATAGAAGTAATAAATATATGGCTAAATCTAACCTGCTAACCTCGAATTTGACATAGACTTACAGTGCCACCAACATAAACAGTGCCAACCATTTATGGTCACCCGGTACCATTAATGTCAAAACTTTAAGTGTCAAATTCTTTCCGTGGAATAAAATTAGATTTTCTTCAAATTAATAAAAATTGTAAAAATATTGTAACTATCTCGTATGTTAATCGGGGATCAATGAATTATACAATTCACGTGCTCGCGCGTTAAGATGTCTCGATTACCTATTAATCGTTCTCATTAACATACTTGTTTGTTAAATAACTATTTTATGCTTTTTTAGTTGTTTTGTTAAACCTCATTTTTTGTGTAAAAAGTAAAATGCTATTGATGCACTGCACAGTTATTCAGAAAAGTGCCTTGCATCATAAAGCATGCAATCTTTCTACACTATAGTATATTACTAGTTTAGAAAATGATGTTTTACTGAACAAGTATGGCTGGTTTCAGTGCGAGCGTTAGCGAGTACTTGAACGGTCATACGAGTGACATTATTAACTCCATAGCAACCTTCATAAACAGTCTATGATTCACAAGTGAAATAAAAGTGTTTCAAGTCACTAGAGAATTAAAAAAGTTTAATTCGCTAGGGAATTAAAAAAGTTTCAATGAAGAACAACATATTTTTATTATTTCTACATTCAGTTATTCTTTCTCTTTGTAGTGTGTAATATATAATTACTAAAATTTAGATCAAATCGACGATGAATGGGCAAATTTATATCTGCATTTAAATATTTTTAAATTTTTTACTCAACATCGCGTCGAAATTGAATAAAAACATATATACGCCACGTGAATTAAACATTTATTAACTCAAATATACGATCTCACTCACACTACGTGCTCGTGAGGTCAACATCTTTTCGTGAATAAACATACGTTTAATTCACTTGGTGTATAATGTTTATCATTGCATAGTATGCAATAACAACATGCTTTTGACATATCAAAATGTCAAATAATAGCCTCATTTAGGAAATGGTAGTTGAAAAAACAATTTTACTGGCACGTCGAACGTTATATAATACAGTGTTTACGGTCTTCTCTGTATCCTTTTAAATAGCGATTGTACACCTTTAAAGAATTCGATGCACCTTAAAACGCCTTAATAAAAGTTGTCCAATAAGCGAGATAATAATTATTTTAGTTTTTACAATCAAATTAGTAATCTACTACTTAATCAGCATTTTTCACTACAAAGAGTTATCACCATGTTGTATACAAAGTCTGATTCAGCGTACCCAGGACGCTTTATACTCTGCAAGGCAGGGCTGCCAATGTCCGGGAATTTTCCCGAATTTCGGGAAATTTACATGGGTAGCGGGAATTTTGCGGGAAATGATTGATTTGCGGGAAAAACGGGAGTTTTTAAATGTCACCTAGGTACCTGATTTGGGGGCCTCGGTAGGCGAGCGGCGATTGCCGTTGCAGCCGAGGTCACATTGAAAATCATGGAGCGCTCGAGCCGGAGCGTTGAGAGTTCAACTCCCGGCACAGGCGGTCTAGATTTTCAATTAATTAAGGCTAGGTTTAAGTGACGCCCGCGCCCCCTGAAGTAATGCGTAAGCGGTTCCGGGGGGCAACGGTAGTCGGTAGGGAAAATTAAAAAAAAAAAAAAAGGGTACCTGATTTAATTCAAATGTTTTGCTCGTATTTCATATTTTTGCGTTTAAGGATAATATCTCTAAATTCATAATTCAGTTACATTGTTTTTTTTTATTGGTAGTTCTGAATTCGGTGACAGATTTTTTAGTTTACATTAGCGTTTACGTATGGTGTTGAATAAACAAAGCTGAAACATAACCTGACATAACACCAACTTTGTGTTGTTTGTAAACAATGGATAAGTGGTTGTTTAAAGGGTCATCACAGGTAGTTAGCTAATTTTAACCAACAATTTTTTTTTAGTTCTTAACTATATACCCTAAATGAATTATAATTCAAACAGCTTTTTTTAAATTCGATGTAATACTGCTACAAGTACAGCTAGCTTTGACAATACCGAAGAAGATAATGATTCAGAGAAAGCAGAAAATACACCACCAAAGAAAGCAAAAATTTGCACACGAAAGCGGGAAAACAGGTTAAATAAATTTTGTGATTCTTTGTTAAAGATTAATAGTTTTAAGGACTGGCTTGTAAAATCAGATACCAAGAGGAATGGAAATGAATTAGCTTTCTGTAAAGTGTGCAACATAAACATGAATGCACACAAAAATTATATAATGAAGCATGAATCGTCATCAAAACATATAGAGTGATTTTAAAAAAAATTAATTGCAGCCGGCCCTGGATAGCCTAAATCAGTTGGCAGTTCTGAAGTGTATTGTCAGTCTATGTCAAACTCGAGGTTAGTAGGTTGGGTTTTGTTTGTCATTTTACACCCACTGACGCAAAACTTAACCTGCAAATCTTGAATTTGCCAACTGTTTCAAGCTATCCAGGGCCTGCTGCGATTGAGTTTTTAAAAAATCACTCTGTAAGTTTAGTACTTTGTGGTCGGGAAAAAGCGGGAATTTTCGTAATACATTTCGGGAAATATTTGTTTGTGTCATTGGCAGCTCTGCTGCAAGGCCCAAACCTTGTTGACAAAGTTCCGCCGCTGCTGCTTGCACCCGGTTGCGGAGATAAAAATAATAATTTTTAATCAAACAAAGGTGATAGTAATAGGTATTTATGCATTAAGGGAGATATGAATATGTTTTTCCCTGAGGTTGACATGTGTTACAGACCGAGGGCTCTGGCCCGAGGTCTGTAAGTCAATCTAAGGTAAAAAAACATGAATATCTCCCGTGGTGCATACAATATTTTATCTACTAGCATATTCGTAAAAATAGTATGAAATTTCTAAATGTCATAATGATATTTAAAATTAGAATATGTAAGTAACATTAATGATTGCCTCATTGTATGGTTGCTAAGACGTTATGAGTTATGAGTAGCTTTTCATATTTTGTTTCTATGACGAAAATGTACAATATCATGTTGCTAGTAGGTTAATTATTGATGACAAATTTACCTGTCAAATAAACAAGCTTAATAACACTTGGACAATACTGATTAAGTAGTAGATTGCTAGATTTTAAAACAAATTAATCATATAATGTAAAAACTAAAAGCATTATTATCTCGCTTTTAATTATTGTTAGACAACTTTTACCAAGGCGTGTTACGTTTATCGATTTTATTTGAGGAGTACTATCGTCCTTTAATAGGATATAGAGAAGATCGTAAACACCGTGTATATATTATGTTTTACATAGACCTTTACATAAATATTAGCTTCGAGATGTGGTGCTTCAGAAGAATATTGAAGATCTCATGGACGGAAAGGAAAACCGATGAAGAAGTACTAAGAACAATAAAACAAACAAGGAATATTTGGAACCACATAAAGAAAAGAAGAATGGAAATGATAGGCCACATACTGAGAAGAGATGGTATACTAAAAATAATAATTGAAGGGAACATAACCGGAAAAACCCCAAGAGGAAGACCACGCTTACAATACATTAAACAAATAATAGCAGACTCGGGCAGCGAAAATTATAATGAAATGAAAGGAAAGGCCCTAAATCGACAAACATGGAAGGCTGCAACAAACCAGTCCAGAGACTGACAACCTAGGAGGAGGAGTAACTGTTTGCGCATGGCTGCCTTTGTAAATACTTGAGGGTTGGGGGTAAGTGCGTTTGGGTAAGGGCGCTTGCTTGTGAAGAGGAGTCGAGTTTTTTGCCATGTACGAGGGAAGAAGGAATGAATTTTAAAATAAATATACAGTCCACTTTAAAGTTTGTTATTATTGGCCCCATTGGCCGAAACATTAGTCCTTCGAGCCGGATAGAAGACATTAGTGCAATAATAAGGAGCCGGCCGCTGGGTTAAGTAGATTAATAATTTGGAACATCGGAGGCAGCAACCACAGGCGTCTGTCCATTCCACCAGGGTCCGGTGTTCCACGGCGGGGAGCGGAAAACAGCAGCTACAATTGCCTGTCCGACGGTCCTCCAGTCCGTAAGTTTGATAATCCTTTCCTAATTTTACCCCAAAATTATCCATTTGGTTATAACTCGTGCTCAATCTGCTTCAGTAATGGCCGAAAACAGGGTTACGATTTATTCATTAAAGGCTAGGCGCGGAATAATTAAAGCCAACGTAACACGCCTAAGGACGTATTTTGACAATGTTGATAAGGATTCAGTATCTGAAAGTATTACTGCTCAATTAAATCATAGGCTAGAAAAAACTGAACCTTTATGGGATGAATTTAATGAAGTTCAATGCCAAATTGAATTGCTTGAACAGTCAGAAAATCATGAGATTGAGCATAAACAGTTTGAAAATGCATATTTTAGTATTGTAGGAGATATAAAGGCATTATGTACACGTTACGAATCTAATAAAACGCATAATTCAAGTCCAGGGTCAATTCATAGTGGCATGAACAGGTTCGGTGCATCTAATAATAATAATTCAATATAATTGCCGCATATAAAATTAGCTAATTTCAGTGGTCAATATGATGGCTGGTTGGAATTTAGGGATGCATTCAAGGCTCTTGTTGATAGCAATGAATCTTATCGGAAATTCAGAAGTTTTATTACTTACGGTCTTCTCTTGAACGGGATGCAGTAGAAATAATTAAAAATATTCAGGTATCTGCAGCCAATTATAAAAATGCATGGCAGCTCTTAATAGACAGATATGAGAATAAACAATTAATGATTTTTGACTATCCTGTTATTAATAAGGAATCTCATATCGAACTTAGGAAATTATTTGATAGTCACTAAACAGTTACGTTCCTTAAAAACGCTAGGTGAACAAACAAAGCATTGGGATCGATTAATAATATACCGGGTGTCCATTCTCAAAGTCGAACATAGGCAATTAACATTAGTGCATTCACTCGTTCGTCATTGAAATAATTCTTTTTTCTGTAGATAACTTTAACAGACGTTGACAGAAAATACCTGATTTACGCCAACTAATTACCAATTTTTTTGACAAATGCTATGGAACTTGAAAAGCAAGGCATGGCATATTTAAAAATTCCCAAGTTTTAAATTGGTATTTTAAAATAAAAATCGCATCTTGAATATTATTATTGATATCATTTGATGCGTAATAATTTTATCTTTCCATTGATACCATTACCTTCCCTGTAAGTTGAATTGGCGAGCAGGAATTGGCAAAAACGTTCAATACCATGATAATCGCCTATGTTCGACTTTGAGAACGGACACCCGGTATATATATTAACCAATAAATTTTATTTAGTTACACGCCGCGACTGGGAATCGTATAAACATGAAAACGAATTGCCATGCATGTCAGATATGAATAAATTTCTGAAATCAAAGTGCGACATTTTAGAAAAACTTGAAATTCATAAAATGGAGGAACACAAGGGTCAATTTAATCAAGCAAATTATAAAAAAATTCCAACAAATAGTTTCGTCTTTAGTGCAAATAATCTAAAATGTTACTATTACCATCAAAATCACCCAATTTACAAATGCGATTCGTTTCTAAAAGCCTGTATGACACGACGCTAAATTTTGTGCAAAATTTACTTGTAAATTTTCAAATAAATTTACTGATATTTTTTTTTCGAAAACACAATTTCCTGTTTGCAACGTGTGCTAAATTTGATGTTAAATTTGGCATGCGCACATGCGTAGTGGCAAATATTTTAAGTGGAAACCGTAACCTCTAGAGAGTATTGGTTGAAGTATGCGTTTGTTTTCATGTTATTTGTCGTTTGTTAGCTATTTTCTGAAGTTGGGTTAAGGCATTTATCTTAGAGACCCCTAAATGTATCTTAGATAGGAGCGCCAACATTAACACGTGGTTAAACAATGCTAATCACATGCAGGTTATGTTTATGTTTACTTTCCTCGTCATGCGCTGCAGTTTAGTCTGATTACGATACTTCTGCGCATTTTTACACGCATATTTACCAAGAAACTTAGAACAAGTTCTAAATAATTTATATGAAAATTCAGCGTAAAATTTAGCAGCCAATTTTCTGTATGCAACGGTGCTTAATATTTTTATGAAAATTTACAAGTAAATTTTGCATAAAATTTAGCGTCGTGTCATACAGGCTTAAAATTAAGTAAGTATAGTCGCCAGAATTGCAGCTGTCAAGAAACTTAAAATTTGCCTGAATTGTTTACGGGCGGCTCATCCTTCGTGGAACTGTCCCGTTCGCAAATGTTTTAAATGAAATAAACCCCATAATTCTTTGTTGCACTTGGAGCATAAAGGTTCTGTTAGCCTTGAAAATTCCAGTACTTCGGAAATTGTTTTCTCTTCGGGAACCACTTTGCCAAACCCGTGGCAGGTACACAGGATGCTTCATTGTTATCAAATTCTTCTGTAAATAGTCACGTAGTTGAACAAAATAAGACAGCATTATCAGTGGCGTCACAAGTGCTTTTATCAACTGCTATAATCAAAATTAAAACTAGTAATGGATTCATTAAATGCCGTGCTTTATTGGATAGCGGCTCTCAAAGCAATTTTGTTACTGCAGTTTTAGCTAGCAAATTAGGAATGAAATTATCTAGGATTAATCACGTTATTAAGGGTGTAGGCGAAACATTGACAAATATAAGCAGTCAAATAAATATTTCGGTTATGTCTCTACATAATGATTTTAATATAAACATTAGTTGTTTAGTCATACCAAAAATTACCGAAAGATTACCGTCGATTTCGTTTGATAGGAATATACTCAATCTCCCAAATAATTTAATATTGGCAGATTCTACCTTCAACGTAGCAAGCAAAATTGATATCTTATTAGGTGCAGATACATTTTGGTCTATTTTATGTACAGGACAAACACGTTTAGGTCAAAATCTGCCTATATTACAGAACACGCAATTCGGCTGGGTTATAGCTGGCAATTTATATACCTATTAATTCCAAGATAAATACGTCAGTAAGTTGTTTGCATGTTATAAAACAAAATTCAATTGGAAATTCTAGGGAAATGGCTCTTAATAGGTTTTATTTATTAGAAAGAAAACTTAACAACCTAATAGCAGCAATGATAATTATAATATACCGGGCTATAAATTAATTAGAAATGATCGTGTGGAGGGCCGTGGTGGTGGGGTGGCGTTTTATATAAGAGATAGTTTGTCTTATAATTTTGTAAAATACGAAATCTATCAATCCGCAATAACTATGGAGCAACTTTGGTTTACGTTCAAAATTGGGCGCTTGAATGTGGCTGTGGGTGTAATATATAAATTAAGAGGTAGTAATAATGATTTTTTAAATGAATTTGAAAATATTATATCTAATACAATTATACACTTTGATAAAATTATATGTTTAGGTGATTTTAATATTAATTGGTTTGATAAAGA
This sequence comes from Agriotes lineatus, assembly GCA_940337035.1. Taxonomy (NCBI): domain Eukaryota; kingdom Metazoa; phylum Arthropoda; class Insecta; order Coleoptera; family Elateridae; genus Agriotes; species Agriotes lineatus. Next base: position 121,478,047 of record OW679199.1, read on the forward strand.
AAATAACAGTACTAAAAAGTTGCAGTCACTAGCAAAATCGTATGGTTTCGAACAGATAATAAATAAACCTACAAGGTATAATAACCTGATTGATTTAATTTTTATTTCAGACCTAGAGAATTTTATTGCGTGTGATGTGTTCGATATGCAAGGAATTACAGACCATGGACTAACTTATTGCGAATTTGATTATACAGCAGTTAAGCCAAAACCAAATATTATAACATTTCGTGATTATAAATACTTTATTTACGATGGTTGTGCGTCTGACTTGGTTAGTAGGCCGTGGTTCATGCTTTATTATTACAATGACATTGATTCAAAGCTTAATTTTCTAAACAAACAAATAATAGAGGTAATGGACATGCATGCTCCTTTGAGAACAGTGCGAGTAAGAAAACCACCTGCGCCGTGGTTGACTGATGTTGTAAGGCAAATGATAAAATTGCGGGATCGAGCACGTACTAAAGCAAAAAAGACCGGGCTTCCTTCTGATAGGGATTATTATGTCACTCTAAGAAATTATACAACAGGCGCAATTAAAAGGGAAAACAAAGCTTTCATAGAATACGTTTCAAGGCAAAATCAATCTAAAACTTTATGGAAAACTCTTAAATCACTTAATATTAATAAAAAATATGAAGCGCGTGTGCCCGAAAATCTAGCTGATGTTGAAGCTAGCAACAATTACTTTATTAATTCTACCTCATTCCCTGATTTTCCTAAAACCGATGAAATTATTGAACATTACAAAACTAAATCAAAAAACACCAAACATGCATTTTCGTTTGAGCAAACAACGGCCGATGAAATTAATAAAATAATCAATGAGCTTAAATCGAATGCTATTGGTGTTGATTGTATAAATTTAAAAATGATAAAATTATGCATTCCCCTTATATCTGAACACCTTGAACATGTAATCAATTATTGTCTTGTTAATGCAGTTGTTCCTCAAGTCTGGAAGGAAGCCCTTGTAACTCCGTTGTGTAAGAACAAAGATCCTAAGGAATATAATGACCTTAGACCCATAAGTATCTTACCAACGTTATCAAAAGTACTAGAAAAAATAGTCGACCTGCAATTCCGTTCTTATTTGGATAAATGCAATATAATACCAAACATACAATCGGGTTTTAGGCGCCAACACAGCACAACCACCGCTTTACTTCATATTACCGATGAAATTATTAACGCATGTGATAAAGGAAAAACTTCAATCTTGGTTTTACTTGACTACAGCAAGGCATTTGATACTATTAATCATGAGGTCCTTTGTGCTAAGCTGGAATATCATAATTTTGATCAAAATTCGATTAAATTTGTAAAAAGCTATTTAAGCAATAGAACACAAAGTGTGAAATTAGATGCCAAAGTATCGGCATCCCTTGCTGTGGTTAAGGGCGTACCTCAGGGGAGTGTGCTTGGACCGTTACTGTTTTGTATATATATCGCTGACCTTTGCGAACAAGTTAAGTTTGTGGATATGCACTGCTATGCTGATGATACGCAGCTTCTTTTTTCTTTTCCTCATGCTAATGATCATATAATTAATAACTTAAACAGTGACTTAGACTCTATATTTAATTTTTCGACAAAATTGCAATTAAAAATCAATACAAAGAAATCGTTTGTCATGTTATTTGGCAAAGACAAAGATCAAAACTTTCAGGTGAAAATGAACGGCAAACTATTGCCCGTTCTTGCCGAATGCAGGAATTTGGGCTTAGTAATTGACACAGATCTGAGATTTAAAACGCATATTAATAAAGTATTACAACGAGCCTATGCTACATTGAAAATGTTATATTCTCAAAAAAGCCTGCTGTCAAAGGATTTAATATTGATATTATCAGAGGCTCTCATTTTATCATTGTTTGATTACTGTGATGTAGTCTATGGTCCCTGTATTGATGTTGAAACTAAAAAGAGAATACAAATTTTACAAAATAGTTGTGTTCGTTTTGCGTTAAAAATAAACAGACGTCAACACATTACTCCTTATTACAATAATATCAAATGGCTCAAAATGGAACAGAGACGATTGTATCACCTTGCATGTCTAACACATTCCATATTACTAAAACAAAATCCTAGTTATCTGTTTGATAAACTAATAACAAGAACACATTTGCATGGGTTAAACTTACGTTGTTCAGGTTTAAACATTCCACAACACTCCACAGCTATGTTTCGGCGATCCTTTGTGTACAATGCTGTAACCGCCTACAATGGCATTCCACATGAAATAAAACAATACTCAATGGTACAATTCAAAAAACATTTACATACATACCTATTGAATCATTAACTATAGCCTGATCAAAACAATTATTTTTTCTTTAACTTTTTTTTTTTTAATATATCATACGTGCCTTGAGTATTTACATGACATATGGATTATTGGTTATTGTTTACTCTAATTTTGAATTTTAGTTTATATGTTTATATCCTTGTGCGATACATGTTAAAATTATTTTGTGTAATATCATTATATTATTAGTTGGTTAAGTGGAAGAACGGCCTTAGCCGAACTTCGCCAACTTTAAAAATAAAGAGAATTTATTATTATTATTATTATTATTATAAGTACCCAATTTTAAAGAAAGATTATATAAAATTTATGCATGAATATGAAAATTTAAATCACATGCACGAAATAACTGACTCAAAATCAAATAGTGACACAGAGGGTTATTATTTACCGCACCATGCGGTTATTAAATCAAAGAAAGATCCTGCAAATTTACTATCTCGCGGTGTTAATGCACAAGTCCTTGTTGAATCAAAATTATGGTGGTGCGGCACAGATTGGCTCAGTGATGGTAGTCACAAGTTTCAACCACTACAAGAACCAATTTTAAATGATATTCCTGAGCAACGCAACGTATCATTAACGATCATTTCAAAACCCAGTCAGTTGAACCAGCTAATTAATAAATATTCCTTACTGCAAAGGTTGCAACGCGTAGTAGCCTATATTTTAAGATTTGTGAAAAATGCTTAATCTGCTTCAAGCAATAGGCAATTAGGTTTCTTAACAGCTAGTGAGCTGGACAACACGTTAATGACATTGATCAAAGGTTGCCAAAAGGAATACTTTCCTTATGAATATCGCCAGCTATCAAATAATAAAGAGCTAAATAGTAAAAGCCAAATTTTATCTTTAAGCCCATTCATTGAAGGTAACATCATACAAGTAGGTGGTAGGTTAAATAAGGCAGACCAGTCATACGACAAGAAACACCCAGTTATTTTGCCAAAAGGTCATCGACTAATTGAGTTAATTTTAAATGCTCAACATCAAAAATCGTTGCATTGTGGTCTTCAAAATTTATTATGTAGCGTAAGGGAACGACTTTGGCCTATTTCTGGTTGCACTACTTGCAGAAAGGTTATTAGAAAATGCATTACTTGTTTTTGGAGCTAAACCAGACTCTCCAAATTACATCATGGGTGATTTACCTAAACATTGCGTAAATAGCTATGCGCCTTTTGAAAATGTAGGAATTGATTTCGGTGGGCCTCTAATGATTAAAGATAGATCTACGCGAGGAGTAAAAATAACTAAAGCGTATATATGTTTATTCGTTTGCATGTCGACAAAGGCTGTACACTTAGAATTAGTATCAGAATTAACTACCAGAGCCTTCATAGCAACTCTATATAGATTTGTAAGTAGACGGGGCAAACCCACTCACATTTATAGTGACAATGCACTAAATTTCGTTGGTGCTAACAATGAGTTGACAAGGATGTATATTTTTTAATGGAACACGAAAGAAACATCTTTGATCACTTGGCAAATGATGGTATTTCATGGCACTTTATTCCCGCTAGATCTCCGAGTTTCGGTGGTATCTGGGAGGCTGGGATTAAGATAACTAAACATTATTTAATGCGTATTGCAGGCAATAGTTCACTTACTTTTGAGCAAATGAATACCTTACTGGTTCAGATTAAGGCAGTTTTAAATTCTCGTCTCCTCTGTCCCTTATCCTCAGATCCGGAGGACTTGTCGGCCTTGACGCCGGCACACTTTCTGATAAGGGTCGCTAACAGCCATCCCGGAACCAACTCACCAGGAAATTCCACGAAGCCATTTGAACATTTACAAACGGATCCAAGCAATGGTTCAACATTACTGGTCCAGGTGGCAGAAGGGGTACCTTTCTGAACTACAAGTCAGAACCAAAAGGAGGAAAAATTTTAAGGAGGTACTGAGGACAGGTTCCTTGGTTCTTATAAAGGACGACAACTCACCTACTCTCAACTGGAAGCTAGGAAGAGTTTTATCGCTACATCCAGGAAGTGACGGTGTGGTTAGGGTAGTGTCGTTAAAGGTGCGCGGAGGTACAATAAAGCGAGCAGCGAATCGGATTTGTGTTTTGCCGATTGATTAAAAAACATTACACATTACATGGACTGAACGGACATTTAGGTTAAATTAATTAATATTTGGTTTCAGTAGTGATAAGTTATTATTGTTATTAGACTTAAGACGTTAATTATTTGTTATGTTTGTTTTGAAAGCAACCTTTCAAGGCGGGAGTATGTTTGCGCATGACTGCCTCTGTAAATTCTTGAGGGTTGGGGGTAAGTGCGTTTGGGTAAGGGCGCTTGCTTGTGAAAAGGAGTCGAGTTTTTTGCCATGTACGAGGGAAGAAGGAATGAATTTTAAAATAAATATACAGTCCACTTTAAAGTTTGTTATTATTGGCCCCATTGGCCAAAACAGTAACCTTTACATAAATATTATATTTTAGTTATTACGAGAATATTTTACAAATGTTTCTTAGAGGTGAATGTTTTTAGGACAGGTAATAATGTACAAGGTCAATTAAGTAATTCCAAGCGACGTCATAACAGCTGATTCTGGACAAACAACTTCAACTTTATTATGGAAGCATTCCATAAATTCTATCTTAATACCAAACCTCACGGAACAAGTGCTGAATCCTACAACTTAAGAAAATAATAATGTAGCATTACCGCATACATATTTAGCACTGCTACTGCTTCAGCTATTGCAACTCTAGTTAAACTAGGTTTAACGAGTAATCATGTCTTAACTACTGCATGGTTCCTACGAAAAGTATAAATGTGGTTGGAAGCACTAAACTGACTAAACGGTAGAAGTCTTGAAGCATCAGTTACAAATAAAAATAAATCACAGAATTTTGCAACATTAAATGCTTTTATTGATTTAATAATGATAATATAGGCATCCTATTCTGTACAGAATATAGCCGCTTCTTTCTGAAGCAAATAAGCCGCTTTCCGGGGTAGATTGATCCCTATCTGTCTCTTAATATATTTTATCTTAAGAGTTGAGTTTTCTTGTTTTAAAAATTTCCCTATTTGCGTAGAACGTTTTATATCCTTTTTGTATCCTATATTTTATGTCTTCACTTCGCTCATTGTTGTATGTTATTTGGACTCCCAGATAGTTGAACACTTTTACTTTTTCGAAATTGTATTTCCCTATCTGGACTTCTTTAATTTTGTCAGCCTTCTCTCTCTTACATTTCATCTGTACTTGTTTTTTTTAAATTTATTTCGAGCTCTATCTTTCTTGTTTCTCCCAGGATTTGTTTAAAGGTTGCGGTTAGTCCTTTCCATGATCTCGGTATCATTTCTATGTCATTGGTGTATGCTACAGTTTGTACTTCTTTGTTTCTTCTGCTTCCCTGTATACCCATTATTGATTTAATACACGCAATCGAACTAGGAAACGGTGTTTTGAAACCTAGACAAACAAGTATAATTCTTACTACCATGAATGCGATTCGGATAACGGAGGAATTACTAACAAAAAATAAATATAAATGTGTTCCAACATTAGAATTTAGTCAAGATGTTCTAGAAAACGTATTTTTGGTTCTTAGAAGACATGTAAATAACAATCTTACTGCTCTACAAGCCATAAGGGCTTTGAAACTGAACACGAAAAAAGTTATCTGACAAATGGTGATAGACACCATATAAACTTTTTTAGGACACGTTAAAAAAATTCCAGATACACAGACTAGTATTTCAGAGGAAACGCGTGTGCCATCTGCCATTGTGATGTCTTTAGATGATAGCGACAGTGATCAAATTCCGAGATATTTACTACAACAAAATATTGTTAATAATCTACTTGGAGCAGTTATTTTCAGATCTATTGGGAAACTCTGAAGAACTTGTAAAACTGAATTTCGAACGAATTCAAGCGGAAAAGACAGTGAGGTCGTTCTTAGAACACAAACATATGGAAAACTGTATCCTGCTGATAATATTTTTTAAGACCGATCAGAAAATACACAGTTTCTGGAGAATATTTTCTTCAATCCTTCTCTTTTACCCCAGCACCTGAGAATAAAATTGATGAAATAAAGATACATTCCTTCACATATGTTGAAAAGAACAGAGCTTACTGCCAATGTTCCCAAAAACTTTTGCTACTGAAAAGCAGATTAAATTTCATAAAGAAATGTTCATATAAACGTATGTCCAATCTTTCTTTGGCGCTTTTAACATTTTTTCTCTTTGAACACCAATAAGTAATCATAATTTAAAGAAATCAAAAATATTTATTGTAACAAACAGAAAGCACTTTATCTACAGTAAATGTTCAATTATTAGTCCATTCTCCTAAATACATAATTGACAACGACGAATTAAACTCTCTTCCACGCGTAATAAATCCATGTTATTTCTAATATGAATTGCAGCATCTTGAATCCTCTGCAATAACTGATTGCGATCACTTATTTCCACGGCATAAACAAGTTGCTTGAAGTGACCCCATAAATAAAAATTCCAAGGAGTCAGGTCGGTGATCTAGGTGGACATGGTATAGGACCTCTGTTACCAATCCATTTATTTGGGAAATGTGTATGCAGCCATTGGGTCACTTGTCTTCCTCGGTGAAGCGGTGCCCCATCATGCTGATACCACATATTTTGTAGCAGGTGGAGTGGAACATCATCCAGAAGATCAAACAATGTGGTGTTCAAGAAGTTATGATACCTATCTGCATTTAAATTTCCATTAAATACATTTATAAGTAATGTGTTATTAAATAAGCCACCCCAAATATTTACACTAAATCACTACTGGAAATTACGCGTTCTGGTCGCATGTGGATTGTCCAAAGACCAATCATGGTCATTATGGAAATTATTAATACCGTCTCTTGAAAAATTGAATTCATCTGACCATAGAATTTTTGAAATAAAGTTATTATCTTGGACGTGTTGTAAAATCCAGTGATAAAAATTTAATCGCAGTTCAGCATCTCCATGATGCAATGCTTGTACACTTTGTCGATGATAAGGGTGCAGCATTTATTAAGTTTTCAGTATCTTGAACATTTGCGTGAATGGGTTTAGGAGAAGCGGCAGTGCCAGTCATGCGAAGTCTTCTAAATGATGTACTGAATATGGGATGCGACAGTTGACGTCTATGAGGAAATTTATTTCGATATTCTCTCGCTGCATTACGAGAATTTCCATTGCATATTCTTCATTAGAAAATGGATTAATTACTAAGTAAAGTTGCACAAATACAAATTTTAACCAATAGTGACAGAAAGCATTAACATAAACGAACTATTTTTGACAGGTGATTATTTAAAATGACAGTTACTAAATTTTGTTTTGCTATATCATGACTACTAAGATTTTTCAACTTAAACATTTAAAAAGCTTTATAACTTCTGAACAAAGAAAGATAGGATATACGTTTATATGAACATTTCTTCATGAAATTAAATCTACTCTTTATTGCCAAAAGTTGTAAAGAGGCTAATGAATCACCCTGTATACCATGCGTTATTTTTAAAAGTATACATAGGGCATACTCGTATGTATACTAAAAAGAAAAATTCCCTTATTTTTGCCACAGCATGCTATTTGTCTTAAATAATAATGGTGAGGCACTAACACCCCATGAAGGAGCTTGGCCTGCAAGGCGGAAGGTCAGAGCTTCCGTATCCTCGCTCTCACACCCGGCTGTCGCGTGTCAAATTCATGACACGTGGTGATGTGGTGAGCATCACGCATTAGACAACCGCATTATTACCCCTTGTTCCTTCGAACGCAGGTTCCCAATTATTTAAAGTGACTGGGTAGACCGCCCGCCAGGCATCGATCTGGGATTTGAACTCTAGACTTTCAGAGATTATCTTAGACTTCCGCGCCGCAGTCCAATGCTCTAACCACCGAGCCACGCTGGCGCTATTTGTCTTAAATAAAAACTCTTAAAATTGAAGTTTGCTGTATAATTGGTTGCCTACATATAGGGTAAAACAATCAAAAATAAGGGAATTTTTCTTTTTAGTATACATACGAGCATCTTCTATGTATACTTTTAAAAAGAACGCATGGTATATTTATGTATGTATTTTACCTTGCGGTGTAGAGGTTGGTGTTTTATGCTCTTCCATCTGGCGGTACAATGCTCAACTTACCCCGGATTTGGAATACAAAGTTGGAGCGCCCTTTCTGTGCTTGCGAAGCAACCATTGTGTGAGGTGTGTGTCATGGTGATGTGTTGACCTTGTTACTCTATCTCTTAGGTCTGTGGTTCTGGGTAGAGCACAGTTAATTTGGTGCCCAACTGTGAATGGTCTCACCGAGCCCAATTCCAATCGCCAAGGCTGCGGGATTTGAACCGAGGACTTGCTTAATGCAATCCTAGCGCTATGCGGCTTCTCTAGGAATATATACATATTGACTCTAATTTAAAATGGAAATGCCATGTTAATGAACTAGTTGCAAAATTAAGGAAAATTATTGAAATATATATTATAACATCACAATTAAACTCGTCTACTTTGCTATAGGTAGTACAGTCAATAATTTTATATGGAATAATAGGCTGGGAGGGTATTGCTAACAGTCACTTACGCAATCTAGAAACTGTTCAGAAATTGATTATAAAAATTATGTTTCATAAAGATTACTACTATCCATCTAATTAATTATGTAAAGAAACCGAACTCATACTATACTTGGCGCACCGAACAAATAGAGTGGAGCAGGCAACCCAAATGACATATTACAAAGCTTGCAAGAGTACTATTACTATTAAGGATCAAAGATGGCAGTTGTTATAGTTAGAGCTTAGAGACCTTTTCTAGAGTCTCTATTAGAACTAATTTGAAGTGTCAAGGGTCATTAAATAATTTTTTGAGGATATAATGCAAATAGAAATTTCGATCAACTTAAAAAGCTAGCTTGACATTTGTGCACTTGTAATTAAAAATATTTAGGTCTGTGGCCTGGCTTTGTCTAAATCTCATTATTGGCTGCGGCGTCGAAACCAAAACACGTTTCCCGATGCGATAGTACGTTCTAAAAACAGTTCTTTGGAGTTCCTGCCTGCAGTTTAAAAATCAACCGTTTTCAAGGACTAATTTGTGCATTTTGATTGCTGTTTTCAAAGTTACATGTAAGTAGAAACTATTGACTTGTAAAGTAATTTCTTAAGGAAATTTTAATTAAGTATTTATAGAGCTGCCTGCATTATGGATAACCCTAAAAAACTAATTTTTAGTCAAGGACGTGAAATAATGGCGACTACAAATTTATGAAGAAAGAATCAAGTAGGACTCCTGCAATTTCTTTCAGTCGTTTGCAAGAATGAGTGGCTAAAGCAGCCGGTATTGGCCTAAATACAGTTAAGCGAATTGTTAAAGAAGCCGAACCAAGTGGTGGAAGAAAATTTACTACTATTTACTACTTATGAAGAAGAAGTAATCCGAAGCATGATCTATAACTTTGCGCAAATCCATAAAAAGGGACCTACAGTGAAAGCTGTGTTCGAAGCTGTACAAAATGAAGAAGGGGGGTGTTAATTTCACTGACAAGTTACATTCCTTTAGGCGATTAGTACATAGAATGGGTTTTCAATAGAGAAAATATCACGACAATAGGCAAGTTCTAACAGAGAAGAGAGAAATTCCAGCAAAACGTGTTGAATTTTTAAGAAAATTAAGAAAATATAAAATCGAATGCCGAAATATTGTGTACACTGATGAAACGTACTTGCATAGCTCCCATACTGTTCTAAATGTTGGGATGATGGCACCAACAGCTGTTTAAAATCCCCTGTCGGTAAAGGGCAACGATCGATTATTCTTCATGTCAGAGGTAAAAAGGGTTTCGTACGTAATTTTGTATTGATGTTTAAATCAGCACTTATGAGAAAGGCGATTACCACAATGAAATGACCCATCACAATTATGTCAAGTGGCTGAAAGAAAAATTATTGCTGAATCTTGAATCAGATCCATTTTGGTCATCAATAATGCATCGTATCACAATTTCTGTACTGAGCCAAATCCAACATTCGTTTGGTAAAAGCAGAAATGCAAAAGTGGTTATCATTATCAGTAAAAAACATTTAGATTAAGTTGAATGAAACAAAAACAATTAAGTATATGGTAAAATAAAATTATATAAACCTGCACATAAAGGTTATATGATGGAGATATTATTAGCCGAACATGGTCACATGTAGTCCTTGGATTACCATCTTACCATCCTGAACTAAATCCAATTGGGAAAATATGGGTGTCAGTAAAGAACTATGTTGTTGCGAATAACACAACATTCAAATTAGACGACGTCAAAACGTTAGCAGAAAATAAATTCAGAAATGTGAGTGTGCTAAAATGAAAGAATGTATGTGCAGCGTCGACATAAAAGAGTGGGAATACATTATGCATGACAGAAGAAATAATTATTACAATAGACGACAGCAGTGAATCAGGTTCTAATCTATCATTTGAACAAGAAGATTATTCTGTTAAAGACAATTAAGGTTTCCAACTGTTAGAATAATCTATATTGTATTATTTTACCATCTATTTGTTTAGTTGGCTGTAATGTTTTGATATTGTATTTTCGTCAGATTTTTAAAATTATTGTAAGTTTTTATATTTTGTAAATCTAAATAAAATATGTTTAATTTCAAACATTATAAAAGTGACAACTTATGTGACTTGATTCACAAAGTAAATGCTTTGATAATAATAATTATAATCATAGGTAAAGGTAGAAGGTAGTACTTTAGCTGATTAGGCATATAAAGTTGCCACTGTTGCTACTTTATCTGTCTAATCATATAAAATAAGAAGATCACACATTTCAATAATATAATTTAATTATTAGTTGTTACTTTTATTCATCGTAACCATGGAAAAATGATTTCCAATGTATCACGATTCTACCTCAATCTTGATTCCTTACATTCCTACAAAATTATTGTTTTCTAATTTCGTTACTTTTATTGCAATTTAAGTGTTCATTTGAAAATAAAATTGTATATGTTATTTGCAATAAAAATTGCTTTCAGTGCTTCAACTGCTACCAGCCTCAACATAAAGCTTTTATAAACATATTAATTATTTTTTTGAATATTAAAACTTCTGAAGAGAAATATAATTTTTAGTTGTTTTATGGTTTAAAACAATAACTGTGATACCATTTTATCAAGTGTTTTAATAGTGCCTCTTTACAGGGTGTTGCTAAAAGGCCGTACAACACGCAAGCACACATTCCTGAGGCTAAATTATGACGATCCAGCCCACCTTACCTTAGTCTAAAAGTTGATAGTTTCCAAAATACAGGGTGTCAGTTATTATGATTTTTACTTTTCTTTTAAATTTTATCTTAATAAAAGCAGAGTCTGCACGAGATTTGGTATTAATGGTTTTTTTGGAATGAGAAAAACAGTTTTAGTGTACATTGCAGAGGATGCCACCTGCAGCATTTTGCATACATCTTAGGCCCTGAACACACGGGATTCCGTTTCCCAGATTCGGAATGCGGGATACAGAATCTGAGTCTGTTTGGACACGGCGACTGAATCTCAGACGCGGGCCTTCAGTCACTTGCAGTGCCGTGCTGTTATGGACCTAGCATTGCTGTTCTTTGTTTATGTCGAATTAGTCTAGAAGTGCTGTATTTAAAATCAGGGATTGGGCTCTACTAAGCTAATAAATTTTTCATTGTCAAATAATGTACATTCTATGATCGTTGTATAGTACGGAACGCCTTGCTTATTCGATTTAAATACAAGTTGAAGAAAATCTGCTACGCCTATGACATGATATCATATGTTCTGGCTGGCAAAAGTAGGCGAGTCCAGGCCGTGGTACACGTGGACTCATATCTTCTATATGCTCCAATGGTAAATCGGTATCTGAGATACAGAATGGGTCGCCGGCGGCCGATTTTCCTTATCTCTCCATTTCGGCCGCCGGCGACAAATTCTGTATCTCGGATACCGATTTACCATTGGAGCATATAGAGGATATGAGTCCACGTGTACCACGGCCTGGACTCGCCTACTTTTGCCAGCCAGAACATATGATATCATATCATAGGCGTAGCAGATTTTCTGCAACTTCTATTTAAATCGAATAAGCAAGGCGTTCCTTACTATACAACGATCATAGAACGTACATTATTTGACAAGGAAAAGTTTATTAGCTTTGTAGAGCCCAATCCCTGACTTTAAATACAGCACTTCTAGACTAATTCGACAGACACAAAGAACAGCAATGCTAGGTCCATAACAGCACGGCACTGCAAGTGACTGAAGGCCCGCGTCTGAGATTCAGTCGCCGTGTCTGAACAGACTCAGATTCTGTATCCCGCATACCGAATCTGGGAAACGGAATCCCGTGTGTTCAGGGCCTTAGCTTTATAACTTTTTTGTGCCTTAATGTATTAAATTTCTAACAAAAAATTCTTATTTCCTGGCAGTGTACCGGGTGGCCAGATAAGAATGCAAAGTGCTGTATCTCGGAAAGTATTCGTCGTAGACACTTGCGGCAAAAAATTTTATTACTAAAGTGGCCAACATAAGACCGTGCAAAATATTTTCAGATTTCCAGGGGGCGTAACCGCCATATTAAACTTTTAAATTTATTTTTCACTGAAATCCACCTAATAAATGTTACCAAAAAATATATGCTCGTTAAAGCTAAGCTTTACTCGAGTAATGTCTGTTTAACACTTTTTGACGTATCTATTAAAATAAAGTGGTGGGGAGTAATTCAATGTTTTTTTAAATAATCAGCTGTAACTCCTAAACGACTGAATGGATTTTAACAAACTTGGCCTCATTGAAAAAAGCATTTATTGTTCCATCAAACCCATTTTACCTGTGAAATGTTTAATTCTTAGTGATGCCGGTAGAGCGCGTTTTTTATATAAAAACAGAAAATTGCAAAATTCTCTAAAAAGTTAAATGCAATAATATGACTTTTTCATAAAAATGTAGTAAAATAATTTAGTTATCATATAATTTTAAAAAGAGGCTATTACATCGGTATTAATTGTTATTTATTTGTCTTTTTTCAAGATTCAATGATAAAATTTCATAATTTAATAATTTTTAAATAATAAAAGTATTCTTAGTTCAAAAAATTTAAGAAAAGTGTAATATAATAGTGGAATAAAACTCATGCCTCCTTAAATGCTCAAACTGTCTTTCATCACACTCAATGCATTGTTGGAGCCGCTCATGTGTGGGCATTACAGCAATCGCCTAAAGGAATGTAACTTGTCAGTGAAATTGACGCCACTCCCCCTTCTTCATTTTGTACGGCTTCGAACACAGCTTTCACTGTAGGTCGGTCTCTTTTTATGGATTTGCGCCACAGTTATAGATCACGCTTCATTCTTGCAAACGACTGAAAGAAATTGCAGTAGTCCTACTAATTCTTTCTTCATAAATTTGTAGTCGCCATTATTTCACGTCCTTGACTAAAAATTAGGGCTAAACTGCCACAATCAGGGGCCAATTCCCCTCCTTTTATTTAATTCCTTTATAAATTTAGTTATGGTTACTAGAGGAACATGATTAATAATATTAATATTAACAATAAGAGGGGAATTGGCTCCGGATTCTGCAGTTTGTCCCAAATTAGTTTCTTAAGATTATCCATAATGCAGGCAGCGCTATAAATACTTAATTAAAATTACTTTACAAGTCAATAGTTTCTACTTACATGTAACTGTGAAAACAGCAATCGAAATGCACAAATTAGTCCTTGAAAATGGTTGATTTTTAAACTGCAGGCAGAAACTCCAAAGAACTGTTTTTAGATTATACTGTTACGTTTTTACCGTTCGGGCTATTTGAAAAATTATACGATGCTTCTTGTATTAAACATTTATTTACACGATTAATTACTGCTATTTACAAATACAAGAATTATCAAGGCAGAACACAAATTACTTAAACTAACGAACTACAGGCACTATTTCTAACAACGATACATTTATTTATTTATATGCGCTGGATTAAACATCAACTAATTATGTGGCTATTATTCACGACTTAAACATTAAGGATTTATATGGTTATATTTATTTGTTATTTATTTCACTAGGGTTATATGCACACGGTTCGTTTATATCACGCGCGCTTCGAGTCTGATGAGAACTGCTGGAGAACTGATTTCTTATTCCTGCGGCGCACTATTTATATATCCGAATAATTTCCGTCTAAAACATTCCAGTTTTCGCTCGTACATTCCGGAATTCGCATGTGTTGACCTCCACCGCGTTTCCCGAAAGCGTGAGTCATCCGTTGCACCTGGCTCAAAGGTCGTTCTGGATCGAGGAGTCTGGAACATGACTCATGTGCCCGCAGCTGGCTCCAAGACCGTCTCGGCGGCGATGACTCATAAGCACAAAGCAACCACTAATAGAGGAGTTTCTAAATGCACCTGTCAAATAATTGTTAGGGACTGGCCCACCCGTCGGAGGGGCGTTAGTGTCGCCACTCGGCAAGGTTGTGAACCAAACTATAATTAATTATGGGTCGGTATGTGAAGAAGTGTTGTTTCAAATTGTGCTGATTTAGTGTAGGAGACACAAGTTTCCCAACGGCATAGAAAAACCTACTAATAGAAGCGTTTTCTGAAGCATCTGTCAAATCAAATAATTGTTAGAGATTGCCCATCCGTCAGGAGGCGCTGGTGTCACCTGTCCGCCTTTTGAAAAGTGCGTAAATAGTAAACTCATACGTCAAACTGACACCGACAAATCATTTAAAATGCGTGAAAAGCATTTTGAACCAAAGCAAATTGTTGCAATTGAGCACGACTATTGTAAGATTGACAATACCTATTAAACAATATTGCTATTTGAATTACTTAAATATATTTGTTATTCGCAAATATTTTGTTTGAATTTTCCATAATTATTGTAAACTTCGGAACCTATAAAGATTTTGCATATTCCGATTTATGCGGTTCAAAACTTTAAAATCGAGATTCTGATGAAGGCAAATTATGTATATGCAAAATTTTTATTGGTGTTGACGGTATATCCTTGATTATCCAAATATCGTAGTAATGGCGTATTTAAATTTTGCCGCCTTGCTGGAATAGTTTCTGGCCCACCCGTTGTAGGGCGCTGAAACTTTTATTCAAGCTTACTATTTGAGAAATCGCTCTATTAGTGGTTGCTTTGTGCTCATAAGCACAAAGCAACCACTAATAGAGGAGTTTCTTAAATGCACCTGTCAAATAATTGTTAGGGACTGGCCCACCCGTCGGAGGGCGCTAGTGTCGCCACTTGACAAGGTTGTGAACCAAACTATAATTAATTATGGGTCGGTATGTGAAGAAGTGTTGCTTCAAATTGTGCCGATTTAGTGTAGGAGACACAAGTTTCCCAACGGCATAGAAAAACCTACTAATAGAAGCGTTTTCTGAATGCATCTGTCAAATCAAATAATTGTTAGAGATTGGCCCATCCGTCAGGAGGCGCTGGTGTCACCTGTCCAAACTCATACGTCAAACTGACACCGACAAATCATTTAAAATGCGTGAAAAGCATTTTTAACCAAAGCAAATTGTTGCAATTGAGTACGACTATTGTAAGATTGACAATACCTATTAAACAATATTGCTATTTGAATTACTTAAATATATTTGTTATTCGCAAATATTTTGTTTGAATTTTCCATAATTATTGTAAACTTCAGAACCTATAAAGATTTTGCATATTCCGATTTATGCGGTTCAAAACTTTAAAATCGAGATTCTGATGAAGGCAAATTATGTATATGCAAAATTTGTATTGGTGTTGACGGTATATCCTTGATTAATCCAAATATCGTAGCAATGGCGTATTTAAATTTTGCCGCCTTGCCTGAATAGTTTCTGGCCCACCCGTTGTAGGGCGCTGAAACTTTTATTCAAGCTTACTGTTTAAGAAATCGCTCTATTAGTGGTTGCTTTGTGCTCATAAGTCTGCAGCTGCCTGATCGCCAGGCCGTTACAATACTATCGCATCGGGAAACGTGTTCTGGTTTCGACGCCACGGCCAATGAGATTTAGAAAAAGTCAGGCCACAGGCCTAAATATTTTCAATTACAACTGCATAAATGTCAAGCTTGCTTTTTAAGTTGGTTGAAATTTATATTTACATCATAACCTCACAAAAGTATTTAATGACACTTGACACTTCGAATTAGTTCTAACTATTACAACCGCCATTTTGGTTGCCTGCTCTAAGGTCACTAAATCACGTTAGCTACGCTAACACAGGTAAGGAAACACCATTTGACAAGTTTAAAAAACGAGTTTGTCAGTGTCAAATTTACCATAGGCGCTACTAGTAAAGTCATAAATAATTTTTTTTATTAGTAATATATCCTTCGAATGCGATGCCACAATCCTTTCTCTAGGTTGTAAGTTATGCAGATGATCGTTTTTAACCGCAATTTAAAATGTTTTTCGTCTACTGGCCCTGAAACTTGAAGATCTGAAGAAATATCAAAGGTATTTTTTACGATTACAGATCATTTGCCTAAATTATGCCCTGAAGAGATGATTGTGATCTCGGATTCCCTAGTTCTCCCGACGAATTTTGTCAAAACGTATATATAGCATTGTGGTTTGTATTTGCTACGTTAAAGGTTGCCTGAACAACAGCATAAAAGGGTATACGCTGTTTCAAGTTCTTGAAGGTAATTTAAACTGCAATATTTAGCAATACTCTTTAATGAATTACTTATTGAAAATTAAGGACCAAGAAATAGCATAAAACGGCAGGAGTGGTTGAAATAAATAAATAGACCATTTACGTGTACGTGAGGTGCCGAATTATTGGAATGCAGCGAGCTGTACAAAATATTCGCTAAAGCTTTATATTTGTGATAATTATTTCTTTTAAGCTGGAAAACGTTTACAAATAATTTGTTATGTAATATTTATTTATTGCGTTCACATTACACAAACTTTAATTTATTTCTATTATAACCTATAAACTGATTGGGTACGCCACTGACAAAAATGAGTTTGGTTTGACATAAATAACGCCGAGTTTTCCTACCTGTGTTAGCGTAGCTAACGTGATTTAGAGCGTAGCTAACGTGTTTTAGTGACCTTAGCCTGATCCACTCTATTTGTTCGGTGCGCCAAGTATAAGTACTATTAGGCAACTATATTTACAAGTGATGGCAGTCTTTACATTCAAACACCAAAATATATTACAAAATCCTACGCATGACTGCAATAATTTTTTATTACAAAAATGTTTTGTTGGTTGGGAATCCATATATCCTTAGGGTGTCAGATTATTATCTTGTGATTTCCTGATTCAATTTCTCCCTTCCGGTCCTTTGCCAAAGTTTTCGTCTCTTCTCTTGTCTTTCTTCTGCCTAATTCCTCTATTTTTTGTAGCCAGTTTTTTCTGGGTCTCCCAGCTCTTCTTTTCCCAATTCTACCAGTCTCCATTATCGTCTTTGCTAATTTTTTTGGTCCATTCTTAATATACCTATGCCCCTACCAATTTAACTAATAATTCCTCTCAATTTTCTTTGTGATTGCCTCTTGCTGAACACTTTGTCTTACGTGTTCATTCCTTTCTCTGTCCATCTTTGTTTTCCCTGTAATTTTTCTAAGATAGGTACTTCATTTCTGCCGCAATGATTTTTCCTTCATGTTTATCTTGCATTGTCCAAGACTCGCTTGCATATGGCAGCGTTGGCACTACTATTGCATTGTAGACTCTTAGTTTCGTTTCTGTGTATATTTCTGTCTTTCCAAATATTGTTTTGTTCAGTGCGTAATAAATCCGTACCCTCTTGTTTGTTCTATTTGCTATATCTAGGTCTATCTTTCCATCTTCCGATATTACACTCCCAAGGTATCCATATGCTGTCACTTTTTCCATTTTTTTCTCTTTAATATCGATTTCTCTTATTTCTTCTTCTGCTTTATTATTTATTATCATTGTTTTACACTTATTGATGTTCACTTCCATTTCCAGTTTTTCTATTTCTTCTGTTTATGTTCCCGTTAGCTGCTCCATTTTTCTATGTGTGTCCGATACTAGAACTATATTATCCGCATACATGAGACAATCAATTTATTGTTATTGGTACCAATCTGTTATATCCTATTACAGTCTGGTACTGCCTTGTTTTTTTTTCTGGTATTCTTTAGTAATCGATCCATTACCACTATAAATAGTGGGCTCAGACTATCTCCTTGTTTTATTGCTGTATCCATACTAAATTTCTTTAATTCTTCCCCCTTTATCCTGACCACTCCCTTTACTTTAATGTAGATACTCTTTATAACCCGAATTAATTTCTTTGGCACCATAATTGTTCTAGATTCTTTTCCTCTGGATTGAGTCAAAGGCCGCTAGTAAGTCTATGAAGGTTTGAATAATTACCCCTTTTCGTCTTTTTTCTCTATTAAGTTTCTTATTATGTGAATATTATCCGTTGTTTGTCTTCCTGTCCTATATATGCTGCTTGTTCATCTTCTCATTTTATATCAATAATTGTTCTTAATTTCCTTTCTATTATTTTCGTATATGGTTTGAAACGTGTGGATGATAGGCATATTGCTCTATAATTTTCGCAGTTTGCGGATTCTCCCTACTTATGTATTGGGATTATTATATTATCTTGCTAACGTTTTAGGATTTCCTTCGTCTGCCATGCTTTCCATAGTATGTTTAGGAGCCATTGTTTTCCATTTTCCCCTAGATATTTTATCATCTCTGGCCCAATCTCATCTTGTCCACTTGCTTTTCCTAGCTTAATGCCATCACTGCTTCTTCTAGTTCTTCTTTCTTTATATCTTCCAGTATCTTATCTTCCTTGGTTTCTATTGTTCTTCAACTCTCATTGTCTCTTTGTTTTGTTTCGAATTTCTTTGAGTAATACATGGTACTTCTAGTATACCTTGTACTTCTGATTTGAGTTCGTTATTCTCGTGTTCTGTGTTCCAGAATTTTCTATTATTAGTTTCATATGTTTGATCGAGGTTTTTGCCAAACTCCTCCCAGCGCTTCCTTTTAGCTTCTCTTACTTCTTTATTGCTTTATTTCTCTTATCTCTATAGTCCTTTCTATCTTGTTCATATTTTGTAACATTAATGTTTTTCATGCTGTTTTCTTGTTTTTAACTGCCTGTCGTACTTCATTGCTCCAGCATGCCGTTTTCTTTCTCTGATTTCCATTGGTCTTTCTAGTTTTGCAGATCTCTTTTGCTGTTTTGTAAATTATTTCTCTATAGGTTTGCCATCTTTCTTCTAACGTCCAGGTCCTATTGAGTTGTTCCTGTTTTACTAGTTTGTTATCTACTCCTTCCTAGAATTTTGTTCTCATTTCTTAATCTCTGTATTTGTATGATTTCATAGATAGTCCTTTAATTTTTCTATTATTATTTCCGTATTTCGTTGTCGTTATTAGTCTATGCTGAGTATTCATTTCTGCTTCTGTTATTGTTTTAATTTTTTGTATTCTTTTGTTCAATTCTTGTGTATACACTATGTAGTTTACTATACTTCTGGCGTTTCTTTTGCTACAAATGTGT
>OW679199.1:121497997-121887579 GCA_940337035.1 Agriotes lineatus
CGGCGTATAGTGTGACAACCAAGCTTGAAAGTTCTTCCAAACGATTTGTTTATGACGTCATTAAAACAGACTGATCAGTTTAGTCACTAACTGATGTGACATAGGCTTTAAACGCAAGCATGGCCTTACCCTTATATTCTCTGTAAGCGTCGGCATATTCTTCACGATGCCCCTGTTTGGGTACCGCTGCAAATCGTGAAATTGATCCGAGAGCTCTGCGCGCCATATTGTTTGCCATTGACAGATCGAGCTCGAAGAACAAGCCGTCGTTCAAGAAGCTGTGTATTTCTCTACTTTTTAGTTTGCAAGACTTAAAATCGGTAGCGCTTCTAATTATAAGCATAGTAGGAGTCCGGGCGAAGATTTTTAATACTAGTGCCGAGGTAAGTAGCTGTAATTCGATAAATACGATAGCTTATGCAAGACTCGACGCGTAATTGCTCGTACGACGTACGGATGGACGGGCGCGTCAGTTTGGGTTTTTAGTTTTTATTCTACATTCGTCTTATAGTTTTGCTGAACATCCGTCAACTGGTGTTGTTGTGTTGTGGGTTGTTTGTTATTTTGTCGACGATTTCGATTGTGACGTCAGCAGGCCGTTCTCTTGGAACGTGGAAGCTTCAAAAGGTGTAGGAGCGCTGTACTTATACCTGATATGTGAATCTGTGATTTGATTAATTATTTGGGGCACCTAATTTAGTCGATTTGCATCCATGATCAGACCAACGATTTAACAGGGACCCAGCCCCTATTACATGAGGTGAAAGTTTGGCCGCCATGTTGTCGTGGTAAAAACGAGAGGGAAATTCAAAAGTAGTACTTCACAACATTGTTAAAACAGAAAGTATATGCTTCGCCTATTGGGCGAAAAATCTAAATAGCATGTATATTACGAGTATTAATAATGGTTTACTGGAAACCTACAAAATATAAAAACAAATACTGCATCGACGCTTTCGCCAGGTCCCAAGTTACGTTACCAGCATATTTCCACAATTATTGGTGTTCTAACTGTAGAAATTCTTTTACTATATGCTTCCATAATGAGATATGTGCTGTTAGTCAGAAATTGAATTTTCGAGATTTTAACGGCAAATATTGAGGACTAAATTTATAGCCACTTGCTCGCAATTTCATAGCAAAAGTGACCGACATAGTATAGATTCGTTTAATTAGTAACTGAAATCCAATTTTGATCATTAAGCAGCTGTCATTGCTGACCTTATTAAATAAATTTTGTCCTTTTCGAGGCAAGTGTAACAGTAACTCAAGTAAATATGGAAATGTAAGACCATTTTTGTAGAACACGTATAAAGCTGTAGCTTTTCTAGCGTTCCAAGAGAATGAGCACTTATACGGTAACGGTGCAATGACTATAATCACAGTGGGGCCATATGGTGGTCATATTTTCTATTGGATAAACGCTAACCACCATTAGTTTTCCAAGTTGTTATTTTTAGCAGTGTACACAATGTTTAGTTACAAAAAGTTATTAATGTCAAAGTTTCAGTACTTCACTTGTAGAAGACAGCACAAGTAACGATTTATATTGTATAGCGGACCGGACAGACGTTGTCCTGCCCGAACGTTGGGCTTGCCTGCTATTAGCAGGTTCGATATTCGAATTTTTTTCATTTTTAAAATATTGGAGGTTATAGGTATGTTCTGATATACGAGAAATCTTTAAAAAAAATCCTAGAACCCGATTGCAGCACCACCTACCGGGTCCAATTGTGAATCTAAACCATCCAGGGATCCACTCAAACACCCACAAAATTTCATCAAAATCTGTCAAGCTGTTTAGGAGTTCAGGACATACACACATATGGCAGTCATGTTTTCTATTGTATTCGTTAGTTCATTGTGCACAGCATTAATTCACGTCGGCAAATAAATTGTAACATTCTATTTTGACTTTAGTAATTTTTTGTTAACCAAATGTCACTTACGCCGTTAAAAAAATGTACAGATTTACAATTATTCTTTTTGTCACTTTACCGATTTCCCACACAAACTTATTTTGACTTTGGAAAACGCATGGCGGCCAACAATCATATGATCACGCTGTGATTATAAAGTCACTGTAGTAACGGTTTTGGTTGTACCTTGAGGTTTCCAGTCATTTAATAATTGGTCTAATATGTTCTGTTTTGCATTTTTAGTTACTCAACAACAAAACTTGTGAGGTGCTCGCACAAGGTTGCTAATGATATTTGTGTACCTGTGTTTGTAGAAATGTGCAATTTGGCCGACAAGAGTGGAAGTTAGTTGCTTGAGGGCTTCGCACCTGTCGGCCTTACACTGTTTTGAATTGTTCGCATTGTGTTTAATTGATCCTATCCCACATTATTAAAGGCAGAATATGAGAAAATACAAGGGTTGGTATTGCATTTCCCCATTCCACACGTGCAGCCCACTCAAAGTGACTGCGAGAGAGAGAGAGAACGTGGAAGAAATGGCAACCATGTATAAAATATTCAGAAAATTTATAAAAGCTAAGCTGTCGGTAAGGTTTTCAGTCAGCTTTTAGTCTCCTGTTGCTTATGTGTAATAAGATTTGTTTAAAAAATGAAGTGCATAGTATTAAATTAAATAGGGCTTAGGCTCTTGCGTAAATGTTATATTTACTAAATTTACCAAGGTGCTCATAATAATCGGTTTTAAATAATCTATTAACAGCTGATCGTCTGGAAGACTCGCTTAAGCTCAGCTGGAATAATGGTCAATCCTTATATTATCTATAAAATATTAGAAAGTTCTACTGTAGTAGATCATAATTTGATGCGATAACAAATTTGTTCATGTTAATTTCTTTAGATTATTTTATTTATACAAAAGAATCAATTAGGCTAATGGAGTTCTGTTACCGGCAATGCGCTTTGGGTACATTAAGTAAACTATAAGTGAAGCGTACAGAACATTGTACATGATTAAAACTCTTGATGAAGTGTTTTAATTTGTACCAAAGTGCTTGTGTCAAAATTGGTCAAAAATAACTCATAATTCTTGTTTGTTAGTTAAAAGCAAATTTATTGTTTTTGTATTTTTGCGTAGACTAATGTTATACCTATACAGGTTCAATGATTTAAGTCGTAGTGGATAGTACAGTAAAACGGTTTTTTACCATGTCTTTAATTTAGAAATATAAAATATGTAAATGTTACAAATAGATTATTTGTTCCTTCGTAAAAAGAATTATAAACATCAACATTTTCTAACACTACATTTCAGGAATACCTATTAATTAAACACCAATATCTAAAGAAATTACATATGCGCAAAGTATAAAACAAAGCTTAAAATCTCCACACACAAAAAAAGAACAACTTAAGCTAATGTTACTCTGCATTTATAATAATATTGATAATATAATTTCTATTAATATTCCTAAGCGGAGGTAAAATATTATACGTATTTCATCCTTCCTCTTCCTTCGTCTAGGAGCATTTGAATATACATTTTTTTTAAATCTACATTTGATTGTAGGGAATACCATCGACTGTGCGTGGGTTGATACATACAAATAGGAGACAAGGTATGATGTGGCGTTGTCCATGTGCACATCGGACTACAAAATCATAGCCCGTAAAGTACTATTTGGTAAAATTCCATTGCTCGTCAACTCCTATATTTATTGAATCCATACAAGGAGTTGAATCGATCTATAACACTTTTAAGCTGAGAAGACAAAGGTTGTAACATTGTTTTCGATTTATTTAACATCAAAAGGTGATACTAAAATGCTCCTATTGTTTTTATTGCACACAGAAACGTTATATAAAAGAAAACTTATGACAAAATATTTAAACAAATGATACGTAAAATGGCTATAGAACACAGTTTGTTTATTATTTTTGAAGCAGTTAAAAAATTTACAAAATTTTGCTTGAATCATATAGCAATTTCCTCAACGAGTGTTATTTGTGTCGTGACGTGCAACTAGGATATGGTTGGTACGAATTATACATAAATACTACCACAGCATTCAAGATTGTTTATTAAGAAGAATTTATTTGACTATACTATAAGTAATGTCTTTCATATTCTACCTTCTTGAAGAGTACGATGGTTCAACTCATTCATACAGATAAGTTTGCTGTTGCTCAACTTACCTGCACACTAAACCTTTCATACGTTTCTACAGAGAATAATGTTATTGACTCGTGATATCAGCACCTGAGCAACTACATCCAGTTTTTTTCAGTATAAATGACCTCAATAATATTTCTATAGGTTATGTTCATCAAGTGGCAGGATAACCTTTATTTTATCACTCATCGGTTTGTTAATATATTCAGGTCAAGCAGAATGATTCAATATAATTTAGCTTGCAAATTCTAGTGGCGTATACTGGATTATTACGATTTTAATAATCTTTCACACATTCCTCTCAATATCTTTGTAAACATTTTGAATGAACAATTGTTTTTACATCCGTGTATTAATTTTGCCTTCCTTTAGAAGACTTCACTATGCTGCAAGATTTTAGTGTTTGTTGCATATGGTTGGTTCATAATAATAATAATATCTTTCTTTATTTAGCATTTTGCTAAGATACAACAACATATTTAAATATTATACATAAATTCAATAATATACTAATAATAATAATTCATATCAACTTATTTAACATTTCTACTTTTCACAATAAACCTATTAACTTTACCTTTAAAAATATTAATACTATTTGAAACCTTAATACTATCCTTTAAATTATTAAACATAACGATACCTTTTCTAAAAACTGAATTAATTCCTCCACTATTTCTAGTATAATGATCACGAACTTCATTACAATAAACTAAATATTTATTAAAATAAGATGGTAACATTCCTTTTATTAATTTATATATAAAAACTAAAACTTGATACTGTAATACCACACTGACATTTAGCCGTCCCAATCTATTCAACATCAATTCTGATCTTGTATCCCATTCACATTTAAGAATTATCCTCATTCCTCTGTTCTGTAAGACCTGCAGCCTTCTTGGACTTCCCTTATTAATATAATAAGGTACAGTATTGCTCCACAATTAAAAAAATATGGTAATATAATACTATAACACACAATTAATTTGGCATACACCTAGACTTTTACCAATTTTCCCCGCAATATAATCAACATGGTTATTTAAGTTCAACTTATAATCCACCATTACCCTTAAATATTTCACTTCCTGTACAAATTGCAAATTCTCTCTCTCAAGAACTACATTAAAATTACCCTCTCTAATTATTGAGTACATGTTTCTATTAGTTATACACATCACTTTAGTTTTTTTCAGTATTGATTTTTAGCTTATTAACTGCAAACCAATCGCTAACTACTTTTAGCTCACTATTTAAGATATCACCTTCTATAAATATTACCGTATCGTCAGAAAATAAGTGACATTTACATCTACTTAAGATTACACTCAAATCATTAACGTACAATGCAAATAGCAATGGCCCCAAGACACTTCCCTGGGGCACTCCCACATTCACTGCTCGATCTTCGGATAACTCCTCTCCACATTTCACTCTTTGCATTCTTTCAGTTAGATAGTCCTCCAGCCACTCCCATGCCTCCCCAGTCCAAAAAATCCACCACTGTTGCACTGTTGACAAGCCTCGATCCTTACTCTCTTTCCAGTTACTTATTAAGAATTGCACTACCCTTTCACAACTATATTTGGACCTAATATGATATATTTTCAGGGGTAATATAATAAGTACGCATATTATCGATGGTTTTTTTAATGAATATTATGAGTTATAATGCCAAAGCTGAAAATACGAGTCCGTAGGACGAGTTAAGCTGAAAATACGAGTCCGTAGGACGAGTTGTATTTTCTTGCATTGGGATTTTAACGAAATATTCTTAAAAAATTATAGAATATTATGTGTAGTACGAATTATATTTAGGCCGAGGATATAATGATTTAAACAATATACCAGTGAGAGTATAATTATATTTTATTACGTGAGTATTAATGCTAATGATCAATGTTTGTCCCAAATACAATTTTTGTTGCTTTTTATGCTTAAAACGCATGTCCTAACCTAGAAAAATCAACTGGCATTTCTAAATTAGTTCATTTGACACAGTATAATAGAAGGACCTATTAACCAATGTCCTAAATTTAAGAGATGATGAATGGCTCAAAATTCAACGAATTATATTCTCAGAATGTTACAAATTGTAAGAATTTAAAAAAAAAATTAGTAAAACTAGTAGTTAGTTAGTGTTATTTTTGGGGAGACTAGCGAGTCTAGCAAGTAGGCCTTTATAGGCCCTTTTTGCCAACCCCATGAACAAGGTCTAGGCATGCAGAGTACCAGGTACCTTTGTCCTACTTAGAATTTTGCCGAGACTAAGGAGTTCCAACCTTAGCAAGGGATCTTTTACATGCTACACATCGTAGTAACATGGGACCCACGGCTTTACATCACTTCCGAATGATGGCATTCTGTAGAGGTTTTCATCCGCATTTTTTAATTTTTTAAAAACCTCACCGGGATCGGGGATCGAACTCTCGACCCTTAGATCAGTAGCCAGAATGCTTACCACTGAGCTATGGAGCCCGGCAAACTCTCTAGTAACATTAGGTTCTTTTACAAATCACATAATGAAGATACAGCTAAGCTTCAGTTAGAACAAATACTCTTTATGCCAGCTTTTGCAGCACCATCTTTAAACTTTAGCAGTCTTCTAACATTGCTGGCGTTTTGCAATCGTTTTTGTGGCTAATTTGTGTTGAAAAATGAAGGTAGAATCTCTTCAGCTTCAACTTGAATAGAAACAAGTGAAAATCATCCCATCACACTCACCATTTATCTGTTCTTTTCAAAAGTTTTATTGGTATACTTCATCACTTTTGTAATTTTCTGAAAAATATAAGACTTTAACATCCTCATTCAGCTGTAATTTACTGCTAAGCAGGGAAAGTGTGCTCGAGTAGTTACAAGAACTCGGCTACGATTCCCATACTCGACACCTCGAGGGCAGCGTATCCTGACACTTTAAAAACTGAGTACCAAAACTGCGCCTGTGATTGTAGGAAAGTAAGACAGTCGTCGTGACGTGTTGCTAGCCACAATTACAGGTTTGCCAGATCGGTGTTTCGGAAGAGCTGACTTCGAAGTCTTAGGCCAAACTTTACTTCTAAATGTTGGCGCCCAATTTTTATAAATATAATCCAGTTAGAACTCACCTGCCAAAATACATAGTTTGCAGTAAAAAAGGCAATTGTTTTAGCGGAGATGCAAGAATTCTATTGTTTTGTAGTCGTTGGGACATTCAAGAGCTTAATGCCCTGTTTAAAAATAACATTCTCGCCATCCTTGCGACGAACTAACTGCAGCATAACTTCGTGCTATATCCTTCTGTGCACTTGGAAGTTTAGTTTCTTCTATAACCATGCAGGGGAGGGGGACCTCTCAAACCAATGCATCTCCAGACGTTTACAGAAAAGTGACCGGCTGCGTTGACGCTCTTTACATAATCTTTATTGTATAGCTTTCTTCTGGGTCTCTCATCTGAGAAAACGCCGTTATTCCACAAATAATTTTGATTGACGTGTATTCACAAGAAAATTTTAATTGTAGATTTTTGCTTGCTTCAAGCTGCTTAATGGCTACATAGTTCACTTTCTTTAATTCTGCGATATGCTGTAAAACAGGACGCAGGGAAATTTGTAGCAGTAATAGCCTGAATAGTTCTGTCGAAAAGATTTTCTCTAAGATGATTGACCAGACAGATGATTGTTGGCATCAAAATTTGGTCATCTAGAAGCATCGGAGCTTGTATTTTGGCGTATCATACCTACTGATTAATCGTTTTCTTCGCGAGCATAACTGTTTTCTTATACCGTGTGTTCAAATAGTATATTACATACCGAGGTGGAAAGTGTTTCATTCCTGTCGAGAGATTAAGTAGTTAACCGAGACGCGTAGCGTCGAGGTGAACTTTATCTCGAGACAGGAATGAAACTTTTCACCGTGGTATGTATACTTTTTATTCGCAACCACTTTATTCTAAACAATAATTGGAAAAGTTATTATATTATGATACATGTTGTGACGCGCATGAATGGATCAACGAGATTCCCAGTCTCCTTACCTACTTAGCGGTCGGGAATGGATCGCGCATGAATGGATCAACGAAATTTCCATTGTCCCTACCTACACAGCGGTCGGGAATTGATTCATTTCCAACCGGCAATCACTTTTCCGACCGGTTGGAAAGTTACAAGTTGGGAATAGCTCAGTTTCCAAATTTTTAAAAGTCAGTAATGATCTTATTACATACATAGTTGCGAATAAAAGAAATTACATTAAGGGTTGGCCATGCAAAAGCATATATTTGTTGTGTTCTGTTATAATTGTAGCTTAATTGCATTTTCAATATAAACGTAGGCAAGGGCAACACTGGTGACAGTTAATAAAGTTTAAAGCTTGCTGTTGACATCTTTATATTTGATGGCCAACTCTTATGTAATTTCTTTTCGAACATGGTACTTACCCCTTCTTGCAATCTTGCTTATTATAGCTTTCTGATAATTATCTAACTGTGGCATTTGAAGTTCTAAATGATACTGTTATAAAAATTTGAAAGTCATGTAGAAAATAATTACAGGCAAACCTGTAATTACACAACTACATCTGGAGATTATTTCTAAAAAGCGTTAAAAAAATTACATCTATTTCAGCCAATTACTGCTGATCAACTGGTTGTCAGATAAAGGTTGTAGATATTTGGCATACAGTTAAAATTCAATTGTAATTTTTAATATTGTAGCATTAAATACATAGAGCCTATTTAGTATGTATCAGCATAAAATTGCACCACATAATTGGTGGCAAGATGTGCTCTAAACCCAGTTCATTAGTAAACATCGCCACAATAACATTCTTTTGTGGGTTGGTTAAATAATTAATCCTATTGACCTTGACTAACCATACATTTGAAGATTGATAAACGCAGAAGAGTTTGTTGTGCTCTTTTCTTAACAATGCTTTTTGTTATTGAAAGTGTCAAAAAATATTATGCGAAATACCATCTTAAAAGAACCGTGTTTATGGTTAACAGTGGCAAATATACTCAAACATCTCACCACAACAATGCAACTTAAATCACAGTTCAGGAAGTTATAACAATTTTATTAATGTACCATATAGTTAATTGATCGATTATTGTGCAGGCTTGTTGATATGTTGATAATAACGTAGGTGCTACAATTTTCTTCCGTCATTCAATGATTTATAACAGTATTTTAACGTATCATTGTTTTTGGAGGAATTATAATACGGATACAAGGTTATCTCCGTAACTACCAGCAGAACATCATTTAATAAGGGGATTACATGTCTGTAAATACTGGAATCGCAGATAAGCTGTTAATATAAGAAAGTAGGTAGATGTAGTACCAGTACATCATGAATATCCTTTTTGCACCACCACCACTACAAGACAGCATTTACAAACAAATATAATCCAATTCGAGAAACAAGTGATGCCTCAGCACTAGAGCTGGGATGTTTGCAATGTATCGATACATATCAATATATTTATAAATTCCTTATCTTACTCTGTAAGTAAATTTGATATGGCCGATATATCACTGATATCGATATTTGTTCTGATATCGAAAATATCTATACTTGTTCTAATATCGTCCATTCTAAATAACACTGCACTACCTTCAGCAACAAAAACATTGAACAAATAACTTAATCTGGCTACAAAGCCAATATTGCTGTTAACCTGGCTATTCTATTCAGGTTTTCTTTTGTAACTATTCCAAATTATATTCTTTTTGAAAATTCATGTTAAAAACATTCCTGAACTGAACCATAAAATGTAAAAATTGGTAAATTGGGAGTTATTTCATTTCCTTCAAGTAACTCTATTTTCATGTCTGTTTATCTAATTCCTAGAACAATAGAAGGCTATGTTTGAACATCGATATCTCAATCTCCACTACTTGGTATATACTCAAGATGAAATTATATTTTCCATACATCATTGAAAAACAATAATTCTAGAAGAAGTGGGGCACAAAAATGTTCAGTTATCATATATGTTTCATGTATAATATTTTGGCAACCGTAAAAAAGCGACATTTACTGATCTCTATCGATACACCTCGTCAAAAAAAATCATTCTTGAGTACCAAAGTGATAATTTCGTGCACTAGGTAGATACTGTAGTAGTAGCATTTTCAGGGACTGCCAATTATCTATAAAGGTATTCCTAGGTATGAAATTATTTTTGAAAGAATAAATTGCTTAGTAATTAAAAAAGTACAAGGGTGGATTTATATAGTAAAAAAACAACATAGATATTTGAGATTTGTTTAATGAATGAGAGATTGGATACGGGTACTGTTAAGTGGTGAATATTTTAT
This sequence comes from Agriotes lineatus, assembly GCA_940337035.1. Lineage (NCBI taxonomy): Eukaryota > Metazoa > Arthropoda > Insecta > Coleoptera > Elateridae > Agriotes > Agriotes lineatus. Next base: position 121,508,392 of record OW679199.1, read on the forward strand.
CAAAAAGGTTCTGGCATATGAGTTGATTTGGTTGGGATAGTTGTTTAGTAATATCAGAGTTTAGAGCATAATTTATATTAAATGACAATCAGAATAATCCAATAGATAGCTTGAATTAAAGTGAAAGGCAGACTCAAATGATTATTTGAAAAGTCAATTACAAAATGTCAGAAAATAAATCATATAGAAATGTATCCAGGAGTGTTAGCTTGTAAAAAAAATGATATAATAATTATTACTAGGGAAATTGGAGAGAATAAAAAATTTATTTGTAATAAAAGTAAATTTAAATAATAAAAAACCTTTTAATAAGACGATGTATGTTATCTGTTTGGTGTGGGTGTGTTTAATTAAAATTAATGAAACAAAAAATAAAACGAATTTGAAAAACTAACTGAATAATAAAGAAGATTACAAATGGTACAAAGAAGAATGAAAACAGCTAAGAATAATAAAATATTCGTCATGGAATAATAAGGTCTGCAGAGGATTTGGATAAACTGCATAAAAGTCACTATTAGGTATCGTGTTTGATTTGGAACTTCATGTGAGTTGCTGTAAGGTGAATACATCTGCAATTAAGCTGAAAGTGGATGCACATGTGAATATATTGTTGGACTTGAATGAGCTTATAATCAAAGGGATTTCTGCATCTGAGTTTGATTTTGACATGGTACTTGTGGGACATCTGAATTGTCTTGTAATAATTGGATAAAGAGTATTGTTGTTGCTGTTGGAAGTAAGATGATTTCTAAACACTGGGAGCTTACATTGGAAGTGAAGGCAGTTTGGATTGCTGATAGCTTGGTGCCTGTTACAAGGAGGGCGATGCCTGTAGACTGGGATTTTGGCAGTGGTGGTGTCTAGATTGGAACTGTACGGGAAGTGATCAACAACGGCAGCTGTTACAGAGAGCCGGATTTAAATGGAGTTTCCAGAGGATCAGGAGGCGGACTGCTGGTGTTGATTCGACTAACATGCTGCGTGGAGTGCTTCAGTGAGCTTAAAAAGGTATATGTTAAAAAATCTAGAGAAAATAAGTGAGTGAATTACATATTTGAAAGAACTACTTACTTTAATATATATTTGAAATAATAATGTGTGTAACAGGTATCATTTGATTGACTTTTCACTTTCATGAATTTTTGACTTCCGACAGTTGTAGAAATGTCATAATTTTTAAGTAATTTTCATTGTACTAATCAACTATCACAAATAATAATTTGATTATGCAAGGACCTAACTTGAGTTGAGAGTAGTCGTTCTCATAGAGCTAGCAAAAGAGCAATAAACTAAATAGAAAATTTATAAAAGAGCATATATCTAATATTAACTTATCTAAACAAACATTTATTTCAATACAAAAATATCATACAAGTCTTTGATCTACCCGAGTTAATTAGATTATTAGATTATTATGCTATACACCCAGCGTGGTGTTTAGTTTACTCAACCTACTCGGGATAATTGATTCATGCTAATGCTAACTCAATTGATGAAATATAATATTTTCTTTGGTTACATTTCTTATCTAAACGTACTCCATAAACAAAAAGTGCATTTGCACATACATATTTCGTGTCGGAAGAATATTAGAGTAAAGTTTTAATTGCAATTTTAACATATCTCTTGCTACTGTGTTTTGTTTTTTATATATTTTTTGAAATATTTCGATTTCATTTTGCAGCTGCAAAAGTATCTGTTATGAGTGAATGGGAAATAGCACGTAGATTCGTTATTAAATTGCACGGTTGAATTAAAACAGTATATTACAGTGGAAAGTGTTTCATTACTGTCGGGAGAAATATAACTTTTATCTCGAGGTATGTACTATTTTATTCACAACCACATTGGAAAAAATTATTAAGACAGGTTGTGACCGACATTTGATGTTTTCGAGAATTGATAGAAATGTCACTCCCCCACTAAGAGGAACAACTTTCCACCCGTTGTCATGGTAATCTTCTTCCCGCCCGAGGTGGGAAGTAAAAGTTGGTAATAGCTCATTTTCCAACTTTTTAAAAGTCAGTACCTTATTACATATATGGCTGTGAAGAATATAATGATAATTAATTTTTAAAAAATGAAGTGTGGTTACCACACGACTAGCATTTACTGCTTATAAGAATTTAATTTTGCATTTTTTTTTTCAAAAACTACTTACAAAACACTTGACAAAAGTTATAGACAATTACGTAATAGGTAAGGTTTAAAACATATTTCCATAATTCATTTTTGGATTTCGAGAAAACTTTTGTAATAACCTAATTTTGCGATGTTTACAAAAACTATTCTGACAAAAAATTGCACACAACGTATGATTTAGTTCTATGAAACTGTATTTTTATTAAAAAATTACATTTTTCCGAAAAACTGAAAAGAAAACGCGAGTAAAGTAGCACTTCCGGTTACCCAATTTATCAAAAATCACTGAGACCTCCGAATGTATATTTAAAATGAAAATATAAGGCTGATCGATTAAACCGTCTGAGCTGTAGAGAGGACACAGACTGACTGACAATACTTCGAAAAAACTTTCTGAACCAGAAGACACGAAAACCGATATTTCCGCTATAATCTCGAGTTCAAAAAAATTATTACTATATTATTTTACGAAGTAATAGACAGTAAAAATACATTCGTTATTTGTCGAGCAAAATTACCATCTCTTTCTACAACTATTAATAATGCATATAATGACTCTTGTATAAAGGGACCTAGGAAAGTTTTTTGTAATTAGAATAGCAAAAAGCGAACGTGTAAACCGTCCAATGTTTTGTTTCGCCTTTCTTAGTAAATACTAATTTCAAGTGTGATAATGGATAAGCCGACGTATCAGACGAACAGTTTCTCGTAAAGTAATGCCCACATTTTGTGGAACTATACAAGTGGTTGGAAAAATTATAAAGAGCCGTCTCCATCCCCATCCACTGTTCTACCTTAGTCTTATATGTTAAAACGTTACCCAGAAAGAATTGGATGTCCTACAACGATTGAACGGATATGGGTGACTGGTACATCCTTATAGTGTTGACATTTTTTGCCACCTCCATCGTATTCTCCCGATTTGGCACATTTTGACTTCAATTTATTTAATTCAACACTATAATGAACTATTCAATAAAATTGGATCATTTGTCCGAAACGGCCAATCAAAATTGACTGCATTTAAAAACACTAATGTCACAGTATTTTTACGCGATCACGATTGGCTTTAATGAATTCAATTTAGTGAGTAGCCTTTGAATGATATTTCGCCAAAACGTCAAAGTGAAGTTAGCAAATCGGTGTCGTTTTAAAAACAATTATCGTTTTGGAAGGTCCAGTATTGAATTAATAGTGGGGAACCTTAATAAACTTTGCCGCCGAACACAATAAAATCGAAGTCATATACCGGGTGACCATAAATGGATGTGCTTTTTTCTTGGGTTGACACTGTTCATTACCCTGCGGACAATTTTAAGTCTATGTCAAATTCGAGGTTAGCAGGTTAGATTTTATGTCAGTTTGTGTCAAAACTGACAGAAAACCTAACCTGCTAACCTCGAACCAAACCAAACCCTTTATAAAGAAGCGTAGCATAGCTGAGCCACCTATAGGAGAAATGTGCCAGTTTACAGGTGATTGCATAGAAAAAATTAGGTGTTATCACCACACTGCTTTCTTCTACTGCTAGTAAAAATTTAATTTTGCGATTTTTCAAAAACTACTTACCAAAAATTCCTTGACAAACGTTATAGAAAATTACCTAATATTTACTGTTGTTTTAAAATATTTTTGGAAAATTTTTCTCAAAATATAATTTTGCGGTTTTTCAAAAACTGCATACAAAAAAAAGTTGTAAATAATTGCATACTATATGACCTTGTTTTAAATTTAAAGAATTCAATGTTTATCAAACGTTAAGTAAAAAAAAATCCGAAAAACAAAAAAAACAGAAAAATGCCACTTCCGGTTGGCCGATTTTAACAAAATATCACTATGATCTCCGAATTTATATTAAAAACGTAGATATAAAAGACACGAAAGCGAATATTTCAACAAAAATCTCGAGTTCTAACATTTTTATAATTACTAAACTACAAATTTGTAAAGGGGTTTACACGGAACTTCTCTCCTCAGAGGGCACCACATAGAGGTAAAAATATGTGAACGTTCCTAATAATACTAGAACAATAAAAGGACGCACTTGGTAATGCAAATTACATCAATTTGCAAATAAAAAAATATGCAACCGATGGGATTCGAACTCAGCGCGATTTCATCGCCTGGGGTTGCGATTTCAGCGTATGCAGAAGCAGCCCGTCTGGACCGCATCGGTAGTCCCGTTCGGCAACGATGATGAGTCTCTGATTTATGCTTGCGGCTGCTTTATATAGGGCATGGTAATCGTATATTTTTGTCCTTTTTACAATATTTATCCTGCATCTGCTGAGTTATTTTCACCAAGAGCAAACACCTGACCTATATGCAAAATATTACTTTTATCTATTCCTGAGTTAAAGCAAAAATAAAAATTATGTTTTCTTAATGTGCTCATCCTGTATTAGGGTGTTGCAAAGATGGCGAATTCTCTCCATGTTACGCTAGTAATATTAAATTATTATATTCTTGAAGATATATGGGAGTTTGACGAGCGTAAGGGTGGCACTCAGTACGGTAATGAAACTCTTAACGATACTAAAATTAATTTAGTTAATAGTCTATAACAACACCAATGAAGATAAATAACTATTATCTACTTTTGTATTTTAATATTGCTACTAAAGCACTGAAAAACAGTGCTAACCGTGCTTTAATGGGATCTATTAAGGCACTGTGTTCGATTGTTCTTTTCATATGAAAAACGTCGACAGATGACTGACAGATTGTCACATTTCAGAGTGGCTCAATATTCAAAAAAGAGCATAAGTTACATAACGCCACAAAAAGGTCTCAGAATTTAAAGTTTGATTATTTTTATAAAAAGTGGATAAAACCTTGTGTGATACGCGTTGCAAAGCGGTTTTCAGGCACTTGACGCGATGTCAAACGCGGCCTTCGGTCTCGTTTGACAAATCACGTCGCGTGCCTAAAACACTTCAATTTAGCAACTTTTATGATATATGGCCATTATCAATTAACGAACAGAAACTTAAGAACTCGACAAACTCAAAATTTAAAAAAATGTTTAGAAAATATTAAAAATGCATTTGATAAAAGTGCTTTTAACAAGTTTCATAATAGTTATTTACTATACAAATGGGAGTAGCACGAGTTTTGTAAGCACACAAGTATATTAATGGATTCAGTATCACACATGTATTGTACAACATTTTATATCTGCTGCCTCAAATTAGAAGTAACTACAAAAACGTCGGCAGAAGTAATGAAATTTCAGTTGCGTAATGAAATGTGAGTTACGTAATGAGTTTCAGTACGTAACGCAAATGGATCTGATTTCATTACCTAACTTAGTTAGGTAATAGCGTTCAGTAACACAAAATGAATTTGATAATAGGTTTTTATCCAAGTAGTCGTAGCTAAAAGTTAGTTATTGACGGCCGCTCTTATAAAGACCACTAACTTGAGATTAACTTTTAATTCGTTGTTAAAATAAACAAAAGCGCATCAAAACGTTAGTGCTTATGACATTTTATTCATTAGTAAACAAATTTTGATCCGCCTTTGTTTCTTTTGACAACGAATTAGTTAACCTCAGATCAGTGGTCCTTATAAGACTGGCTATAAGTCTTGTATCCATTGAAATAACGCAGCCTTAGATACCCATCTGTACGTTAACGATGTTGCCAGTTCAGCTAGTTTTAAAGTTAATAAAACATCTTCAAAAATATATCAAAGATTTTTTTAATAATTTTTTCCTTATTCAGGAAGTGCCGCTTAAAACATGAAGTTAATCTGCCTTTTTACAATACCATGTACATTTGACCGAAAGTACATTCGGTTTCGAGTCGGGGCGACATAATCGGCATGCAAAATATCGTCTTCCTCCAACAAATAGTTTTTGAGCTATACCGCCAACAGACGGCAAGGATCTTGATAAAACCTGTTTTTCGTCATCTAGGAACGTAAAGCAGTGAAGACATCTCGGAAAGTGATTTATTCACGATTACAATGCATCCTTCGTCTTTTGAGGGAAGTAGAAATTGCGAGTAAACTAAAACAAAGTTTCTTTACCTCCTCGTACACTAGTTTTTGTTGATTTGCAATCGTTCAATTAGTTTGTTAGGTTTCATTTTCGTGGATTTCAATCGTTACGTAATGTCATCACAGCGCGTAATTCATAGGAGCTGCTGTTCAATATTAAGCAATTCAATATTCTCTCTAAACCAATCAATGGGGTTGTCCATTTCGATCAACGTTTAAGAGTTTGTACAACCGTATTTTGCTGACGCTGAACCAAGCCAAGCTATGACTTAAAAACAGTCGTGATGTACAGGCCCAGTGGAATTTGAAATCGTACAATATATTTATTTCCTCTTGGCTTGTTACAACGGTCGTTTACTGTCCTCTGAACTGACTCGGTAAATGAGTCTTTACAGGCACGGTGCCTGCAAAATGTTGCGGCGACTTTACAAGCACATTGTGTTATAATAAACACATCTTTTATTAATCACTAATATTTTCAGCAAGAAGAAATAAAACGTACGCGGCTCGCTTGCAATTAGCCTTGATTGGGCTCACCGGATTACAGAGCTCGCTCCTACGTCGCTCACCCTGCAAATAATCCGACTCGCCCACACCCCACGTAAATAACTATTACTTCTTAATATATTGTATGTGTTCAGTTCTAAGATAGTTTGTACAGCAAGGGATGTGGCTTGGAAGCATTCGAGTTGTGTTAAGCTTCCACTGCCCCCCCCCCCCCCCCCCCCGCCGCATTCAGAAACGTAACAAATTAAACAATCGAAACTTAAAATTCGCGAGTTGAAATGTATCAAGATGCATTTCGGCTATGATTTGGGTTTGAACCTGCGTCTACCAGTTGCAAAACTTACATTAATAGTGGAAAAAAGTTGCCACACTTACAGAAGATTCCTTTCTTCCTGCTTCATGTACTTTTCATTATTTACAGAACAAGCAAAGCCATTAAAGATAACTAGTCCTGGGTGTTACCTGTTGTTAAAAGCTAGGATCAAGCTTTGAAGTCTGGTTAGTACATACATATTTAATAATGACGTGCAAGATGCTGCACTTTCTACCGACAATCTGCTGCTAGCTCATCGTTTATTAGGAATATTACTGGAGACTATACCAGATTCCACCATGCTAAGTACAACAGTTTAGTAAACAAGATGAGAAAGTGCAAGCTCGTTATTGATTCTTCGTCGCAGTGTTGGGATTGAGTGTTTTCATTGTGATATGTGCGACTACTTGGGTTAAAGAGAATTCGCAAGGGAGGCGGGAATTAATTATTGTAGAGCCTAGACGGAGAAAATCTGTTTAAAATCGAGTCAGCGATTTATCAGCGGATAGCGAGTGGCATTTCAGATTTAAAAGTGAAAAAAGATAAAAACGACTTGTTGCTCGAAGAAAAGCAAAGTATGTCATAAAAATTTAAAAAAATCTCATATTTAACTTTTCAGTGCAATTGAGTTTCACTTTCTCAGTTCCCATTTAAAAAACAAAAATATATTAACCTCATTATATCATTAAGTCGATTATCGATTAACTTACTAGGAGCGAGTGTAGCTGTCCTATGTAGGTAATTTTTACATGCCCCGAGTGCAGTTGTCCAACGCCGGTTTAAGCAGCCACGCCCATTTTATCAAACTGTTCAATATTTCAAGAAAATCCGTCTGTAACTCTTGCCGCTTATATAGACGGAAATGCATTTTCGCCCAGTTGTTTCGAAGCCCTCACTTCGTTCGGTCAACAATAGTTCGAAGAAACGTCAATGTCGATGATATGTTACTTATGCCAAACGCTATATTATTGTAGTATTTGTTAAAATGAGCTATTTAAATATGTTATCTGCGCATCCATTGGATCTATATTGGCTCTGGATTAAAACCATCCAGTAGAATACCGTTGAGCTCCTAAGGAAATCTGCAACAATAGATAGGGATAAAATTGTCCAACAAGGCTTTACTTCGATCAGCAACGTTTTGAGGTGAATAGTTGAAAGATTTGACGCATATTTCTCAAGCAGCTGCAGTTGGTAAAACATAAATTCCATTTTATGTTTTAATAATTTATTGTGCATCGTGATGAGACCCATTTATACAATATGTATTTTGAAACCTGAAACATAAAGTTCATAGAGGTTATACAAATTCCATTTTAAAAGTTGAAAATTAAATAAATACACCTAATAAAACACAATAATAGGAAACATAATATTTATTTTTAAGACTCTGGCTAATATGAGTAATATGATAACATTCAGATAACGCAAGAAAAGTACCATTGCATATCTGTTATTTCTCATGAGAAAATCGTGATAACAAAGTATTCTAGGATGGAGCAACCGCATTATTTTTTGTTGTGGCACAACTGTTTCCAACACTTGCTTAAATTATCTTAGCATATGTACCGAAACCTTACTGTTTATAGTTTATTGTAAGAATACCGTCAAAAAAACACGGTTGCATATTATTGGACGAGTATGAAAATGCTACGCACTCGAGTAAAGACTCCTCTGAATGTGTATATAAAATGTGAATATTCCATTTACTCGTATACCAGCCCATTTTAACCATATATACAGACATAGGAATAATCCATTATACAGTATAAGAAATACATTGAAGACGACGTAGACCAACGACCTACGGACGACCATTGTTTGATCTTATCTAAGCTAACTTGGACATCTCTACGTCGGATAAAATTCGACCAAATTAAATGGAGTTAACTTCATTACTCTTTATAAGATTGTGTAAAGATGACTTCCAATTCGGTTGAAGCAGTTATGGATAAAATAAACAAACTTTTTTCATTGTATAAAAATATAGTAGGGTGTGGAGACAATCCAGAACTACAATTATTTTGAAAGTTAGTTTTAGAAACTTCGTAAGTATATATAGGGTTTCTAGTCCCGGGATTCTACCAAAAAAATCCGAGTTCCGGGACCACAGCCAGCACAGGCGAAGTCCTGGGATCATATCAACATTCGTGCGTATATTCGATATCAGAGAATTAGGACGGGTATCCACCGGCGTCCGGCGTATTACTCGTGCTATTTGCACATTCTGCATTATTTGCGTCTTGCGTAGGCAGGAGAGGTATTGTTTTCGGTTGGTTATTAGAATTCAACCTGTGTGTTGTTTCAGCCATATTTGCAAGTGTTCTTTTATTTAGGTATTTGTTTCTTTTGTTGGATTTAGATATATTTTACGCGTAGTCGTGTGCAAACGTAGTAACGGCAAGGTAACTAAATTTGTAGACTTTTAAAATCATGTGCGAAGAAGCTTAACAATTTATATTTATAGATTTAAAGGTGTTCGTTATTTTCTGCTAAAGCGTTAGAATTAGAACGAATTCCGATTCCCATCTACCGTCATTTTGCATAAAAAAAATAACGATTTGAAATCGATATAGCAACACTTTTATATATCGAAAGATAAACAATTAACGAAATGTAAAGTTTGTCCCAACAAAATTATAACCAGAGGCGGCTCGACGAAAGGATTACTCAGCACTTTGCAGTTCACGCAGAAGCAAAAGACGAAGAGCGACAGACATTTTTAGTGCTAGAAGAAAGTAATGAAGTTATAGACGAGCCCCAGCGCAGCTGATGATCAGCACAGAAATGCTTTAACTTAAAACACTTGGTTTTCTTTGTAATTCGTATTCGGAAATTTCACTTGAACACTATTGCTCTTTCGGGACCATTTTCGGGATCTTCGGGACTGGTCCCGGGACTTGAAATTTAGCTCGTAGGTCCCGAAAACACTTTTGGTCCCGGGACTTGGAAACCCTATATACATGGTTGTTAGGTTGTCTGTATTATATGAAAGTTGCTGTGGATTCGTTTATAGGAAAAGATTACAGTTGTGTGAAGGAAATTTCTAATGATTGATATTTAATAAAATGACGCAGACCTAACCATAGAAAAAAATCTATCGTTTCATATTTTAAGGCCAGGTCACATAATTATCTTTATCTATATATTCGTGTATATTTGGATAAAAAGGGAATCAATCCATTGAAATGTATTCTACACGAAATTTGCAGTTTTCGTAATAGTTATGACCACAGAGAAGAATGCGTATTGGTAATAGATGAAATTGTAAACAACTTTGGTTTATGTTTCTACCCAATTGCCTGGCAAATTCGATATGTAATAAGGAATTTTCTTTCCGAGAGGAGATTTACTAACGAGCTATGTTGAATTGCTGATGAGAAAAGGAAACATATTGAAAAATATTATACATTCGACTAGTGGCTCATATTTTTGAGGTTTGGAGAGTGCAATGATAAGAAACACTCGGCTCTAACAACTGCTGTTCATGAAATATATCCTATTGAAAGTTGCGCTATAACATTGCAGCTTTTTTACATTCCCGATTTTTATCTACTTTTAAGAGCTTTTACAGTAGAAACAAACGAGTACCAAAAATATTTTGTCGCATCACGACAGTGGCGAGTGAAGAGAACACATAGCTTTATATGTCCGGATCACGGAATGATATTAGAGAGACATTAAATTCTAGAATTAGATTTTCCAATGTTGCATTTGTAGATTATGGAGTAGTGAAGCCGATCAAGTCTAGGTATATACAATCACGAAGACTAAGAATTGTTTTCTGAGTTTGTCCTACTGAATTATTACGATGGGTCTTTGATGCACAAATTCATTCATGCACAAAGTATTTAAGAACAACGATCTAAACATAAACACAAAAATCAGACTATTAAGGTATTACATGTTTTCTGTCTTGTTATATGGAGTCGATCAGTCGAATCCTGGACGCTGACGGAAGCAACAACGAAAAAACTGGAAGCGTTCGAGATGTGGTTCTATAGACGTTTACTAAGAATTTCCTGGGCTGATCATGTCACAAACACAGAAGTCCTACGAAGACTGAATGAAACAACGGAAATTTCTAACACCATAAAAATTAGAAAACTCTAGTATCTAGGGCACATTATGAGAAGCGTACAACGGTATGGTCTACTCCAGTTGATACTACAGGGTAAAGTACTTGGACAGAGAGGACCTGGTCGAAGACGCATCTCATGGCTTAAGAACCTAAGATTTTGGTTCTCCATGACTACAACAAGTCTTTTCCGGGCAACAGTAAGTAAGATCAAGATTGCCATGCAGATCGCAAACATCTGGAACGGATAGAACCTAAAGAAGAAGAAGAATAGTAATGCTGATAACAATTGCAGTGTAATTTAGCCTCTTCATTGTTTTGAATGGAGGGTTCCTGGGGAAATGTGAAGTTACGATTTTTCAAATGAATGCTAATAACATTGAGCTCGTACTGAAATATGAAATTGATAGTATGAGGTACAGTCAAATGAAAACCTTAAAACCATTGTTGGACAAAATTGATTGAAGCAATGTCAAAAACAAGTATGCCCATTTTCGAGGTAGTCCCCAATACGTTCTGCACGTTTTCCACCATTATGGAAGCGCTTGATATCCGAAGAAAAAAATCCTTTGGTCGCGTGCACAACCACTACACCACTACAGTGTTGTTGCCAGGTCGGATGGATGTTTAATCGGTAGATGAGTTCGGGACTTTTCGGTGGATTAGGGAGAAATTCGGTAGATGCAAATAAAGAATCATTTTTAAAAACTTGATTAAAAACAAGTAAAGCGGAATATAAAAACACATGATTATTGTTTGGATAATAAAAAACAAAAAACACTACAAAAGGAATACCTACCACTAGGTATAACGTGTAATATTTTTGTAGGATCTTGGATATAAAATATTCGTATTCATACTATTATTAATGTTTTTGCAATTTAAAAATGGAAACAGCCATTTTCGGTGCTACCTGTTATTATTTTTTTACCGAGCTACGTTTAAGTAATTAAATAAAATCTCCTTTTCCGTGAATCCCCGGCGCTGTTTGAAAATATCGAAAATGCAGAAGTGCATTTTTTTGGGAAACTATCAACTCTAAACTTAAAATTCCGCTACTAACTAATAGAGATCCCCAGAAAACTATTTGATATTTTATACTTTTACCATAGATAGAAAGAATGCTACATGTGAAAAACCTTGATAAAAAAATACAAAATTTAGAACTTCCTGTAATTATCTTATACGTAAAACCTAAAACTCTGCATATTGACAAAAAATCTGCATTGTAGGCCACCTTTCGGTAGAATCGCATCTGGAATCGGTATATCGGTAGCGTATAGGCAAAATCGGTAGATCTACCGAAAAAATCGGTAGAGCTGGCAACACTGAGCCACTAGCGCCGCCTGCATGATTTCATGGTTGCTCTGAAATTTCTTCTTACCGAATGCCTTTCTAAGTGGACTAAAGACATGGTAATCGCTATGGACGAGGTCAGAGAAATGAGGAGGATGTGGCAGACATTCAAACTTCAAATGTTGGATGGTTGCTATCGTTGGACGAGCAGTATGGGGCCTCGCGTTGTCGTGCTGTAAAAGAATGACAGAACTCAACACTGCGCCTTTTGGTTATGATGGCAGGCTTGAGTCGGTTCTTTAGCAGTTCTGAGTATGCGACACTAGTAATTGCAACAGTAACCCCATTCCTCCAAAACTACTCGTACGTCCCAAAAAAAGGTCAACATAACCTTTTCTGTCAAGAGCTGTGCGCGAAATTATTTGGGTTTTGGAAATTGTTTTGGCATCAACCTTGATAATACTACGGAACTGGAGGATGTTATGCATAATGAACAAAACCATGGCGATTTCATTAAGGACAACTCTTTAACCAGGGTCTCAACTGCCGCAATCGATTCAGGCGTTACAACAGGGTTCGCGTGACCAGGTCGGGAAGAATCAGTTACGGCAATCGCCCCGTTTCTGAACTTGTGGATCCATTCATACAGTTGTTGGGGTAACCAACATAAATTTCCATATTGTAGCTTCATTCTACAGTGGATGTCGCGGAGTTTCACCCCTTCACTGTACAAGAAATAAATTGTTGCTCCTTCCTGGTGCCATATTTAAACCAGGCCAGGCCTTCTACATCTCAAAAATAATATTTCTGCCAATTTGTAAGGCAAAGTTTCTTCTGGTACATTTTATACGAACTTTTAAGGTTTTCATTTGACTCGACTTCGTATTTTTAAAATTAACCCAACTCAAATGACTTGGATGTCGAATTCGCTCGTTCTATTTGCGAAAGTTGTTCGACCAATACTGCAATTCAGCAAATTAATTCGGCAATTGAGCGAATTTGGCAGCCGAGTGTAACATATACATTTTATTTAAACTATACCGGAATAACGCCGATGATCGCATTACATCATGTAATTGCTTGAGAAACAGATTTGTCTTCGTCGTTTTAGCCCTACTTTATCGTTTTCACTTTTTTCAATAATGTTTGCAATAGCAATAATAATAATACATTATAAATAGCCAATTTTTCATCAATGACGCTTTACCTAACTGTTGATACCGGTTATTGAAATTGAATAGTTGCCTATCAATAGCAAAATCTAAGCTCGAGTCCTAAGAAACATAACAAAAACGAAAGCAATGTCAAAAGCTAGAATATAAAATAATTATAAAACTAAATCAACATGCAATTTGCTAAATAGTTACACCGTTTTCTAAACAAACATTAATCCTAGCTTTTGTAACTGAACTTACTTTAGACATTTTAAAATAATTTGAAAGTTAATCACTTTTCAGTTGCCAATTAAAAATTCAGATGCACACAGCTAAAAAAAGTTGTCCTAGTTTTTTTTTTGTAGCAATAGTACGATACTAAATATAATTTTAATACGGTGTATTTAAAGAAGATGACGTAAGTCGTTAAATATGAGTATATCCGACACTAAAATAATCAATGTCAACATCAAATGTCATTGAGGAACTGGAACCCATACACTTTAAAAATACCTATTTTTAATAATGAAATTAGGTTTTTGAGAATTGCTATCTCGTTATTATACTGGTAATACTAAAATTTCTTTACAAGGAGTATAAATTAATTGCCTATCAAGGATTTATTGGCGACGTGAAGGCATGGAAGTAACCGAAAAAGGCTTTTAGGCAACAGCGGAAAGTTTCTTGGTTGCTTAAAATATATACTAAATGGCATACTTGTATACTAACAGGAACGACCAACGATAAAATACATCGAAATGCAAATAAAATTTATAAGGAATTTAACGTGTGCTTACTTATTTTGATGGTTCGGTTGCAGCTGCTCCATAAAAATACTAACACAATTTCCTCCCTTCAAACATCACCCTTTACACATTTATAGAAGAAAATGTTGTGCTTCTTCACCTCATAATGGACTCCTACTCTAATGAAACAATTATGAAAGTACATGTCCTAATTTGTATGCTTATGAAAATGGAATTATTGACCGGATAGGGGTAGATACCATCAATACGTTTTTATTTGCATTCCCGCAAAGTTATGCCTACGTTATTACTCCTTAATATTACTATATTCAAATTAATGTGATAGCATTGAAGAGCGATTTTTAAAATCGTAGTGGCGTATATTACCACTAGAATTCGTTGTGACATTACCGGAATTAATAATTTTGCTTTTTCGCTTTACATTCGTAATAGCAATAATAAAATTATTTTGCATATTAGTTTCATTTAGCTCTGTTGCAACTGCCGTGTTATATTTCAACAATATAGAGTATGTATGTATTTGAGTTACCTAGTAATTATAATTTACCGGTGGTTTCGCAAAAGAACAATCATTTGTGACTGACCACTAAATAAAACATTAAAGACCAACATCTACTGGACTAGACGATGGCCATTACGCTGCATAGTTGCCATACTAACCTGCCACATAGCAACGCCCGATAGTATGTCATAAGTCATAATGAAGCAATGATTAAAACAGTCAAGTGGAAATTTTGACTTGACCGTGAGGTGTACCAATTCGTTGGTGTATACATTGGCGACGCTACGTTTTTTCGAAAATTCTAGTATAACAGATACAGCACGTAGTGGTCAACAGGAACAAAAACAACTGTAAAGGGTTTTACTCAGAATTTCCCTCGGAAGCGGAAGTGGTGACACTAAAAATTAAAAAAAAGAACAAAAGAAACTAAGGGTATCTTATCCAATACCTCTCAATAAACTATCGCAATATCGATATTACACACAAGTGACTCTTTGATTACTATAACTCAACTAGTGAGTTTTAGTTTACACAATAATGTTTAATGATATCTGTGTTCTGATGTCACGTGGCAACTGAAAAGGTTAAACAAACAAGTACTGTGATTTCAAAAAAATGGTTTTGATGTTACTTCTGAGTTTGTTATGAGGTTGGGATAAAATATACTGCACGCGTTCGAGTTACGAGGTATTATCCACACGAGAAAATTAACCCACTCGGCCTATGGCCTCGCGGGCCAAACTTTTTTCCCTATTGGGTAATATCCACGTAACACTAATTGTATAGTAAATAACTATTAATGTTTCTAATAATACTGAAACAAAGAAAACACTTGTAATGCAAATTACGTCCATTTGTAAATAAAAAACCATTGCAGGCGGTGAGATTCTAACTTAGCGCGATTTAAGTTCTTGCCAGAGCGATTTCAACGCTTGGCAGCTCCCCGGGTGTAAAAGGCCATTTACATGAGCAAGAATTTCTGGTACAGTGACGTTACTGATAAATTGTACTCAAGTACCAAGTATCAAATGCATGTCTTAACTGAAGAACGAGTACTGAGTACCGAGTACTATACTCATTGCACACCCTGTCGAGTACAGTACTCCGAGTTCAAGTACTCGAATTTCAAGAGTACTATTTGCAAGTACATGTTTCTTCCCCCACCACTATTACTTAAAATTGTTTTCGGTTTATAAGAAGCAAAATAAACAAAACAGTTTATCAGAACTTCTTTTATTAATAAACATTGAATTACAAATGAAAAAAAAAACACAATAAAAATATCCAAACTGATCAGTAATTGATCACTGCATAACTCTGTTCGCCTTCATAATGACTAATTTTTCAAAGTTGGCATCGGTGAGGGCATTTCGTCGTGGACTGTTGACAATTGTGGCGAATGAAAACAACCGTTCCAATGGCGCAGAGGAAGGTAAACAGGTATTGTACCTCAAAAATACTTTTTTAATGATGGGATAATCATTTAAGGAACTCAATTCACTCTTTTTCTCATCCAGAAATTTGGTTAGAGCGTTGTCAGTCGCTTCGCCTTCTCATACAAACAGACACTGGCGACACCAACAACACAGCCAAGTCCAGACTTGCATGGCGCACTTGAGCTTGCTCGTTGGGTATTAAAGTACTCGGACAATAATTTACTTATAAAAGACGCGGGTATCGGATACTTCTACCCGATGTGATGACGGGTACGAATACCGAGTACTTTATTGAAAATTGCACCGGGTACCGGGTACGTACAGAGTACCCGAATTGTACTTGAGTACAGTATTTGAGTACTTGTACTCGAGTACTGCTCAGCTCTGGTTACAAGTTCTCTCTGTTTAACATTCACGTGCATTAGGGAGAGACAAACAATGTCTTACAAGTCCGTTCCTACAAGAAAACTTTTACCGGCAAACTGTGCTACTTTCTATAAGTTTTCGTAAAAAGTTCAAACTTCACGCAAGCACATTTTTCGCAAATCTATAATACCAACCTGTTTTTTGTTCTCGTCTCAAAGACAAGTTTTATGTCAAAAATGTGGCAGTGAAAGAGAAGAAATTCAATTGCTGATACAATAGACTCCTTTTTGAGGTTATGTTTCTATTTCATTTTAAATAGGTTGGTATGACTGCCTGACAGATAGCTGCAAGTGGATTTTAGTTTCTTATACAAGAAAAACTTGTTCGTATAAACGGAATTACAATTTACTTTTAACTGGGCTTGTAACTTTACTGTACCAGAAATTCTAGTTCGTGTGTAAATGGATCTTAACCCGCCCCCTAGTCCCGTTCAGCCACGAAGGAATTACTCGCATTTGCGTTCGCGACTGGATTGAATACGACGCGCTTATCGTTGCCAATAAATTGTATATTTTACAGCATTTACTCTGTATCTGTTTTTCGTGAAGAGTAAAGCCTGAGCTTTGTGCATATTATTACTTTTATCTACTCCTCAGTTAAAATAAAAATAGACATTTTATCCGTTTTAAGGTGCTTACTCTCTATATATTTGTCCGAAAGTATATCCTGTTTCGATCCAGGTAGACATCAAATCCACATGCAAAAAATCGACTTCTTCCAACAAATAGGTTTTGATCTATACCGCCAACAGACTGACGGATTTGAGAAAACATGTTTTTCGTTATCTAGGGACCCTAAAGTGAAGATTTGAAGCAATCTCGGAAGGTGATTTGTTTACGATTCACAAAGCAATACAAAATGACATCTTCATGATGAATATATCCAATCCAGAATCTCATGCTGTTCTACGTTTACGCCTAGCTAAATGGCTTAATTCGATTACATTCGTATACAGTGTAGATAACCTTACATTGATTTTATAATGCAATAAAATCTTGTTATTGCATTTGTAGAATTTCAATAAGCGAGTATTAACGCCTGCATTAATTGCAACGACATAAGTATCAAGCCAGCAGTGACAACTGACATTGTTATTAAGTTATTATCAAGACCAGAAGCGTACAAGCAGATTCCCAAAGGAAATGAAGCTAGATGTAAAGATTAATTTCTTGCTGGCGTGTTTTGTATGCATAACGCAACCACTATTTGCGTCCCGTAACATAATCGGCCTAATTCCTTTAGCATGAAACCAAATCTTTTTATAAAACGGGCAATGTACAATGTAATCGGTCCGTTTTAGGTCGGAGTTTTGCAAGCATTGTGCTTTGCACTACCTATGAACTACAGGTCTGTTATCATGCAGGTTTGAAATGTCAAGGCATTAAAATTGTGCACTAGATTGGCTAACGTCATGTCCGAAGGGTCATTTGTGCGAAGCTTCCTTAAAAAATGGTGGAATGATATTACTAAAATTAATTTGAATTGTCTTAAGTAAATATTTTTTTATTTTGTGTTATAATGAAATCTGAATGTGTGTGGGGTAAGCATCAGTAGCACATGCACACACAGTAGGTACATGTAAACAAGTCTTCTCAATTCCCAAACGTTTTGGCCGATAAATTGGAATGATTGTTTTAATAACAGCAATATTCCTGTCAGCAGCTCTGTGCTTGTAATATCGACTTGCTGTAATCTGAAAATGTTTGGCCTAGATATGAAAAAAGTTTATTTACAATCCCAAATTTATTGCTTTGGCATTGTGCTACTGCTTATAGCCCAGACATATTAGATTAAATTTTACCAAAACATAGAAATAAATAATGTTAATCTAAAAATCGGTAGGAATATTTTATATAGGTGTGCTGAATAACATACCAAAAGTCCTAAAGCGAAATATGCCGGCTTCATGTAATTTTTGACGAAAGAAAATTAAAAAAAGTTTTTTCCTTAATAATAACGCATATAATTTGCCATTGACCTCTATGGATGTAATGGTAATTACCAACTGAGTTCATATTTTTTTAATTGAAATATATTATATTCTTTGACAAATTCTGCTTACCGCAGAATGATCGAAGGGCGTAACAACGTGGCTAAACTGTAAATCAGTGCGTGTCTACAGCAGACTGCACTTGCATTACTGTGTAACCTATACGCGCGTGGTTTTTTGTGATGTTATTGATATAAATTGGTGATAATAATGGAAAACGTTTGTTTTTACTGTAATAAACTACTTAGTAAAGAAAAGTATGTGGTGGTAGGCAAATATTTATTTAAAAGATTATAAACAAAATCAGCTTTATGATTCAGATGTGTCATTGTCTGCACCTAAACTTTCAACAGATATGGCGATCGAATAGTCTTTGATGCACCTTTGAAAAGTTCAAGGAGGTCTCACTCATGGCCGTGGTATATCTGATAGTCAGCTAGCATATTTCGTGCTCTCTTTTCGTGGATGTCTTAAAATTTGTAGTTCCGTTGAACTGACTGGTATTACTAGAACTTCAACAAAACAACACGTTGAACTTAGAGATTCAAGAAGATCAGTGGATGCAAAACATTTGAACCTTTTTATAAATTGGCTGTCGACCTTTCTCCTAGGCAGGAATGTAGTTCCTGACGGTCTTTATCATCTGGGTTTGTTGGAGATCAAACTATTAATTGTCATAATGCAATGGAATTAGGCAACCATGCGATGAAGGCAGTCCTCGGTTGCAGTTCTCCGACATGAAGCTATCAAGAAAAAAATGAACTGCTGCAGATGGTATCCTGTGGGTGTAAATCTGAATGAGGGGCTCGGTGTTCCTGTAGAACTGCAGGCCTTGCTTGCTCAATAATGTGCATAAATTGCAGGGGTCGAAGCTGCAGTTACGATACTCCAGTAAATGAAGTTGAAGTCGACGATGATCAAGACGAAATATCAGTAAGCAACCATATTATACTTAAAACGAAAGAAAGGAAAACAAGATTTAATTTGTTCTAGGTTCCGGTTCTACTCATTTTGTCGACACCAAGTTTTCGAGTTTTATTCTAAAATAAAAATATATTGTATGTAACATTTTTTTAAATTTTGCTTTTACCTTTTTTGACCTTTTTCCAAACACTAAATAAGCTTCTGGTGGAACAAAGATCCATATATATAATAGGCTTGTCTGGGACGCTGTTTTGTGTGTCCGGGACGCTGTTTCAGCAGCCAAACCGTAAGAGATAGAGACAAAAGTTATGAAAGTTATATGTTTGCAATGGTCATGTCAGGTCAGGAACCTAATTTCAGTCACGTCACACTTCCGGTTTTCGAGAAATCACGTGATTTCCGTCCGTCCGGGACGCTGGTCCGTCCGGGACGCTGTTTCAGCAGCCAAACCGTAAGAGATGGAGAAAAAAGTTATTAAAGTTATTTGTTTGGAATGGTCATGTCAGATCAGAAACCGAATTTCAGTCACGTGACACTTCCGGTTTTCGAGAAATCACGTGATTTCCGTCCATCCGGGACGCTGGTCCGTCCGGGACGCTGTTTCAGCAGCCAAACCGTAAGAGATGGAGAAAAAAGTTATTAAAGTTATTTGTTTGGAATGGTCATGTCAGGTCAGAAACCGAATTTCAATCACGTGACAATTCCGGTTTTCGAGAAATCACGTGATTTCTCGAAAACGCGTTCTATTTGAAAAACGGTCTTTTTTGTTTTATTAAATGAGACATTTGTCTCACTGGTTGCTAGTTATTATTATTATTGTATACATGTATGATATAAAATACATGAATAGTGAGATATATATACCTATTAAGTTATATATTGATGGCAAAACACGATATGTATAATAATATCCTGTATAAACCCGAAGTACCCGCCTATGCCTTTTTTCATCATGAAGCCGGCATAGGACCGCTTAGGACTTTTGGTATGTTGTTCAGTACACTAAATAGAATATTTCTACCAATTTTGAGATTTACATTATTTTTTTCAAGGTCAAACCCTAATATGTCTGGGCTATTAATGTATGGCTTAAGCTCTGTGCGTGATTGCACAAAAAGAGAATTCATGGCAGGTTTCAATTGCAGTTTCATTCCGCTGTGTTAATTACTGCCCACAGCGAACACTTCGACTCGGTTCTTGGCTTTATCTGCACAGTTTTTAGATATTCTAAAAATGACATGTTTCTTAAGAATTTTTACTTTTTTGTCAACTGATGCCTGAAAGTCCTTGTTTTCAGTACGAGTTAGGAAAAGTTGAACTTCTTCGCACAACTAAAGTTTATTGACTACTGAGCTCAATATGTCAATATATTTCCCTGCGACGTTGAATGATTTCCATCCACCATACCTTCTGGGATGATGCTGTCTCCTAAGCCGATGGCTCAAAGGATTAGAAGTTTTCAAAAATTTTTCAGTTTTATGGGTACACTTTCAGTGGTACATATTTATACTCGCAGGTTGTTTTATACACTTTCCTCTTCGATTTCTTAGGAAACAATCCTGTAGTTTCAATTAGTAATAGAGAAATACGAAATATTTCAACGAGATTCAAACCTCGGAAGTTTCATATTTTGATTTTTTTGTTACAACCGCGAACTATATATTAAAATAGATAAATCGTCTTACTCATTAAAATTTACACGCTTATATTTTCAGCTGCTCTGTATATACCTAGCTAGCTATATTTTCCTGAAACTTGGAATTTTATTAACAGTAGCACGAAGGACTGATCGTCAATTGTAGCTTCTCTTAAGCAGTACGTAGATCCAATAAACAAAAGATGGAATTTATATGTTTAGTTTTCTAAAGCAAATTAGCTGCCATACACGTAGTGCGTCTACTGAAATTATACCACATTATGTAAACCGATAAGTTAGTCATGGAGTCAGTTGATTACAATCGGTGAAGATTCATAAAATGTCAATTACACTTACCCTAAACATCCAGTGCAATCTCGAATAATCACCACTTAATTGAGTGGGACTTTCATCGCCCAATCGGATGTACTAACGATGACTCAGTCTGTGTGGTGCTTGTTTTTCCTTAGGGATTGCAATCCTGCAATTAGTAGTTTCTGTTTTGGTTTGCTCTGTTAAAGGCACATCTTTGCCATAGGTTTTTATACAATTGTGATTTGTGAATGTACGCGCCAGCTTCGTTAATTCTATATTGTCGCTATTTAAATTTCCGCGTGTAAAAGGGTAAGCTCCTTGTGCTTTAAAGTAGACATTTATAGCAAGTGTTTAGTCTTGAATTTAAATTAATAAACGATTGAGGTGCCTATATTGATGGTTGAATTTTTGTAGTGGTAACTACCTTCACTTCAGTGATTACAGCTAGTATAAAAGGTATTGAGTGGGAAGAATTGCACGAAGAGGTCATAGACCGAGTTGTGTGAGAGCACGAGTGTATAATATGATCATACCCCACACAGCTTAAAACCAGATTTTGAGATATTCTTGATTTGGCATTCCAGATTAATTTTTAGCGACTTTTGTTGAATGTCAATCTTATGAATTCTGTTTTAAAATCAAGATAACAATTATTCAATATATACCATGACAAATATCCAGTTTGTAAACAACGCTTAGTTTTTGCATTCATTATCATAATTCAATTCGCGAATGAGGTAATAATTTCATTACATCATTAGTAAGGGAATTTTTGATTATATCATTAACGAATTATATATAATAAATGCTTATCAAATCGGTTTTAGATAAAACCGTTTTATAGCTATACTCTGTTAACTTCTTTTTTGCACAATAGAACGCCATGTTGGGGTTGGGGGTTGGGGTGACTTGTATGTATAAATGTGTTTTTCTTGTAAAGCTGGCTCAGCCGTTAAAGTCAAATTCAATCTATTTTGAGGTTATGGTTCATGGCAGAATTCACTGTTGCTTGCCTGTTGAATTAATTTCGTCTTTGATATAATGCATATACCTACTAAATTATTTAAAATATGCATTTGGTTCATATTTATACTACCTTGTATTCTATATTTAAAGCGCAAATGAAATTATTATCCTCAAGTATTACTGCGTTTAAGAGTATTAGTTATTCATTTTATAATATGGCATCAGCGTTTTAGTGTAAACTGGCTACCAAGATGTATGTATGTATGTATAATCGATAACCTCGTTTTACCTTGCGGTGTCGAGGCTGGTGCTTTAATAAACTTAAATCATGACATCCTACTGCGCGAAAAAAAGTTAATAAAGTATAGACATCATTATCCTTTATGCAATAGCTTAAAGCGGTTAAATTATCCGGACGTTTTACTATATTTATTTTTCGTTTGCGATGAACATATTTTCTAATACCAATATCGCATTTTTCAAGGGTCATTTTAGCTGTAAAAGGTACTTACTTTCTTCACTAGTGAAGTTACTTCTCCTCACTAGTGAAGAAAAGTACAACCTACGTATAACATTGCACGTGTAGCCAACATCAAAGAGTTAAAATAAATGGCGCCAAAATAATGACCATTCAAAAGCGTTCGATCATTTCTGAAGGCACCGTATACCGGGTGCTGACTTGCGGGACGCACTATAGGGATTTGCATAGTAATTTCTTTATATTAAATTATTTGCCCACCTAATTATTTTAGAGTTATAATAATGGTGAGGCACTAACACCCCATGAAGGAGCTTGGCCTGCAAGGCGGAAGGTTAGAGCTTCCGTATCCTCGCTCTCACACCCGGCTGTCGCGTGTCAAATTCATGACACGTGGTGATGTGGTGAGCACCACGCATTAGACAACCGCATTATTACCCCTTGTTCTTTCGAACGCAGGTTCCCAATTATTTAAAGCGACTGGGTAGGCCGCCCGCCAGGCATCGATCTGGGATTTGAACTCCAGACTTCCGCGCCGCAGTCCGATGCTCTAACCATCAGAGCCACGCTGGCGCTCCTTTTTAGAGTTAAATTGTAAATATATTTTTTGTAGAGAAAAAAATACTGCATCCATTCATACTGTTGCTATCAATTTTTCATTTTCCGGAACCGAAGGAATGCAAAAAATCAAACTAGCATATTTACAAAAATCAGTGATGCCATGGAATTATTGAAACAAGCCAATGCCAACGCAAGGGCGTGCGGGGCGATCATCCAGTCACTGCCGTCAAAAGATTGAACCTAATGTGAGAGTCCTGCATCGGGTCGGGTACCCGACGCGATGCAGGACTCTAAGCCAGAATACCTGGCCCGGGAGTCGAACCCTCGCCCAAACGCTCCGCGTTTACTGTTGCCTCGGCTGCAAGCGGCGGAACCACCGACTCGCCGAGGCCCCAGGACTAACCTAACCTAACGTCACAGATGACATCTCGTACCGTAAGTTCTTACTGTCGCTTTTGGGAGATCACTCGACTTCGCCTGGTATGATAATCGGTGTTGTTAAATCCTAGAAGATCAGGCGGTTTTCGTGTTCTAAAGTACTCGTACACTTAGGTAGCAGGCGAGTAATTACTTTGCAATCTAATTTTTTAATGGCAAATGAATACAGTGAGTTTACTTTATCCATGGACTTACATTTCCATGACTGGTTAGCTGTAATTACAATACAACAATATATTGATGTCTTATAGTAACTGAATGACAGGAAAGTATTATAGCGTTTACTTTAAAATTGAACATTTATTTGCCAAAAACAATAACACTGCAAAGTTAAAGGATCAACATGTTTTTAGTTTAATTTAGTTATTTTATTGCTGTTGCATTTTTAAACCACCATTTTATTTATTAAACATTTTTTCCGTCGACCTTCCTATAAAACTTGATTTGACGGACGCATTTACGTACCAAAAATGTCACTTTTTTGGACACCATTAATTTTTCGTCGACAAACGCTTTTCGTCCGTAAACACTTTTCGTCCGCAAACGCTTTTTGTCCGCAAACGTTTTTCGTCCTCAACAACTCGTAGAATTCGGATCTTGGACAAAAACTGCTTTTTATGGCATTGCCTGATTGTTCATAAAAAGCCAGCCTAGATACATAAATAACTATCCTTAAATTGGGTTTGCTCTTTAATCGTTGGTAATTAGTATACAGTTCGGTTCTAAGATAAAGACATTCGATTATTGTTATTGCATGATAATTTCTTTTCACTTAATCAACTTACAATATTACTTGCTTTTGATAATTAAATGTTCAATTTTAAAGTAAATGCTAGAATACATTACTTTGGTGCAGTTCCTACAACATCAACTAATACATTTCTGTTATTGTTATTGTTATTGCAGCTAAGCAGTTATGGAAACGAAAGTTTCCACTAAGAGCCACGTTTAATACTAAAGTAAACAAATAGTATAAATATTTTTAAGTTTTTTGGTGTCTTGGGATAGTTTCAACTATTCAGTTTAAAAAAATCTATTAAAATGAAGAGTCATTTCTCTATAATTTGAAAAGTTGAAAAAGATGATAAACGAAAGAGAGACCTCATGTGTACAGTGAAATCTGTATAGTAGAGAATTTCAAAAAGCTTGAATCCTTTTTATCGCGCAAATTTTACGTAGTCACTGAACATAATGTAGAGAAACTGCGTCTACGCGAAAAACTCCGATAAGGAATCTAGATAAGAATCGACAAGTACGTTTAAAACCTGGTGCAATAATTGTTTCAGTTATTGTTTATTGATTGAGTATTGCAATAAAAAACTTAAATGGAGCAATGTTTGTACGGAATTTCAAAGGTACTCTTCGGTTTTTATCGTAATTTCTCATCGCAGTTTTTCGCGTAGATTGAGTTACTACATGTCTAAGGCGAACATGTATTCAGATATATCGTATAGGAAATTACACTGCACAAATATGCTAGACCATATAAAAACGTATGGACCTGATTTTCTATGTAATTCACTTGTCTTATTTCATACTGTTCCAGAAATGTGGCAACTTACTTAAGTACATAATACTTACTTAACTAGTCGCGAATTGGTTTTCTTGGCGCAAAGACTGCTCCGCTCGTTCGCCTGAAAGTATTCATCGACATTTGTGCAAAATCAAGCCGTTGCGGCTTATCTAGTGATAGTGATAGTGCTTATCTATCTTCTTTCATACAACAGTAAGTCTTTTTAAACATTTATCTGGTACCCCTGCGGAGGGGTCCCATAACAAATATGAACAATAAAAATAATAAAAGAAGCAGCGGTGTTTTATCGCCAACCATCTATGAACCAAATAAAAAGTATCTATTCGACCCAGAAAATCTAATTTCCCAAAACAAATACCATTTAAACGAAAAGCAAATTGAAAATGCCGGTAAAATTATTGACAACGGCAAGCATTCTGCAGCTATTAACGCGATGGATACATCTAATCTAACACAGTCCACATCGGCGCCGACCGAAAAGAAAATAAAAATTCCACCTATTTATTTGCACCATGCCGATAAACTAAAATATCAGCAAATACTCGAAGAACTAAAAGAAAACGCTAAAAACGAATTTACAACTGTTCACAAAAACAACCAGTTAAGAATAAACTTAACAAGCATTGAAGATTACCGGCGTATGACTAAACACTACAACGAAAATAACCTAAGTTATCATACTTTCAAGGACCCGGAAGTCAATAAACTCTCGGTAATAATTAGGAACATTCCAGTATCTTTAACCGAAGAAGAAATAGTAGCTGAATTATCAACCTTAAAATACCCTATAAAAAAGGTTGCCAGGCTGTATAATAAAGATAGATATCCCATTCCTCTTTGTGCTGTGGATCTTGAAAACACGCAAGAAGGCAGAAAAATATTCGGTCTAACCAAACTTAACTACAGCGTAATTGATGTTGAACCACGAAGGAAATCTACTGAAATCCCGCAATGTAAAAAATGCCAATTATTTGGCCACACTCGTAATTACTGTCAGTCAACACCACGCTGTGTTAAATGCACAGGAAACCATCTTTATCTTAACTGTCCTAAAAAACCAAATGAAGACCCACAGTGTGTCAACTGTTTGGAAAAACATCCCGCCAACTATAGAGGATGCCCCTATTTCATTAAGCTAAAACAGTCAACAAAGTCCAGCCACAGAACGCAGAACAGAACCTATGCACAAGCCACCACATCTAAACAGACTAATCTCGTAAATCAGTCACCATATCTTAGCCAACGCCAAGAAAATTCATCCCACGCTAATCCTAACCAAACGGACGAATCTCAAAACTCAACCGACTTCATCACAACCGTATTAAAAAAACTCGTTGATTTACTCATACCACACTTAGAAAAACTAACGCC
Organism: Agriotes lineatus; assembly: GCA_940337035.1. Lineage (NCBI taxonomy): Eukaryota > Metazoa > Arthropoda > Insecta > Coleoptera > Elateridae > Agriotes > Agriotes lineatus. The sequence continues at coordinate 121,535,231 of OW679199.1, forward strand.
ATTACTAATAACATTACTTCCTGCATTATTAAGTAATGGATCAAAATAATCAACAAACTATAACTAAAATAACCTTGACCAATTGGAACGCAAACGGTCTTAAATTTCAACGATCAATTTTCATAAATTTCCTAACTCGATATAGCGTAGACATCGCGTGTATAACAGAAACGCACTTTATTAACACTGAAACGTTCCGAGTCCCTGGATATGTAGTGTACCGAAATGACAGAGAAACTGACAAAGCCTCTGGCGGAGTAGCAATCATTATAAAGAAGAAACTTAAACATCACACGCTCCTTCTTAAGGATATTGAAAGTTTAGAAGCTATTGCCATACAAGTATTCACAGAAAACAGTTGCCCGCTGAAATTAATCTGCGCATACAAACAACCCAATAGAAGGCTGATAGCCTCCGATATAAATAAGCTGTTTGATACTTCAGATGCTACGATGCTTATAGGTGACCTAAACTCAAAAAATACCATATGGGGATGCCGCGCGAGTAATCCTGAGGGAATCCGGCTACACAACATTATGACTGACCATGGTATACTTATCTCAGCCCCAAACAAATTTACCTACTACCCTTATAGGCCTGACCATCAGCCCGACATACTTGATGTTGTACTACACAAGAATCTTCAAAAGCCTCTACAACAAACAGTAACAGATGAACTGGACTCTGACCATCTTCCTGTAATCATGTCATTTTATGACTTACCTCAACTAAAACCACCTAACCCTAAACTTGCAGACGGAAAAACTGACTGGACAACATTTCAAAACATTCTTAATCTCAAACTAAACTGGACTGGACCACTATGTTCCCCTGCGAGAATTGACGAAACAATAGCTCAATACACAGCCGCCATACAAGAAAGCGTACAATCAGCCACAACTCCTCGGAAGCATAGAACAACTGCTGTGCACAATACAACACCTGAATATATTATTAAATTGATAAAATCAAAAAACAGATACAGAAGAGAGTGGCAAAGAACACGACTACCCTACTACAAAACGTTATTAAATAAATTAAATCATTTAGTTAGAAAGGAGCTCGATAACCTTCGAATACAAAGGTACAATAATTACCTTGAAGGAATACATCCTGGTGATCCCACCATGTGGCTTGCAACAAAAAGATTGCTAAGACAATCTAATGTTATTTACCCATTAAATTCAAACAACACGACTTACTCTTCAGACGAAGAAAAATCAGAGATATTGGCCACACACCTCGAAAAAGTATTCACAACAAATACAGTCGATCACGATCCCCTCTTCATGACTCAAGTAACCAACACTATAGACAACTTCCGGTTGCAGGAAAACACTGAAATTGCCCCGGTGACTACTCAAGAACTCAGGCTGTATATTCACGGACTTCCCAAGCGTAAATCCCCAGGACCGGACCTGATTAATAATGAAATTTTAAAGCATCTAACCAAAAAAGCAGTTGCTTACCTAGCTTCAATTTATAATAGCAGCATGAGACTTGGATATTTCCCCCGGTCATGGAGAACTGCAAACATTCTACCAATCTACAAAACTGGAAAGGCCAAGCAAAATCCTGACAGCTACCGCCCCATTAGCTTACTGTCAACCCTAGCTAAACTACTAGAAAAGGTGATCCTCGACAGACTACAAAGTTTTCTACTTGAAAATGAAATTATCCCATCGCATCAGTTTGGATTTAGACAGGCTCACTCAACTTCTCACCAACTTCTTAGAATATCAGAAGTAATCGAGAAAGGATTTGAAGAAAAAAAATACACTACAGCAATCTTCCTTGATCTGGAGCGAGCCTTTGATAAGGTCTGGCTGGAAGGACTCTTATACAAAATGATCCAATTAAACACACCGGTGTATATAATCAAAATTATAGACTCTTTTCTGAACGATAGAACATTTAGAGTAAGGATCGAATCTGTCCTATCCAACGTCAAAACAATAAGAGCTGGAGTACCTCAAGGGAGCTTACTGGGACCAACCCTGTTTAACATCTATGTCCATGACTTGCCCATTGTAGAGAACTCTACATTAGCCATGTATGCTGATGATACGGCTATACTAACGCAGAGTACTAACATCGAAACAGCAATAGCGCACCTACAAAATGCAGCAAATGTCACATGCAGTTGGTTCCAAAAATGGAAAATAAAAATTAACCCAACCAAATCGCAAGCGAAGATATTTACACTCAAGCGTTACACCGGACATTCAACTATTAAAATAAATAATGCTGACATACCCTGGAACCCAAAGGATGGTGCAGTGAAATATCTCGGAGTTCACCTACATGCTAAACTTAACTGGGGATATCATATAAACAAAAAACTCAACGAGTGTCACACTAGATTAATTATACTGTACCCGTTGATCAATCGAAAATCTTATCTCAAAACTGAATGCGCTTTGTTAATTTATAAAGCCATACTTCGACCCATATTAACTTATGCCTGTCCAGTCTGGAGCAACGCCCCTAGTACATCACTGAAGAAACTACAAACTATGCAAAATAAAGTGTTACGTGTTGCAATTAACTGCCCTTGGTTTGTACGCAACAGCCAAATTCACAAAGAATTAAGTGTCCCGCTAATAACAGAGTTCATTAGGTATTTGACTATCAATTTCTTTAAAAATATAGTTCAGTGTACAAGTGCAACTAGATTAAATATTGGACAAAAGAACATACATAGCAGACTTAAGCGCAAGCTTCCACAGGACTTAATCTAATTGAATTAGTTCTAATGAAAGGAATTTTAAGTATTGAAATGTTTGTAAGCCAGAGGTGTGAATCCGATCACTTAATCCTCTCTATAAATTGTAATTACTCTTAGCCATAAGTTGTTTATTATACCAAAGCCATGTATTGCATATTATTTTGCAGAGCTAGCTAATCTCAAATAAAAAAAAAAAAAAAAAAAAACTTACTTAACTAGTATGTAGGTACTGCAAGTGCCTTTGAGTTCTTTTACAAGCAGTAATAATAAATTTCCATTATATGAGACTCAAAGACCTTTCCAGAGCGGTTCCATCTTCACGGTGCTTCCAGTTCGTACAAGGGAAGGGGGGCTCGTGTTTAGCTGTTTTCTAGATTGTGTTCCCTGAAAAACAACACTTTGTTACCTGTCATTCCGTATCCTGTCGTATATTAGTTTGGAAAGTTTCGTGCTGATTCGTATAAAACTTCAGATTTTATTGTCTATTTAAGTGTTGTGATAGTTTTTGGAAATAGTGGAAATTACCGAAATGGATAAAAAGTTGAAAACAATTTAGCAAGATGGTTCTTGATGAGATCGACTGTTCGTCGATGAGCAAATGAGTTTAAGGGCGACACAGAGAGCATCGCAGACGATGCAAGCAGTGTAAAACCTACATCGGCCTAGAACTCTGTGGTCAAAGTGGGAAGCTAGTTATGGAAGTTCGACGAATTACTGTTAAAACAGTAGCCAAGACTCTAAAGATTGACGAAAAATCTGTTAGATCGATACTGCACAACGTTTTGCATCTGAATAAGGTGTCAGCCTGATGGGTGCCTCGAATTTTGGCACCCTTGCACAAAAAGGATCGAGTAAACATATGTCGTGAGCTTTTGGCCCATGCAGATTCTGACAACTATTTTCCAAACTAGTCACTATGGACCAAAGTTGGTCCCACTATGACCTTGTCAACAAGCAAACCATCATAGAGCGGCTGCATTCCAAATCCACCTCCAAAGAAGTTCGGTTTTCTGTTATTCTCACGGCGTCTTGCTTATTAGCGCGTATTACTGCGACCCTCTGACCAAATTGCGGGATCATGTCAAGATCAGGATCAAAAATGCGTTGCAGTGACGTTAAAAGCAGCTTAACTGGATTTTAAAATGTTTCCACGCCCACCCGGTTCGCCGGATTTCGTTCTGTTCCGGAAATTGAAATGTCGCATTCATGGAACGCATTTTAGGGATGGTAGCTTAAAAACTGTGACTTTGTGGTTAGAGGGTCAAAGTGTGGGAGGGAGTTATGAAGCTGAAACATCAATGGGACAAGTGCGTCGATTTGGCAGAAGACTACATAGAGAAGAACTAAGAAGTGTTTTCAGAAATAAAGCATTAGTTCTAGAAATTAGGAAGAAATATTTTCTCTGTTAAACTTGTATCCTGCTGAATTTAGTTTGCAACATTTAAAACATTTTTTTATAAAACCTTTGCAAATGATATGAATTTCCTGATGTCAATCTACAGTTTTAGACGAAACTTGAAATTTAAGAAACTGAATTGTCTATAAATTTAAGAAAGGTTTTCAAAGTTTACAGTTTTTCTGTATTTTGATTTAGGTTGTAATACTTTTTTTAAACTTTATCATATACAGTGAAACCCCTCTTAACGGACACCGCTACATAACGGACGGTTTTTAGTGTACAGGACTGTTTAGAATATATGGTAAAAAACCTCTGAATAACGGACACTTCTCTACAATGAACAGTTTCAGATTCCCCATAGATGTCCGTTATGGAGAGATTTCACTGTACACTATTTCATCCTCTTCTTTTTTCATCCTCATGTTCCCAATGCGGAGTTGAAAAATTGTATAAATTTGTAGAAAGAAGAACGGATTTGCAAACATTGTAGATTTTAAGTAATTTACTAGTTAAAGCATCCAATCCCCTTGTAGTGAGTGGTACACCATTTTACTAGGAGTGAGCATCATTTCGAAAATTGCAAATATTACACTTTTTAATATTCCACTTTTTTTATTAAATGTGACTACTTTTTTTATAGTATCTTGAGGCGGTAAGGGGCGATTTACTGCATCCCTTTTCCATACAAGGCCATGAGACTTAATTTATCTCTCCGGGAAAATACATATGTTAGTTGTACTGCGACTACTTCGTAAAAATGCGTTTGTAACCATTCAACCAAGTTCAAATATAGAAAAACATTTCCATTTGAAATGGTACAAGAATGGAACCCTTTAATTATAAATTTAAAAAAAATATATAACTGGAAATTTGCACTCGGGATTCGATGATTAAATATGAATAAATTAAACTGGGACAGCAATAATTAACTTGTATTTAATGAAACATACAGAAACACAGCAACTTGGAAGTCGTATCGTAATTTTTATGACCCATTAAATCTACTTAAAGAATTATTATTTTACAACGGCATTAATCGTTGCAGGATCTTCTTGAGCTTTACTGGCGTCATGGTACTTTTACGATGGTCTGAGTGAATCATATCCCGACTGTAACTGCTGCTTGGTAGTACTAACAAATATCAAAACAGCCAGCGTAATGATACATATGGCTTGTCCAGTACACACTGTCTGATGCGTTAATAATATTCAGCAAGTGGTGACGTAAGACTTCTTACATTTATATCGTTTTCTAGTTCACTAATTTAAAGAATCAATTTGCAATTTGCTCAAGAATTGACCTAAGATTTATACGAGATGGTCTATTTTAAATATTCTTATCCTTGAAAACTGTGAAACCACTACCAAATTTATTTCTATGCTTTTCAGGATGAGAAGTTATTTTTAAACCGCCAGTGCTATTGTTTCCTTCGCGCTATTTTAAATTCGTGTTTCTATTGTTTTTATCATGCTGACATTTGTTTTCGTTAATTTTATGTTGAGCACAATGATCGAGTTATCAACGAGACGTATAAGCTGGCAAGGCACAAACGCCAATTAGAACGATGTAAGGAATACTTGCGTTTGCCTGTGAAGGTTACTTGCGCTTCCATTAAGAAAGTTAATGCGCTAAATTCCAAATGATTATTGTATAATTGCACATTCCATTGTTTGAAAGTACATCCTTTCTTCATTAGTTGATAGTGGTTTCCATTAGCTGTTCGTATACCATTGACACCAAACCCAATTATGCCTTCCTCTCTGTATATCTTAATGTGCAGGGCTCAACGTTCAATCTTACACGTGTTAAACATTAAGCTTTTTGTCTAGGATGTAGCATCATCCTCTGATTAATTATTAATGACCACAGCGGACTTCCTGGATATTTCAAACATGTTCTTATCCGCAGCAAATCTTATAAACCACGAGTGCTATTTATAGAAGTTCAGTTAGTCTAGAAGTAGAAAGACCTCAAAGTGCGGTGACACTATCAATAAATTATTTTTCATCCTAATTAAAGGAGGTACGGCTTGCGCCACGCCCATTTTATATAAATATCTTTGGCGGCGCTTTTGAGATTTGAGAACAGGAACAAATCGTACACCTCATGACTGCACTTCAAATCAAATCCGCAACAGTTACTTTTAATTAACGAGAAGCACGGTTATTGTACTTGCTTTTTTAGTTCGGCGATAGTAACACGCAAAATCTGCATTTAGAATTGGTTCTCTGGATGCTTAATTACGCACTTTGCAAAATACTTGTAGTTCTATAAATACCCCAAAGCTGTTGTTTTCTTTTCGGGCGTAAACACGTTTCGCACGTAGTCACGTATACGCAATGGGGTAGGTAAAAGAGTTGCTATATGGCTTATTTGTGCATTTGAAAGACGATCTTGTTCTTTCTACACTACTGTTTTTTAAAGTTTTATGATCACGTTTGTTTGTCTTTTCGCCTTAGTGGTTTTTGGAACAGAAAATATTTTATGTTAGAAATTGGGATTATAAACGCTGATATGATTGGAATTTGTAGCGATCTAGAAAATTTAAGGACTATCTAATGCTGATCTGAGCACAACGGATATAATAAAAATAACAGCTTCCTAATAAGCAGAAGTCCAAAGAAAGAATAATTCGATTATGGAAAAAAAATCGACGAGAGAAAAGTTAAGCTATAGAGATTGGCAGGTCGACTGAGGTCTTTTCTGGAGTGAATTATTTGGAATTTAATGCGAATTTTGAAGGTGATGGGGAAACGAGTAATATGTAGACATTGCATAAATATTGATATATTGAAATATTGATAATTTATACATGCATACGTATATATGTGTGTATACAAGTATATATAATATAATATATTAATGATATATTATATTGTATATACATACACAATGATATAACAACAAAATAATACTAATAACAATCAATAATCTTTGAAATGAACAGGGAACATTCAAAATTTTTGCAAATTGCAAAACGTTCCGCTTTCCGCTGTCATAAGTTCTAAACAATATTGTTCGGAGAATTTTTTTTTCATACAAATTAAGCAAGTCCTCGGTTCGAATCCCACTGGGGTCGGAATTTTTCCGTATCCTTGGCGATTAGAATCGGGCTCAGTGAGACCATTCACAGTTGGGCACCAAATTAACTGTGCTCTACTCAGAACCACAGACCTAAGAGATAGAGTAACAAGGTCAAACACATCACCAAGACACACAACTCACACAATGGTTGCTGCGCAAGCACCAACGGCGCGCTCCAACTCTGTATCTCGAATCCGGGGCAAGTTGAGCATTGTACCGCCAGATGCCAGCGCATAAAGCACCGGCCTCTACACCGCAAGGTAAATGATGTTACAGATTATACATGCTTACAAAAGTTGTAGGCCATTTTATTCTCTACTGCTTTGTGTATAGGTACTTTTACGCTAAAATGCAGCGGTAATAATATGTTCTCAAAAAACTCAATTTAGGCTAACGTTTTCCAAGATGCCGGCGACTTCTCGTGTTGACAAATTTTAGGATTTCATTAATCCCCAAAATGGAAAAAATTGCCAAGTATGTATAAACTTTCCCGGACCTTTTGCAAGACAAAGCCTTATTTGTGTCTTTATTGACTGAGCTAATGGTCCAATTCTGGAAGTCAGTCGTTACATAATGAGTTAATGACAATGGCCGTGAAAGCTTCCGAAATCATCCACAATTCACGTGTTTACCACTATTACAAATCTTATCTATTTCACATACTCTTCTGTCTACTTACTGTCATGTAAAAATTCTAATATTTTTTGTATATAATTAAATAATCTTATGGAATCCGCCATTTGCTATTCTCAAACTTGCCTAGCTATAATAAAATGTATTGCTTAGTTTAAATCCTGGGAAGAAACGTTTCCATTTTTCTTTACAAAGAAAAAACATCGGGATAGAATTCAAAGTTTTGTTTTATTTGTAACCTTGTTTCCTTTCATTCGTTACAATAAAAATTATATAGGCACATTTCGCCCCACTTATAGTTTTTGTAATTCCAGAAGAGTTTTTTTTTAGTTTTGACGAATTCTAATGTGTCCGAAGCAATTATAAATTGTATACTATTTATGAAATTAAGAAAACCAGTTTATGTTTAGAAACGCTGCTTTGTGCATGTAGTGAGCAAGTGAGCCTTACCGCAACATCAATGGCGGCTCTTGGAGAATTTTGACTATAGAGTTAACCGAACGTAAAATACATTTTCCAAATCGCGAGAAATAAATACATATGTATTACGCAGATGGACTGTCAAAAGTTTACATCAGTGAAAATATACAGACCAATAAATCTGATGAACTGAACCTAATATCTGTCTTTCAGTTTTCGTGTATAATTCGGCCAACAACAATTGCATCCCCACTGTTTGAGAATCATCGAATCATTGACGTATATTATTTCAAGATGTGCGACAATTTACCAGTAGAGTCTGAGTATAATAAACCCCCGACATGCAACGTCTCATCCGTCGGAATTGTACACACGCCTTTCCGTATATGTTCCCCGGGCTCTGCGCTGCCTTTCTTCATATGAACTCTATGAAGTCACCCACCGTACGTACCATAATAGTGTAACCATTCATATCAAAATAACTCGAGACCCGCGCTATCAGTTGCGGCTCGAGTATATACGGGTTTGTTAAAATATCCTCACTTTGGAGGTACTTTGTGCCTCTTCGATGTGGATTCCATGCATCCGTTAAAGCAAGCAGCGCTTATCGCATAGTTAATATTAATGAAATAAAAATAACTCGTGCTTTGGTTAAGCTTTAAAATGAGAGAAATTATGAAAAATGCTGCAAAATAGTAATTTATTATACAAGACGATAAAGTTAAATTTTATCCACGAGTGAATCGTTTTGATGATTCAAGAGTGGCTAGTAATAACTTTATCGTCGTGTATAATTTTTTTTCTACAGCAAGAACTTGAACAATTTCAAAAGAAAATAAGGAAGGTCAATCACATTTTAAAATCTCAGTAGCTAGATTGGGTTGCTAAGATAAATTAAAAAATTAAAGTACTTTATGTACCCTTGATGTTGAAGTGCAACTTGATCTACTCTAGTATTACTTTGTCCACCCTTGAGGTTTAAAGTGCTACTTGATCTACTATTTTGAGGTGATAAAGTAGCAGTCTAATATCTGCTATAGAAAAAAAATGTTTTTTTGATATAGGATTTCATTTTTGCTAGATGTTTCTCCATATACACCGAAAGCGAAGCCTTTGTGATATTAATAATGACACTAATAATACTATCCAGAAATCATATTTGTTATCGTATAATATCATCATTCTTCAGCCGCTCACAGTTTTGTCAGTGTGACGCAGAAACAGGAACGATTTCAATGCAGCGTGGACGTATGGGTATACATATATATCCGACGATCCCAGTACCGAATTGTTGACCAACGCAATAGTGAATATCCGAGAATATCCAAAAATAACAACCTTATTTAGGAACGGGTGGACTTGTTAGTCGTAGAATTAGTTGTTGTCTTGCTGGTTCACCGACCCATTCCAAGCTTCAAAGCCAGAACCCAGATTATATCACGTGGAATACAGTTTTATTGGGGTGTTGTAGTTAAGCAGTTTCTTTGCCAAGTAACTGCACATTACCGCCCGCGTGGTTGTAGCAAGGACTTGGCAACTTTTACTTGTGAATCTTTGCGGCTAATTTTAAGTAGTAAACATCCCAACTCCAGACGGATTTTTTTAAACTAAGGTATTTGTGATACTAATATCTCTCCAAATACAGACACGTGAATAAGCTTTCTAGAATTAGCATCTATTTCTCTTTAAAGGAGAAGTTACCGCAGATTACAAGATATTCTTAGCTAACTTTTAGGGACTGACGTAAAAAGCTATAAATGCTTCTTGTCTTGTGTAGTTTAAATGATTTGAGAGAGTTAGATTCCAAATTTTATTCGATTTATCAAGAATAACTTTATTATAAAACTGCGAAACTACCCCCTACTTTGTTTGACGGCATTTCATTGGAACTTGTTATGCTGCCTATTTCCTAGATGATGACTTATAAAATTTATCTAAAATGCTAATCTATGTGGATATTATTTTTAGGGTATTATCGAAGAGGGCTTAATTAATTTACATCGTTAGAAAGGATATAAAAACTGCTATTAGTTAATCGAAGGTAAAGCTATTTGACATGTGTTTTGTGATGTAACATCGGAAGTCCGTCTTGTTGTAACGCCATTTTTTTTTCAGTAGACTCGATGATACGTATGAGCATATGAGCACTATACTCATTCAACATTCATCTTAATTCCATTGTTTTGTTGCAAACGACATCTGTGCTTCTTTGAAAGCAATTACAGTATAGTTCACTTATAATGGACTTGCTGTAATCGACTCTCGTGTGTAATTTCCTATGTAAATCGATTCTGATATTATGGATTCGCTTATAATGGATTTCCGCTTGTAATGGACTAAAAATTCAATAAAGACCATTATACCTCAACCGAATTCCGTTTGGGGATTCCCCTCATGTTGCGCAGGCGCAGTCCCACATCCACATCGACGCTAACCCTACAGTTTTACCGCTAGGTGCTATGTAGTTTAGTTGCCTTAAGTATTTAGTGCACACAGTATCCAATGATGTCAATGTATTTTAGACATGCGTTTTCAATAAGAAAAAAAAGTATTGATATAGAAAACCGAAGTTAATAAGCAGCCGCCCTTACAAACAGTTTCAAACAACTGAAAACAGCGAGAAAAAAATCAAATTCCATTAAGATGGGCAATAGGCTATAATGGACTAATATTGACTGTTCCCTGAAGTCCATTATAAGTGAGGTCTACAGTAAGTGCATGCTTAAAATTCGCATTTATATAGACTGTCAACCTTTCAGTGTTAAAATTCTGTCATTAGTCGCAAAATCGACGGACGACTGTTGATTTATTATTAAGAGTATATAAGCGATTGTCAACAAGCTATTTTATATTATTTTCAACTACAGCTTTGATAATGCGTTTTTAACAAGAAATTTAAAAGGAAGATGGGCAACATGCGCCCCAATCGAGTTTTAGAACAAATAATTTTCTACACATGAATATTTATAGCAGGTTCTTTCTGTATTTTTATATATCGATTTAAGTTGTCTAGTTTCAACTGGAAAAAAATATTCGAACTTTGATAGTCTTGGAGTAATAAACAGATTTTATTCCAGTATGGCACACTTATTATGTCTAAAGAGACAGCTGAGGCCACCTAACTGCCGACAGATAGCCTAAGGAGAAAATATAACGAGATAAGAACCAGTTTTCTGTTCTATAAACAACCAGACGTAAATGGAGTGAGTGCGCATTTCAACTGGTCGAGATCGATAAGTGATTAAATCAGTGAACGTCCGCAAACAGGCTTGCCATATAATGCAAATATAGGATTGGATCGTCGTTGACGTTGGCGAAAACAAACGGTCTTGTCGACAGGCATGAAAAGTGAAGTTTTATAGAATGTTCGAAGAGTGTCGCATCAAAAGTAGCTACCTATTCTGTCTGTGACTGGAACTCCTGCTGTCTTGTTACAGATCAGACAATTGAAATCACAATAATCTTGACAACTTGCTGAATTAAATTTTTTCAGTCGCTACAAAGTGATTCATTGGAAATATTTAAATCTGATGAGAAAACCAGTTCACTTTCATCCACCTTCATTTTCCAGTATATAATTAGTCGCCAAAGTTCATATCTATCTGAAATATTGTAATATATAAACTAGTAAATGCATAAAAAGCATTTAGCACAGTACTTTTCAAGGTTTTTACACCTCCCGAATAATTCAAAATCTGAAAACATCTCCACTTAAAGCATCAATATGAGTACTCGTAACTGAATTGAATGAAATCACTATGACTACTGGTGATTTAAATGTTTTTGTTGATTGAAACTTGAAAAAAATTAGTAAAGGGAACTCGGAACTTCCCTCGCAAGTGAAAGTTTGGACCCACAAATTTTGAAAATATCAAACCAAAATAAATAATTTCTTAAGGTGTCCACCTTGTATATATTGGCTTCAAACTGCATATTTTCGTCAAGAGTAAAATCCAGAGCTATATGCAAAATATTACTCTTCAACTATGTAGTAGTTCTTGAGTTAAACAAATAATATACAGAATTTTATTTTAAGATACTCAGCCTGTATATATTTGACCGGTTTCGTGCTAGGTACACATCTAATCCGCATACAAAATATCGTCTTCCTCAACAAGTTTTTGAGATATACCGACAACAGACGGACAAGACGGACGGAATTGAGAATGTTTTCCGCCTGAAACGTGAAGATCTGAAGAAATATCGAAAGGTGATTTTTCAGGATTATAATACTTCCTTCGCTTTTCTGAGGCGAGACAAGTAGTAATAATAAAATATTCGTAACACCGAACACTTAAACTGAGAGAAAGCATAATCGAGAAGCGCTGACAAAGCATGGAAAGGTTTTCGTGGAATGTATGCGGTTATGCATTGTCGTGTGTAAATAAAAGTGTGGATAAAGTCAACCTAATTTTTACTACAATGTCGTAATTTTTCAACTCAAATCCTTTATAGTAGAGATAATATTTCCTTCTTATTCTAATAATATTGTTCAAAATCAGAAAGTAGTTGCATGCGACTGATAACTATCAAAATAACTTCAGTGAGATCAACAGATAGTCTGTGTGGGACTAACTCGTACACTTTTGCAAGAATCGAAAAATTAGATGATTTTTTTAATTTTTACAAATTTTCTAAAACAATGAACGTTCCACGATAGCCAGCTGGAAAATTTTCCAGCAACGTGAATGCTGGATAGCATTGCAAGTCGAATGCGGCCCATCGCCTTCACTGCACTTCTTGCGTGGTGTAAGTGGTCCTCGACACCTAAAGATAATGTCTCAGCGTTTAAGTATTTCCAGACTATTAATATCAACACAACACTTTGGGCGGCACAACAAGTACATCTGGAAAATTCAATAAAAATGAGCATTACTCAAGTTGGAAACAATTAAACAATAATGTGTTATCCATGAAGAATAAATTGCACTCTAGGTTTACAGTAAGTTTAATAAATGGAAAGCACGTTCGAGCTCAAGATATTCGCAAAACAATAAACTCGACCATTTGTTCTACTGGCATTACCTAAACACAGAAGTATTTATGCCAAGGATCTACTAATTATAGAATATATGCTAATAATCTTATGATAGACTGCAATTATATTTTATTGTAGAAGCCTGCTTGTGGATAGATGCAGATGCCCGAGAAATTATTAGTGTGTTCATACCTAACGTAGGTTTTTTCATTTAAAAATAAAAACTATTTAAAATAATATATATATATATATATATATATTTTGTGATTATATATCAAAAATATACAGTATCAATTATACAGTTGCTTCGTTTGTAAAAACGATATGCCTAATTAAGCTTGCTCTTTAAGAATTAAGCAATTTCTAAAAGAGCATTTGTCCTTCAAAATCGCATTCGCATGACGTCTCGACATTCAAAGCTCTTGCTAAAAAGTAAAAATCAAGCATTTCTCCAGTCTTTTCCACCAGAGCCAACTGCATTGATAGTGTTTGCTATCGCCAATTCGCTTTGTGTGTCAAAAGGCTGTTCAACCTGTTGCAAGCGACGCCATGACCTACACCGTCCCATTATCGTTTCACTGATTGTTGGCGCGAACCACAATTCCGTTCTTAAATGCAAATTGCGAAAATGTGCAATTCGTAATGAACTCTAATGCGTGGAACAATAACCCTATTACAGTTCAAACTCGAACTAGGAGAGGAGGTCGCCCTATTTTGCGACACTCCTAATATGGTCAAGGGAGAACGGAGCCGTCAATCGTTCGCGTTGTTTACATATAATTGTTTTTAGCTGATTCCTAATTAATGAACATTTAATCAATGTAACTGCCTTTAAAACCATGGTAAAACAGTTATTTATCGTGCTCATGACAATTTCAAAAACTAGTAAATAGAGAAATTGTTGAACGAGCTGCATTTACAATTACTGTTTTTCATAAAATATTTATAGCTTACTACACTAAATTTAATTTTCTTTAACGTTAATTTGTAGATATAATTTCAAGCTTTTATTAATCGAAACCACTGTTGACTATAACACTGTTGAGTGTTAAGTGAGTTATTTGTGGAAATTGGTTGGCAATTGCTCTTTGCTTTTCGCATTAATTTTTAATATACCAAAGTAAAAAAACGATTATTTAATTATTTGTAGAAATTATTTCAAATTGTAAAAAAAAAATCAATATTGCCATGGCTAACTATGAATTCCATTTCAAATACGCACTTTTATCAATTCTGAACTAAGAAAGTAAATGACGAATTAAGTTTCTGTCATTTTAATGGTTCTTATGAGTAGAAGAAGCAGCTGTTGCACAACAAAAACATCTAATTATTATAAATACGAACGGTAAGTTTTTTATAGTTGAATGCAGGCTTTCACGGCCGTTGTCCATTATGATAGGTTCTTTCGGGTTATGCCGTGGTCGTCGATTTGAACTTGACGTTTCACTGCTCAAGCTGGTAGCGAACACAATTTAGGGATCGTAATCCACAGTCTTCGAAAGTTGTGCCCGATGTAGCCCAAAAGCAATTTCAGAAAGTGTTTTCTTTAGGACGCCGCGCCATGAGTGATATTTACACACAAAGAAAAAGCTTATATTTTCAATCGGCGCTTGTTTCAACTTGAAATTGTAAATTCTCTTCTTACGTTCGTTTTTGTGTCGGGAGTCTCAATCCATATAAAACACCCCACGTCCTTGACGTTTTCAATCTAAAGAGAAGTCTCAATATTATCGAAAACAAAGAAAAAGCGTGTATTTTTTGCCAATTTAAATTTAAGCGTTACCTTTGTCATGAAATGGGCTCTGTCATATGCTTCTCAAAGAAATTTTTCTATGTATGATGAAAGCCATTAAACATTAACAACTTTTTTATGTGGATTTTTTCGTTAGTAATGTCAATTGCAAATTTATACTAAACGTACATACAAAAAAAACTCAAGATAATCCAGTTATCCATGGAAGAATTATAAGAAATATTAAACATACAAAACATCTATAGTAAAGCATTTATGTTTAGCGAAGAGGACGTGGTCTCAACAGTGCTTTTCAACCTCCAAGGGTCTATTAAACGTGTAGAACTGATTAGGTGCATAACACGATTACTTAAATCTGCATATGCTGACGACAGTGTAATCATTAGCAGAAACATAGAAGAACTTAAACACAATTTTATACGACTAAAATTAGTAGTAGCTAAATTGATGGTTACCAGGCAGGAAGGAAGGGTACCGACAATTCTCTGCATAAATGAGTAGATATTTGAAAAATTACAAAAATATATTTAGGTATCTAAATTCACAGATAACTAGCCTCAGTTGCATAACCGAAGCCATAGACCAAATGATAAGTTAAGGAAACAGCAATTGCAAGTAATCGGAGTATCCTAAAATCGAAATTAATAAGCAGACAAAAATTATCATCTACAAAAGAATTATTAGACGGTGCATAATTTATGATGTAGAAACGAGGTTGCTTGGAGTGTACGGGAGGAAATGCCTACAAATATACTTTATATGGCGAACTAAGAGGAACTGAAAGAATATGAAGAAGTACTGAAGGTGCAGATAGAGTAACATTAATTAAACCACGTAGAATCAAATGGCTGGGCCGTATATACAGGATGCCTGAAAGTAGAATGACAAGAATCGTAATAGATTAGAAAATGTCAGAAGTGAAAAACAGCGCTAGACCGAAGAAAACATTGAAGACCTGATAAAAGACGTGGAGAAACCCGGATCTACAAACTTGAAGAAAATCGCCCGACATCAAAGAAGTGCAATAAACTCGATGAGTAGGCAAAGCCCATCAAAGACCATAAAACACAAACTACAACCGAAATGGTGACAAAAGACCCCACAGAACACACAACATGAACACGATGATATATCGTAGAGGTTGGGCTATGCAAGCCGATTGCAAGTGAAAATCCATCAAAGGTTAAATGCCACAAGAATAATAATGTCGTTCTCAACGTGAACTAAAGGAGGCCCCTGAAGTTTTTTACAAAATAAGGCAGTAATATGTCTTCATGGATCATTTTCGCTGTTTTATTCTCTATTGCAGCAGTAGATCTTTCTATAGCATCCCGGTAGAGGACAGGTCTACTTGCGACCTTTCCTTCTGTGAGCTCTTAGTTCCCCCTACGTTCTTCAGGGGAACCATGTCTCAACCTTTACTCCCATATTTTATCCTTCCCACTTTCCACATCCTTATCCACTTACCAGCCGTCTTGTCAGCGTGGTCAGTTATGGCTAACAAATCCCCTATGATAATGTCGAATTTAAATGATCCTAGTACCCTAGATGAGCTGACAACGTTGACGAATCGGTTTGCATCGAGGATTCTGGAGGAGGAAAAATTCGATTAAAACAAACAAAATAGCCAACCAACAATATCCCAAGATAAAGCTACAAAAAGCAAAACTATTAAGAGAAGTGTAGGAAGACCACAAACAAGGATTTGATTGGACACATAAACCAAGAGACCGGCAGCCATGAAAAAAATGTAGGGGAGGCTTATGTTCGACGATGTTGATGATGATGATGATGATTCTGTAGACTAATCGAATTACTGATAAGCACTTTCACAATTTTTTTAATTTTCTTGATTTTACCGGTAATAATGTCTGAACTGCTAGCGCTTGTATATCTGAAGGCTCGCACATAGACGTTGTTCACTAAATTTTCTTCATTTTTCTAGGGTGAAAAATACACACGCGTAAAAAAAATTAAGGCGTTATTTATAAAGAAAATCATTCACTTTTCCGTATTTATCGCACAAATAACTATTTTTTACACTGTATTCTAGAAAGAAACATTTCGTTTGGAATAGATTCGACAGTGTAAAAAATTAAAGTCTATCAACGACATATACTGGTGTATTTAAGCTGCCACAAATCAACCCTGGGAGCCGAAGATCTGAATGTGTGGGAGAGAGGTCTAATCTGCCTGCACAAAAGCTTATTTTTTTCCTTTAAATTACTTAATGCCCATTTATCTTAATTGCCATATGTCCAATTACACAGTTTTGGAGAACTGTAAGGTTTAAATTTTAATTGTAAAATTGTTTCCAAAGGTATTATTTATTGCTTATTAATGCAAAAGGAATATTTGAAGCCATGTAGAAATAAATATCCCAAAATAGGATATAGAGCTATTTTTAGGTCTCTGGTGTTAAGGTATACCCTGTCCTTAGACACTAGTATGCCTCGAATGGGTATCTTTATTAACTAGTCATTTTCATACTTTCTTATGTACTCGTAGCAGATAAAAGTTATCTAAAAAAATTTGCAATAAGAACTCGAAGTTGTTTCCGACGTTTTAGGTAAGTCCTGCAGAACGAACTAGTATTATCTACAATTTTATTTCGCCTACTTCATTTAAAAATACTATGTGGGAATCTCCGAACAAAACGTATGATTATGCAATTATGAATATCGTGCTACTGATTATAATACAATGAACAATCAGACCACGTCGGTTTCGCAGTCAAAATAGTAGGTTATGTCATTTAAAAAACTGCTGGTAACTTCCTATCTACGGAATGTTATGGGATTTTCTAATTAATATTAATGCAATGTTTATCTGTAGATTTCTTCAATTTTGTTCAAAAATCCTACGTATGTAGGATAAAATAATCTTAGCATTAAACTATGTTTGTGAATTGTATTGAAATTTAAGTTGGAAACGGATGGACTAAAATCTTTAAAATTGAATATCGATCAACTTTGTGCAAATTGCTAATTCGAGAATGGGGAAAGTTGTTCGACGTGACATTTACATTTCTGTTTTCTTGAAATCGATATTTTCCCGACGATTTGATATTACTATTGTGTAATGGATGTAGGAGACACTATACTAAATTTCAAATTAGAATGCAGTAGGTGGCGCTCTAAACTCAAACTCAGTTTTACACTAGGAAAATATTTATTTCACTCTCCGGATTTTACAATAATTTTGTCCTATATAATTGAAATAAACATTGTAGGACAGCCTGCTTTGTCCACTATTTATCGGTTGTCTTTTTATATTTTTAGGATTGATACGTAATGTTAAATTGGCAATTTTGAAAAAATGTTTGATTTTCAAAAGGTTGTAATGATGACTTTGTTTCGGCCAATCACGGTCATAGTTATGATTACTAGTTAGTTCCAAGTACTGCATGTTTATTTGAAAATCAATATAAGCTACAAAATGTGGCTGTGTGGACGAAAGCTGGTGTTCCGAAAAAAAGTGTTTTAGGTGGGAAAAATCATTTAAATTATTCTTGTTTACCTCATCAACCTTTAAAACGTTTCCGTTAGCTTCGATATTATCAGTTCATTTAATTCCTTCTCAACGAGCTGCTCGGGTATCCGTTTCTCCGATATTGGAAAGTTCAGTGCAAGTATCAGGCTTAAAGCTGTTCTAAACTGAAATCGTCGCAGCTGATAGTAATATCTATCAGAAAGTGAATAATTAACGAAGCGCCAATACAGAATTTGTGCATATTCGTCTATTATTGCGCGATTCGCATTTTAAGTATGGAAATGCTTTTCCTTGCAATACTAAAAAAGTAACAAGCTGTTTAATAAATAACAGATAGTTCTTGTGTAAATAAAACATTAATATCTCAGCACGGGATTTATGTCCCGCCTGGATAAAAATAGAGTTTTTTCATTGTTAAGATTTTAATAAAAAGCACTTTGTATGTATCCTACTTGGCTTTTAAATTTGTTCTGAAAAAGAGAAAGTGGTGATTCGTTGACTGTCGCCTATGATTTATGTTTTTGTAATAATAAAAATGCAAAGCAACATACTGAGACAACCCTTTAAGCCCAACTGCCATTTCAGGTTTACTTTAACTGACTCTGTTATTGTGTTTTTAATATGTAGGGCGTCAAAAAGTCGAGCGTGTAGCTTCTGGAGCTGCATCACCATGTAAAATAGAATATTTAATCGAAGACTGTATGGTAAATGTAATGGTGATGCTGGCGTTGTAGGTTGGCGATGTGAAAAATGTTCTAAATACGCTTCAGTAGTACAAAACTTTCTTCAAATTGACTAGAATTCATACAGCTTTCCAGCAGAATTTTGCATGGAAATTAGCCTGTGGAAGCCACACGGTCGACCTTTAAACAGCCCGTTAACACTGCAACATCAGTGGGATTTGAGCACACACAAATAAAGTTTACAAAACCATACTTCTTAACATGTAACTGCACCCTTGATACACCAATCATCTGCTGAAAAGAACTCTTGTCTGACTTTCTAGGGCTTAGCCAAAAAGCATGAGCGTCATAATACGCCTCCAAAACCTCCCGTGGTCTGCCAATGCCCTCGATATCCGCCAGTTCTTCGCGGGCCTCAGCATTCCCGAAGGAGGAGTTCACATCGTCGGAGGAGAACAGGGAGACGCCTTCATAGCCTTCAGGTAGCTTACCAGCCCGTCTGGTTTTTACATTTTTATTCGGAAGCGCTTTCAGACGCCGGCAACCAGTTTGTAGCCTAAGTGCACTCGCAATTATGGCCGCTAGTTTGTTGATCTTCGAGCATAACACTTTTTCCTTAGATATATTTGAGAAGCTGTGTTTTATCTTAAGCTTATGTTGAAATTCCTTGAACGCATTGTGGGAATTTTAAAGGAGTTAACTGTTACTGAACCTGCTTAGGAAAATAACTAAATTTTGATGTTTGCTATGTACATACAGCAATCATACTATCAACTTTTTTAGTTGTATAGAAGCAGCAAAAGGACGACAGTATCTTCAAGATGAGCATTTACAGCTTCTGATATTCCTACGTTCTTCTTTCAACTATTTATTATAATAACATTTCCAGGAAATGTCAATTATTGTGCCAAAGCTCTTATCTGCAATAATAAATAAAAAACGAAACGTTTAGTGTGTTAACTCTTCTAAAAATAGGTCCCAACTGAAGAATAACAGCTTTTAAGATAATATAAGTATCGCGTGATGTAGTCTACTGAAGACTATAGAACTACAATCGATGATCACCCAAAACAAGAGATGAGCTACACTACGAACAGACTTCGACGTTAAAAAGTTCAAATTTGTCTTTTCGTCTCAATAAGTCACATATTTATAATTAAACTATTTAAATACGGTGTTGACAACCCATGAGAAGGGCTTATATGGATGAAAAGTTGATGTAACGTAGTGTTACCCAGTTCGTCATGAAAGGTAGCCAGACGAAGTGGTCGATTATAATAATTCTATAATATTCTAAAAAAATACTCGTGTTTCCCTACCGTCTTGAGCGCTGTTGGGCATTGCTGCTGCTTGATTATAGTAAACTAATACTCATCTCGACACTTTATATACAATTTATTTCAGATATAGGACGCTTTCACCACACTAAACATGTGAATTCGCAAATTATGATAACATACAAGATAATGGTATTACATTGTACTACATATGTGTTACGTAAGTAGAAAAGTAAACCAAATAATAAAGAAGATCATAGTAAAAAAACATTTTTCCTAAACTATAAGAAGTAAGAATTGCGAAATAATGTTCTTGAGCGCTCTAAATATATTGAAATAGTGGATAACTACAGCCTACGAAAAACTCACGACCGAAGTTTAAGGAAAGATCAGTGGTGTAGCTAGGCTGAGTGGCGCCGGGCAGGAGTTTCAACGATGGCGCTCATAAAAAAATGAGGTGGGGTGGGGTAAGGGTTATGATTTTTTTAAATAAAAAAAGGTTATTTGGAAGAAAATGTGTCACCGTTTTCTCAGTGAAGTTGTTTGTTCAAAAACTACTTGCTGCTGCGTTATAAAGGACGCGATGACGATGCGACCGAACTGCGCCCGTTAGAAGCCCATGGAAAGATGACTTACAGACGCTTGCACAACACATGTTTATATATGGGGATGGTGGTAACATTAAAATATATTCTCTTAATCTTAATGCTCTTTTTTATCGCCGATATTTTTTGTCATCTTATATTCTACATATAACGGGCCTTTCCGGCTCCGAGAAGCAGTCGCTGCCCCAGAGGCCACGGTAGCTGCGTTACTAGGAAACAAAAAGATTGCATAATGTGAGACAAAGAAATATATAGCTGCAAGAAGGCGTGAAGATCACCTAAATCAGGGGTTCTCAAATTTTTTTCCTCGAGTGCCCCTTTATGAAATTTAGCAAAGTAGTTGTACCCCTGGTTCTAATGAGTGCGTAGTTGGTTATCACTCCTTACTTATGATATCGTGGAAGTGAGGGAAAAGTTTATCAGTTCTGACTAAACGTACCTAATTATGTGAGATGTTCAAAACTTAATAAAAAAAGCATTTACAGGGTTGTAAATGTTATATTGGTTTTGTGAATAGAATCACATTAAAACATTTTTACAATGTGCAAAACATTAAGGACATTGGAAATAAATCAAAATGAAATTTGTAAAATATTCTCAAGACTTAATAACATTGGGAGTAGTTCGAGAGTTGTTTAAATTAGTAAATTAGTGTGGATATGGTTAAACATAACTTACATCACACTTAAAACATTTTTTGAGAAGGGAAAATACTATTACACACTTGAAAACTGTCAAAGTTAACTCTGTCGGATGTTTACCATTTAATAAAACTGAAAGGAGTCACAGGGTTACTTAAAATTTAAAACATTTTTCCAATGTGCAAAATATTGACGGTCGTTTGCAGTCTTAAAATTTGTAAAGTGTTCCATATAAAATTGGAGGTAATTCAATAGTAATTTAAATTATCTATATGATTTTGTTTCAAGAGGAATTCATATAACTTACTTCACACTTAAACATTTTTTTCAAAATAAAAATAGTGTTAGACATTTGAGAACTGTTGAGTTTAAATTTATAAAATATTCAGAACTTAATGGAATCGGGAATAAATCAAACTGTTATTTAAGATGCTCAGTTTCCTTGTTAATACATTTAAAAACATCTCATTTCAAAGTAAAACCTTTTTTCAATGTGTAAAATATTAACAGACATTTGCAATAGTCTAAATAAATTATCTAAAACGTACCTAGTAGGCAACTAAAAACTTAGAATTAAAGATATAATATTCCCAAAGCTTAATACAATTGGAAAATGTTAAACAGATATTTAAACTTTTCTTGTGTTAAGAGAATTAAAAGGAACTTATTTCACACTGAATCTTTGTTTTTGTGTGCAAAAGATGTTTAAAAAACTATTAATAAGATCATTTTCCAATGTTTAGTTTATAATGGATACAAAGATGTGCTTTAGTTATATTGTTTTATTTATGGTTTGATTTTTTGTATTTCTTTATCTTTTGCTTATTTTTAGTATTTCGTTATTAATTTATCAATTTGTACTGTGAGCTGTAAATATTTCAGTTGAAATAAATAAATATCTATCAAAAAAATATAGTAACATACATTTGCAATCAGTCGAAATAAATTTCTATACGTAGCTTACATCCCGATTAAAAAAATTTCTAAGAGAATCATATTAGTATGCAACTGAAAACTTGTCGGAATTAAATTTCCAAGATGTTAATAAAATTGAAAGGAACTTATTTCACACAAAAACACTTTTTCTATATAAACATTTACAAGTTGTCGAAATGAAACTGAAATTGTTAGAATCTTAATAAAATTGAACAAATATATATTAATTATTAAAATGTTATATTAGTAAAGTTAAACATAACTTGCTTCCCACTTAAATATTTTTTCATTGTTCAAAATATTATTGGTCATTTGAAAACTATCAGAATTAAATTACAAGATGCCCAGAACTTAAAATCGTAAAAATTCAAAATATTCAAAATGTGCGTCAAGAGAATCCAAAATATCTTGCTTCGCACCGAAACATTTTTAGTGTAGAAAATATAAAGCCATTTACAATTCAGTAATATGAATTTAATCAAATTGAACGTATACAAGAAGCTATACATTTATAAAATACCTCACAATCTATTTCACACTTAAACTCCTTCTCAATATGCCAAATATATAATTTCCCACTTGAAAACTGGAACACTAAAACTGGAAAGTCTACAGAATTTCGTAAAGTAAACAGGGAGTTATACAATGTGTAAAAAAAGTCTGGAATATAGCAAATATTTCAAAAACTAACGGAGATGAATTTTTCAAAATTTCCAGACTTATATAGGTAAAAACGGCGCATCTAGGAAGGACAAAACCGTTATACAGGGTGTCCAATTTAAAATACAAAAGTTGGTATTTTTTCTGACTAACCCTGTATAGTTACAGAAACGGTTTTGTCCTTCCTAGATGCGCAGTTTTTACCTATATAAGTCTGGAAATTTTGAAAAATTCATCTCCGTTAGTTTTTGAAATATTTGCTATATTCCAGACTTTTTTTACACCCTGTATAATATTAATGGACTTGTGCGATTATTAAGTATAATTTATTTTCCATTTTAACAGATTTTTATTGAACCTATATGTTGATTACCTAAATAATAGAGCAGATTGTGTAGTACTAGTACTGTTTAGATATGATACATGTACATTCTGTTAATTTCAAAACCACCTCGCATCTTTTTCCAATTTTCGTCTTGCGGTATGTTTGCATTCGTCATTACGTGAATCAGGCTCCGTACCCCTACAGCTGGCTGGTATACCCGTAGCCCGTATGGGTTCGCGTACCCCACTCTATGAAACCCTGAGCTAAATGCATGGAGTGTTACAATTATAAAGAAATCGATAACATTTTGCTGCCTGGTATGAATAAGCGCAACATGGCACGAATGAAATAAGCGAGGAAATAAGTAATCTTATAAAAAAAACAAATAGAAAGATATATTCTACACTCGAACATACGTAGTCGTCAAGAGAGAAATAGATAGGTTTTTTGCATATTTTTTAGGTTTCCATTACCTGAAACTTACAGGTTTTCACCATTTTATCGATAAAGGTGCATCAGACCATGGGAAATGTTGATTGGCATGGTAAACGTGACTAAGAATTATGCACAGTGCCGCAAATGTCACCAAATGAATTTTGTAGGTTCACTTTTATGGACAAATATCAAAATTGGCAAAACATTTTAAAGAAGTTGTTTAATGCATTTCTCATCACTGAAACTAAACCAGAAGAATATAAATAATCTGTAAAGAGGTTTACATGGAACTTACTTCGCAAGTGCGCAGCACATAAGGATAAACATATCTTAACGTTTCTGATAATACTGAAACAATAAAAGAAAACAATTGCTAATGCGAATTACATCAATTGGCAAATTAAATAAAAAATATTGCAGGCGGTGGCATTCGAACTCAGCGCCTACGAAAGCGATTTGAACGCTTGACAGCAGGCCGTGCGCAATCCGCCTCTTAGTTCCGTTTAGGGATGTGCGATCTAGATCGATTCTTTTACTCGCGATTCTGGATCTTTTGAATCGATCTTTCTATTTCCGATTTTTTATAAGATCGATTTTTTTTGTCGACAGATCGGGTTTTCGATCTTCGATGACATGGCGACACAGGAAATTCTGTCACCGCGGTGCGTGCCACCAGCTCTCTGTTAAAATAATTTATAGATTACTTTCGGTAAATGACAGTTAGCGTCACCTATGTTTAAAAAGTAAATAAACGGTATTTTACAAGAAATTATAGAAATCTGACAAAATTAATTTTACGTTGTAAATAAGATGCTTTATAATGTGTAATTATTCAAGAAATGTGTAAGATTAATGAAAGTTTTAGCAAACAATCGATCTTTAGGAAGATCGATCTTTTGTACCACGATTTTTAATAGTATCGATTTTGCGGATTCCGATCTGGATCGATCCAGAAGATCGATCTTCTGGAGAGAAACGCACATCCCTAGTTCCGTTCTGCCACAAAGGACTGCCTCGCATCTGCGCAACGCGGCTGGGTTATATACAACACGCTTATTGTTGCCCATTTTTTAAGGTGCTCATGGTGGATATATTTGACCGAAAGTATATTCGGTTTCGTGATTCCAGCAACGACAACGGAAAGAAATTAATTGAATTCGCCACAGAAAAGGATATGAGAATTATGAGCACCTATTTTGAACACAAACGTATACATTTAGGAACATGGACATCTCCCAATGGTAAGGTGGTAAATCAGATAGACCATGTAATAATAGAAGCCAGACATTCTAGGCTTGTTGAGGATGTGAGAAGCTACAGAGGTGCTAATGGCAACAGTGATCATTACTTGGTAGGAATGAGAATGAAACAAGTAAAACCAAATCGTATAACTACGAACTGCAAAAAGAGAATTAAATATGACAGGAAGAATTTTTTACAAGAAGAAGCAATGGAGGAGTACAGAAGTAGATTGGAAGCCGTATTGAACGATACACAAGAAGAGCATGACAATATTGATAAACAGTGGGAAGCTATTGAAAAGGCTATTTCCGATTCGGCAAGAACTATGAGACAAGAAACAAAACAACGCAAACATCAGGATTGGTTTGATAAAGAATGCAAGGACCTACTTCGACAAAGAAACGAAGCTAGAATGCGAATGCTTAGCGATAAGACTGAGAGTAAGATAGGAAAATACCAAGTATTAAGGAGGGAAGTGAAGAAACTGTGTAGGAACAAGAAACGCAGGCACACTGAAGAAAAGCTGAAGACAATTGAAAGTACCTTTAGATCTAAAGAAATAAGAAACTTCTACAAAGGAATTAAACAGCATAGCATCCACAACTGCTGTACTGTAAGGATAAAAGCGGTAATTTATTAGGAGGTGCTCAAGAAATCCTAAGTAGATGGAGACAACATTTTGAAGAAATGTTAAGAGGTGAGAATGCTGAATTGGAGGAGACAATTTACGAAAGAGAGTTAGCAGATCATAACGAAGACAGAATAAATGAACCAAGCTTACGCGAAATTCAAAATATTATAAGACATCAAGGAAATAATAAAAGTGCCGGTGAAAATGGGATAATAGTCGAACTAATCAATCAAGGGGGGGATAAGCTGCACGAACGTATACATTTGTTTATTTTAAAGGTGTGGAGAGAAGAAAAAATCCCAAAAAGATGGTTAGAAGCAATTATACACCCAGTACATAAGAAAGGGGATATCGCCGTATGTGACAACTACAGGGGTATAGCACTTGTAGATGTAACATATAAAGTTATGGCTAGTTGCCTAAAAGATCGCGTTAACGAGTGGACAGAAAAAATTCTAGGAGGATACCAATGCGGCTTCACACAAAATAGATCTGTAAACAGGACCGCGCCAGCATCAATGGCCGCCTGTGTGCAGAGCCAAATTTGCCGCCCCAAAATTTACATTTTTGTTGTAAAATATAAATTTTATGTAGTACATACATAACTGTAACAAATCAAATTAATTTAAGTGAAAAACAGAAATTTTAAGTTTTATTAACAATAAAATTTACAAAAAAAATAGTGGAATAAAATTTATAAAAAAACAACAAAATTTTAGAAAATTATAAAAAAGCAACTTTCCTAGCTTTTTTCTCCGCAAATTCTTTAATTACTAATTCTAAATCGATGGAATCCATCGTGTCGCTTTCTATTGCTATTATAGACAGATTATTTAATCTGTTTTGTGACATTGTGGATCGCAAATAATTTTTAATAATTTTTAGTTTGGAGAAAGATCTCTCACCAGACGCAACTGAAACTGGTAACGTGAGTAATATTCTAAGAGCTATTGACACATTTGGAAATGATGCTATGAGCTGATTTTCAAAAATATATCCAAGAATGGACTGGGGCTCTAACTGATGCTATTCAGCTGAAGTAGGTTTTATCTCTTCAAATAATTCTATTTCATCTACATCTGATTCCTTTCTAGAATCATCAGTTTGATGAAGATGTAAATCTTTACAACATTGTAATAGCTCGTTTTCCGTTAAATCAAACATATAGAGAAATCCAAACATAGTATCATATCTTGTTATTCCCTCAAATCTGTCTCTTAAAGACGATAAAGTTTGATCTAATATATTAAAATAAACGTTAACTTTATAATAATTTTTTGGATCAATAATTGGTTCATCACTGTGTTCATAATCAAATTGTCTGGGTTTTCTTCGTGGTCTAACAGACTGAACAGCAGGGAAATTAGATTCAATACCGAGTTCATCCGCCAGTGTATTAGCGTCAGTAAGAACATTATTGAATTCTTCATCTGATCGAAGAGCTAAGAAAAAATCTAACAAATTTTTAAAATGCTCTAAGCAAGTTTTTATATTTATAGTAGGATTTTGCATCATCGTGCTCAAAACATTAATTTTGATTAAAATATTGTACCAAATAATTGTTGAGCACAAAAATGTATAACTCTGAATTTTTAATGACAAAGATTTGGCTTGATGTGAAGCACTGTGGTCTTGTACAGATAAACGATCTTCAATTACTTCTACCAATGCATCATATATTTGCCCAATTTGGTAACGCAGGGGCTTCACAGCGTCTATTCTACTAGACCACCGTGTATCACTAAGTGGTTTTAAATTTAAATTTGTTGTGTGTTTTTTCAGAATTGACCATCTTTTTACCGACGCAGAAAAAAAAACAACTAATTCTTGAACTATATCAAAATAACCAGAAGTCTCAAAAGAAACTTGAGCAGCATCGTTCACTACTAAATTTAATGTATGGGCTGTGCACGGCACAAAAAATGCTTGCGGATTTATTTCTAAAATTTTTTTTGCAAACCATTATGTTTGCCGTGCATATTTGCCCCATTATCGTACCCTTGGCCACGCATGTCGTAAATATTTAAATTCAACTTTGAAAGTAAATTCATTAAAAATTCACTTAAACCCACTCCAGTTGAATCATTAATAGGACAAAATTCTGTAAAATGCTCGCGTATTTCAATTCTTTTGAGGACTTATTCAACATTGTAAATCTAAAAATTATAGTCATTTCTTCGATATGACTAATATCCGGTGTACAGTCAAGAATGGTAGAATAGTATTTACATTTTCTAATTAAATCCAAAATATTATTTCTAATTTTGTTACCAATGACGTCTATTATTTCATTCTCAATTTTGTCCCCTAAATAATTTACCATTCGTGTTTCATCTTTTTGTGACTTTTGAGTCCGAAGCACATGTTCTGACATAACAGAATCAAATTTTGAGATCATCTCAACAGCTTTTAAAAAATTACCGTTATTGCTTTCAAATAATTTATTAGATTGCCCGCGTAAAGCGAGACACTGTCGTGACAAATATTGTATTATTAAAATTATTCTCTCAATCACAGCATGCCAGTGCTTTGCTTCTGCATTCAACAAACGTAGTTGCGTCTGGTTTACAGTTTGTTCTTTTGATAACAATTTTATAAGTTCTAACTGATTTTTAACATTTGCATTGTGAGTATCACTTTTTTCGTGCCTTGAAATCAATAGTGACAAATGCTGCCAGTCAGAAACACCTTCCTTTTGCGAAAAATTGTTTTTAATTTTGCCAAATATTGTACAACAAAAGCAATAAACTGCATTATTTTTTACTGAATAAACTAACCACGGTCTATTAATTTCTTCTCCATTTGGAAGAGAACGGTAGAAATATTTTTTCGAAAACCTTCGACCATTTTCATTAGTTGGGAAATTAAATTGCGTTACCTGAACGAGCCCTCTTTCTACTAAAATTTTTGTTAATGTTGTTGATATTATCTCAGGCCACTCTCCAGGATCATCTGAGGTTGCTGTGTCCTGCTGCGACTGCTGTGAATCTGATGAGTAGCCAAATTTCTTTAGTTCAGAAAGCCTTGATGAGGATGACGTGCTGGCTTCTTCAGCGTCACCAACTTCTCTTCTCTCTGGTTTTGGAGACCCCGAGTCAGATGAAGTCACCTTCTCTTCCCCAGATTCAGAATCTTCCCTCATAATTTCCATTTCGACTTCTTGGACGCACGGCTCATTAAGTGGCCCGGAAAGAGAACTAGAGCTTGAATCTAATGCTTCCGCTGACACATTTTCTGGCTTCAAATATTTTTTCAAATACTTTAGAAACTTTAGAACTTTAGAAAAAGTATTGGCCAGTTTTTTCTTTTCTTCTTTTTTTTGTAGACTTTGTTTTCGATACTGAAAACCCGACAGCCTTTTCGTTTTTCTGTTCTAGAAAAATTATAACAATTTTATTACTTAATACAATTTAAGAATATGTAGGTAACTATCTGTGTATTGATTGATCTATGATTGATATGTATGTAGGTACTTACCATATTTATAAGTTTTCTTCAACTTTCTTCAAAACACAATCACTAACAAAATTAATTTTCTCTACTCGATCTTCTCTGCAGCCAATTCAAAAATTAAATGACCAAATAATTATCATTGCACCCATATTACTACAGCATTAATGTAAGCATCATATAATATTATATTTCTTAAAATCAGCTTTAAACAATTAGGTAGTTACCGACGAAAGAGATCGCCGACACCCCGATCAAAAATAATATAAATACCTACTTCATAAATACGATATGTTTCACAGTCAATAAAAGCCGCCAGCCGCCAGTTTTCTGAAAAGTCACGTTTTGTTGCTTCTGATAAATATCCGGCTTTTTTGTAATCATTGCATAAAGATGCATGGAAAGCGTTCCTTCAAGTTGGCTTCGTTTAACAATTAGCCGCCACGGAATAAAAACTAACTTCGAGAATTTACATAAACAATAATCCATGTAACCATATTATCAGGTGTTCATTTACACAATAAACATTTTTTATACCTATATAGGTACATATTTATGAACTTCTAAAATTTGTAAAGTAAAAAAAATTGTACATTTTTTATTTTTTTTTTGTAATTTATATATAATTTTTAAACCTTTTTGGCCGCCCCTGAATTTAGCCGCCCGTGTGCGGTGCACACATTGCACACTGGCCTGGCGCGGCCCTGTCTGTAAACGATCAGATCTTTACAATAAAACAAATTCAAGCAAACAGCTATGCACACAATCTAGCCCTACACGTTATATTTATTGATTTTAAAACAACGTACGATACCATAAATAGGGAAAAACTTTGCGAAGCTCTGACCAATCTAGGGATACCGACAAAATTAGTACGACTAACAAAGCTAACAGTGCAGGGCTCGGAAAACAAGGTTATGATTAATGGAAATGTTTCAGAAAGCATTAATGTCAACCGAGGTCTGAGACAAGGGGATCCGTTATCCTCATTATTGTTCAATCTAATGTTGGAAAAGGTAATGAGAGAAAGTAAAATACATACGCAAGGCACAATTTTAAATCACCTACATCAATGTTTAGGATACGCCGACGATTTAACAATAATCACTAGGACAAAAAAGGACTTAAAAGAAGTAATAAAACGACTAGAAAAAATGGCAAGAGTATAGGGATTACAAATAAATGAAGAGAAAACCAAATATATGGTAATGAGAGGAGGAAGTACATCGGAAGGGGACGACCTAGTGGTAACCAGTGTAGTCGACGGTAAAAACTATAAATTTGAAAAAGTGAACAGATTTAAATACCTGGGTGTTGTTTTGACAAATAACTTTGATGAAAGTGTGTCCATAAAAACAAAAGTCCGAATATATCAAACGGTTATCAAACCAGTGGTCCTGTACGGGTGTGAAACGTGGATCTTAAACAAAAGTGAAGCCAACAAATTAGAAATCTGGGAAAGAAAGATACTCAGAAGAATTTATGGAGGAAAGAAACTACATGACGCTTGGAAAAGAAGTACAAACGAGGAGATTGTGGAGCTATATGGTCACCCAAGCATTACGGCAACGGTCAGGTCCCACCGAATACGATGGCTTAGACATGTTCAGAGACTTCTAGACTGCCGGGGGACAAAGAAGATGTTGAAAAGCAAAATAGAAACAAAAAAGAAGAGGGGCAGACCGAAAAATAACTGGCTGAACAGTGTAAAGAAAGACTTGCTGGAACTAGGAATCGCAGAATGGGAACAAAAGGCAACTGAGAGGAAAGGATGGAAGAAAATAGTACAACAAGCCTTAGGCCTGCAGGGCGGTTTCGTGCCAGGTAGACATATAACCGGCACGCCGAATATTGATTTCCTCCAAGAAATAATTTTTGAGCTATACCGGCAACAGACTGACAGACAGATGCACAGACAGGATTGAGAAAACATGTTTTTCGTCATCTAGCGACCTCGGAAGGTGATTTTTCTACGATTACCCTACTTCCTTCGTCTTTTAGTCCCGTTCAGCTACGATGGTTAGCCTCTTATTTTTGCTTGCGGATGCTTTATATAGGACGTGGTGATAGATGCACATGTTTGTCTTTTTACGACCTTTATCCTGTATCTGTTGTGTGCCTTTTTCGTCAAGTGTAAATGCTTAACTATGTGCAAATTATTACTTTTATCTATTTCTGAGTTAAAAGCAAAAATAGATTGCATTTTGTTTTTGAAGGTGCTTGCACTGTACATATTTGAGCTAAAGTATATTCGGTTTCATGCCAGGTAGACATATAAAGTATAAGCTTTCTCCAACGGATAATTTTTAAGCTATACCGCCAACAGGCAGCAGGAAGTAAAAAAGACAATCAAGCCAACATCTGAAGAAACAAATTTTTAAACGCTTTGTTTTGTATTAAATATTTGCAAAGTACATATTTATTCGTTTAAGTTCGCTCGTCTAAAAGACGAAAAAAGTATTGTAAACGCGAGAAAATCACCTTCCGAGTTCTCTTCAGATTTTCACGTTTCTGGGTCCGTGGATTTTGCAGGTTTTTGCAATTGCGTCTCGGTCCGTTGGCACTATAGCTCACAAATTATTTATTGAAAGCAGATTATATTTTGCATGCCTACTTGGCTCAAAACCAAATATACTTTCGGTCAAATGTATACAGGGTGACCACCTTAAATAATAAAATTTTGTGTATTTTTGCTTTAACTCAAGGATAGATAAAAGTAATATTTTGTATTTGGGTCAGGTTTTTATCCTTGACGAAAATGGGACCCAACAGATACAGGGTAAATGACGTAAAAAGGACAAACATATACATCGAGCAGCATGCCATATATAAAGCAGCCGCAAGAGAAAATACACCGCTCACCGTCGTGGCCGAACGAGACTAGCGATCGGCGCCGCCCGAGGTGCTGCAAGGTGATGAAATCGCAATGAGCTCGAATCCCATCGGTTACATCCTTTTTTATTTGCAAATTGATGTAATTCGCATTACCAAGTATTTACTCTTATTGTTTCAGTATCATTAAAAACGTTAAGATATTTTTACCGCTTTGTGCTGTATTCTTGTAAGGGAAGTTCTTTGGAAACCCCTTTACAGATTTTTACCACGCCGAAAATTATAATGAGTTATTAAGAGATATTAAGAAATCTTTTCCAATTTTAGTATTAGTACAGCTTATTTGGCTGCCTTCCAGGGACCGATCATGGATGTAAAAAATCAAGTATGCATTAATTTTGGCCATACATGCTTGTATTAAGTTAAACATCTTTTTCTCAATGGTCCTTGTATTACTATAGTTTTCGTTGTTTAAGAGACAGACGGTTGCTAGAAGGAAAGCAGGTCAGGTCACAGATATAGAAAAAAAATAACAGAATTGAATTGTCTTGTTTGTGGACCTTTGCGTTGCATTGACAACGTGACCTGGTCGTGATAAGCAATTCATTATTCTTATCTGGAAGAGTAATGCTAAATGATATTATCCTGTCTCGTGTATCAGAAATGCATTGGCCAACATATTTATGATAAGCTTCCGCAACACAACAACAGCTGCACCGAGAAGTGTCAGCTCTCGTTACGACTATTTTACAAGATCTTATCAAATTACTTAGGACGTGAAAAAATAAACTATAAATCAGTTCAGTAGACGTAGAAAATATTCGTTTAACGTCGGCACTGAACTCCCAAAGGATGTTTGGATATGTACACTACTATCGCCTGCATCTTTATAAAAATACTTTGATCAAAGGCGGGCATTTGTTGAGTAGCGTCCTTAAATGTGTACATTTTTGGTATTTCTCTGCAGCTGTATAATGTTTATTTAATACACAAAAGCATTGAATCGAATCGAGTTCAAGCTCCTCCATAGCGTCTGCGAAGGCTTCGTTTTGCTCGCTGATACAATCAAGGGTGTCTTGGTACATTAACCCAAATATGATTGCAGACATTATGTGTCTGCTTGCAGTTGAAAATCATGCAATCTTAGCCATCAATTAACTAGATGAGAAATTATCTTCTGGTTGATATTGACCAGTACCGCAAAATGAGCTGAATTAAAGAGCTTAATTGACGTATGACAACGACTTACGAGTAAGCCTAATAACGCAATATATGAAAAATGAATTAGCTCCGAGCACAAACATCAACCTCAAGACATGTCTTTTTGTCCACTTTGTTTTGTGGTTTGCACTCTTTTTAAAAACATCGGTAAGCCAAAACACACATTGAGTTCAAAGCTTGCATGCCTTTTTCTAATGGCATTTAGCAATATCGAATGCTTCCACTTCGATATTAATCAGGATTTCAATCATACGTTCTGTTCTTTTGTAGCAAAAACAGTATAGATTATGTAATGTCAGCCGAATGAAATGAACTGCTTTCTAATGTAGAAAATGTGAAGTTATAAAAGACATAGACTTTGTAAGCAATGAATGACCGCCTACCTGAAGCCTTGCATTATGAGCATAATAAGACATGGAAAATTTATTCAGATAAATGCAAATGCAGATAATTGTAATAGAGCAAGCATTAGCTTTAATCAGACACTCCTTCGGCATGCCGTCATTATTCATAGAAAAACGACTGCTGTATTCATTGCTTCGCTGTCTTTTATTCTGTTGCACCTTTAAGGTTAATGAATCCTAGACGACGTAACAGTCCAATATGGAACTTCCTTGTTAGCGTGTAGTGGATATGCCTTTTACACACAGCTACTAAAGACAATTGCATAAAAAAGTCGAAAATAATAAGAATTTATAAATGTAAATATAGAAACATGCCCATTTTAAATAATAGTATAATAGTATTAAAATCATGCTAAAGAACAGAAATCAGAAAGATGTCAGATTGGTAAAAAAATGAATGTTGGTGCGAGTATTAGAGATAAGCAGAAGGGACATTTAGAGTAGAACTTCTTTATAGCAATTTTATAGCACGTCAGTGCTGATTAGAAGACATTAAAGCAAGTATTTGCGTCAAATTATGTGGCTAGGTGTCATCGAATAGCACTTTAATCGCTGATCTATTTTCCAAGACATCCATCACCAGTTGTTGCATCTCAGCATCAGCAGATAAGGTCATGGTCGGAGCCTGCAGTTCAAAGGATTTAATTTTAGAAGAGTGGTAAATACGTAGTTATGATGAAGAGTATAATCAAAATTAGTGTAAACGTCATTAGTAAAGATCACTCTAAACAACTAGTACTGGCCAAAATCCATTTCAAGAATCACAAACACGTGCGTCCCATCCCAATCAAGGCTTTTATATTTTTTTAATGAATTGGTTTTTTTTATTGAGTGCCAAATCCAAAGTTTTGACTGTAGCTTTTTCTATTGATAAAACATTTTCGAGTAAGAAAAAACACAAGACCGAATGTCGTTGGGGTAAAAACCTCGAAGAAAGATAATTTACTTACTAATTTCCATTTCTAAGTACATTTTCGAAAAATTATTCTTCATGGTCGTCTGCAATTTGCAATCTGTTTGATTTATTCCGATCTCATTAGGTAGAACTTCTCACCGATAGACTGTACTTGAAAGGAAAATACATTTAAATTTTAAATGTCTCCAAAACAGTTAATCTAAGGACAACTCAGCAGGTGTTGCTAGAAAGTCCTCCGATTGTTCTTAAAATTATTACTGCAATACTATCGTATTCAATTCGTCAAAATGTTCTCTAAATTTAACAATGAACAAAATAAAGTGCCAAAAACTGGACGATAGAAAATAATTACCATATTAACACTACTCCAAAGGACATCAACTGATTTGAAATTTACTTAAAAATGTTGCATAAAAGCATTTGATGATCTGTATATACAGGGTGATTAATAAGTATGGTCATTAAATTTAGGTTAGCAAGAGGACATCAAATTGAGCAACTTTGCATAATAAACTTTACGTCAAAAATGTTAGTAATAATCCTATAAAAAATTAAAACAGTTAATGGCTTAACTGGTTGACGTTTACTGGAAGGAATTTCTACTCGTATAAACATGATTTTGCACGTGTGGTTGCGATAAGACCGAACTTGGATAAAATGCAGAAGCAAAAAATAGTTGTTCTCTGAATGTCATTTTTCGGCAGTGGTCTATTATGATATGTTTTTCGGACTTTTTCCACTGTCTAGGGTGTAAATCACACAACGTTTCGGGAGTTTTGTTCTACTCCCGTCTTCAGGTGTTCCTGGTTAGTCCTGAGAAGGACTTATATTCTACGTTTTTCTCCGTAAATTTGTGCCTCCCCCGGGGTTTGAACCCGGGACCGCTGATCGCTAGTCTGCCACTCTAAACACCCTAGACAGTGGAAAAGTCCGAAAAACATATCACAAAAAATAGTTGTTTGAGTATTGAAATAACATTTGATTATTATCTGATTGGCCCAATAAAGGTTTTGGTGTTAACCAGTGCTTTTCAAAGGTTTGCGTGAGACCCTAATGCGATTTTTTCCCAGAAGCGATTAATTTTGAGTGCAATCTACTTCTACCGAGGTCAGTCTAATTTAATGATCATACTTATGAATCGCCCTGTATTTAGATAAAGATTTATCACATTTGCTTTGTATTTCAGGAAATTGCATCTGTAAACCTAAATAGGTCAACACTTCGAAAGCTGTAGGGAAGCTTGGTTTAAGCATAGTTTACCTGTTCCTCTTTTCCACAACTTTATAGCGAATGAGAAATTCTTCCAATTTTGTTTTCCTGGGTTATAACGTTTTCAGATCGATGCTAGTGTTCTTAACGCTCCCAACATATTAGGAACAAAATGTTTACCAAAAGGTCTTTGAGTTTAGCCAAAGAAACCAATTTGGAAAACTGAATTATTTTGACAGTTTTCAGTGACGTAGCTAGGCTGAGTGGCTCTGGGTAGCAGACTCAATGATGGCCCCCATAAAAATGGAGCGAGTTCTGTTAAAACATTTAGACATACCTGAAAGAAAATGAGTCACCTTTACCTCTGAAGTTTTCAAAACAAAATCACTTCAGCTGTCTTTTTGTCCTTTGTTGGTACAATTTGCCGTACTGTTCTATAATATAATAAATGTTTTAACGCCTATATTACCAATATCCAAGGATAAAACCGCCCTAGTCTAATACCACCCAAAGAATAAAGGCCGCAGCTCTCCGGCGTGACGTCAGCACAGGAAGGCCGGCCCTCTCGTCGGTAGCAATTAGTGTTAAATCGCATAGGTGCAGAGTGTTTATATGTGTTTATAACTTAAAAAAAAAAATAAGAAGGACCAACCTCCAATGAATTGTCAGCGTCAAGCAATTCATTGGAAGTTGGTCGTTTCTCAGTCCCAATAAAAAGCTAAGTTTCCTTATTCATTTTTAGTTTTAATTGTTAATCATTGAAAACAAGGGTAGATTGTTCCTCGAAACGTTCGATATTTAATATCGAGTCGCGAAATACCAAAAACGAACATGAACGATTCATATGCCTACTTTGTTTTGTCAAACAATACGAATCTTTTTCAAATGTTGCGTGTAGTACTTGAGAACATTTTCAGCAACTTGCCTTAATACACTTTTGCAATATCTTTAATAACTGTACTTTACACGAAACCGTCAATGTTATAGCTGAATTCTCAAGGAGTATTTGATTGCAACTGAATTGAAATTAAGGGCAAAATAAATTATTGGGTGAGCAGGAACGATCTCCCAATTACGAAAACACAATTTCAAATATTTTTGGTCATCATACGTATGTTACTCAATCGCAAATGCTGTATATTCGCTAAAGACAAACTATTTTACACATAGATACTTTAGTTACTTTTAGAAATACATATTTAACATTGGCCCACTCTTTTGCTATAATCATCGGAAATTACCAGATATGTTTTAGTAGTTGAAAACGAAATTAACCAATTTGATGACCTTTATTCTAGGAATAAAATGATCCGTGAAATTTGCAGTTCCATTCATCTGCTGTGCTTGTTATGTCATTAGTATAAGTGCTTGAATGTTTTACTGCATAATTGCCTAATCACATTGTGGCGTATTTTAGGAGCTGCATTGAAATCGTTTTTGCAATGCCAACTTTATGCTAGAGTAAATTTTATTGAATAACGCGTGTGTACCACCCTTAAACGAAGGGGTTGACAAGGCCGCGGTTAGCTCTTTTAACTCTCGGTAGAATATAGCGTGGTGTAAGGGTCAGGCTAAGAAATGCTTCGGGCTTTTACAATTGAACAGTAGATTAATAAAATTGGGCGCCATGTCATTACTCACAACAAATAAAACAAACCTAGCTAGCAAAATTAATCAACACCTACCTTGTAAGCTTCGCTGCATACCTCAATCTAAATGTAGTAATGCTAGCAACAACAAATACTAACAGTAACAGTCAAAATAATATTTAATATCCAGCCCAAGCAAATCAAGGTTGGCGTCACCCAACTTACATACACATGTAATTGTATATCGGGACAAAATAGACGAAACAACATTTTTTCAGAACTCGCTAGTTATAGCTTAAATTACAACTTCAGGCTAACACTTGTGCAATCGCAAATGACATAAACATATAACGCCAAGGGCGCTATCTGAGATATAGTATACACGCTATTTCAGCAATTTCGAATTATTTAAATACTCGCACTTTTGCGGTAATAACAATTGAGCCAAAGATTGTTTTGACACGCTCAGTTTGAGTTGCTAAGATCTTAGTAAGAACTGACATAAGTTTGCGGCATCATACCTTTATCGATAAAAAACAGAGCTGATAATTGCACGTACTGACAGTTTAATTAATGATGAAGTCTAGCCATCGGCAGGGGAGTCCCGTTCGTTGCATTTTTCTATGAAAACTCAAAGCCTACTGGCTGCATGATTCCCAAAGTCGACGCTCGGAAAAAGAACTAGCATCAAAAAGAAGGAAATTCCTGGCTACCTACAGGCGCGAATTCGGGAAACTGGTTAGCTAAAACGTTAGCTCCGGGATGCTGAATTTAAGTCTTCGTGGGAGCCCAAACTAGCCCATACTAAACGGCCTAAATATTGGAAAATTAGAAAACGAAATTATGCTCGTAAAAGCATTCTTACCTATGATGTTCACGGCCTAATTTAGAAGACGCATCGCAGCGATTTTGATGAGCGGAAGCGCAGAGCAATCTAGCCTAAATAACCAAAATTAATACTCAAAGAATAAAATTAGAGGAAACGCTCTTACCAACGCTGGAAGCGCGTTCGCGAGCAATTCTACAAGCGGTTTCGCTTGCTTGAAAAACAAGAACGCCTCTCGAAAAATTAATACTATACCAGCTATTGCACTGTTTTCACAACCAACGCGAATCGAAAATCGACGACAAGTTCAAATGCGAAAATGTGCATGTGTTTATCGCTCCGCAAACACGCTTGCTGCGATTAGCTTGAATTCTCTTGCTACAAAATATAGCTACAAGGTGATCTGAAAATCGGTGTTAAATGTATTAACGCGCTTTTGAAATAAAATTACTTGGATTCCAGAAATCAACTGCCAAAAATGTGTTGACTAATCATGCTTATGTCAAGTTGACAAAAAAGGTTATCGCTGCATTCCAAAACAACCCATCTATGATTGTAATGTCTTTTTTTAAATTAAATTATATAATATGTGACTTAATTTCGAATCCACTACATTTTTCGTGAACAGACTGTAATCTGAATACATTTTATATATTTTTTAATAATCACTAATTTCATCTTATTTTTTCTTTTACAGTACGGACGAAGATGCTCGCCAGGCATTCAACCTCAATGGCGGAAAACTCAAGGAGGTGCAGGTCAAGCTCATGCTCAGTTCGCGCACCGAAATGCAGAAAGTCATTGAGGCGGCCCGAAATCCTCTGGCGGCGTTCATGCAGCGCGCCCCAGTTCCCCAGCCTCTCCCCGCCATCATACCGGCAGCCATACCAGCCATCATCCCCGAGTTGAAAAAGGAAGACGTAAAAGACCACACTCACAAGCGTGAGAGACGCCGTTCACGGTCGAGGTCGCGCGATCGCAAGGACCGCTCCCGGGAACGCGATCGTCGCGACAGACGCCGCCGCGATCGCAGCCGTTCCAGATCGCGGGACCGTCGCGACCGCCGTCGTAGGGACCGAAGTCACAGCAGGGAGCGGCGCTCCAAGGAACGCGACCGCCGCAGCAAGGACCGTAGGCACTCTGAGGACAAAACGGGCTCTTCCTCCAACTCCAGTGGCGGCGTCATGATCCAGAAAGATACTAAAGTGGGAATTTGGGAGGATCCCGTAGGGGCTCAGCCGTCCCCCGTTTTGCAGCAGGCACAGGCATTGTTGAGCACGTTTATGCCCAACACTCTGGAAGAGGCTCGCAGGAACCTCAACGCTCTTGCTCCCTCGCCGCTTGTGATGGGTAATCGGAACGGATTTCAGAATCAAAACGAAGGGGGGTTCGTGGGTGCCAATCAGGGTCGCGACAATTGGGTGGCCAATGGCCCCAGCCGGCAGGGGCAGAATAATCCTAGACAAGATTTCGGTTCGAGAATGAATAAAAACCTTCAGGGCGGCCCTAATGGGGAAAATAAGTTTGGCATGAACCAAAGAGGACAAATGAATAGCCGATTCGGAGATAACCCCAGAATGGGATTCAATCGCAACATGGGCACCAGATCAGATGGGAGAAGCAGTCGTTTCGACAACGGTCCCGAAAGAGGCAGTTTGGTGGAACGACCAGGATTGCCGGACCGCCCAGGTCTTTTGGAACGACCCCATAGTGACAAGAAGAACTGTTGTGTTCAACTGCGGCCCTTTTATGGGGGCTACGGTGAAATTCGGAGATTCTTCCAAGGGATTTTCATTCACAACACGGGCATAAAATTTATCAACGATGACAAAGGAAAGCGCACCGGGATCGTGTATATTAGATTTGCGACTCCAGATGGTAAAGAAGAGGCCTTGGAAAGAAATGGTGGGCATTTAAAGAATCAAACTGTAGAAGTGACGCATCTTGAAGATGGCGTCTTTGATAAAACCATTGACAGGTACCATCCTGACTATACGAAAGAACATAATGAGCGCTCTTCTGATTCCCCAATCAAAAAGAACAATCCGTATGTTTACAC
This sequence comes from Agriotes lineatus, assembly GCA_940337035.1. Taxonomy (NCBI): domain Eukaryota; kingdom Metazoa; phylum Arthropoda; class Insecta; order Coleoptera; family Elateridae; genus Agriotes; species Agriotes lineatus. Next base: position 121,575,659 of record OW679199.1, read on the forward strand.
CAAACCTCCAAGCCAATTTACTTGCCTCGCGGTAGAGGATCTTCCATTATTTACTAAGGAGCAAGACATGTTAAAAATCTTTTCAGACTTCTCTATGCTCTCAATTCTACTGATAAACAAGCAGAGACATATCGTAGCGTATATCAAATTCACCAACGCAGATGACGCAAAAAAGGCGATGGATGAGAAAGCTAAACACGTGTTTGACGGAAAACCCCTCAGTATTAGACCTTGTCCAGACAACGAGTTTGCGCTGATAAGTCATGAAGACGACATGGATCCAGACGTGCAAGAAATATTAGACGACGAAGACGAAGCAGAACAGCAGAAAAATTTCGTTACGTCAGATTGCGTGTCGCTAAGTGGTTTGCCATTAAAAACAACTGATCGAGATGTCAGTGACTTTTTCTCCGATGTGGCAATCGTTCCCAGCAAAATCCATCTCATCAGCTCAAATTTGGGCTTCACAGGGCAAGCCTACTGCGAGTTCTCGTCCGCGACGGATGCGGAAGTTGCTTTGGGCAAAAACGGGTTACCTTTAGGATCTGGCACGATCACTGTAACGTCAATTCCAAGGTCAGATATGGAAACGACGATTGGCATAACATCGCGCAGCGTGAACATGAATCCAAACCCAAACCCCAATCCCGTTCGACCTTTCTTCCCAAGAAACTTCGGGCACAGTCACGGGCCTAGAGGCATGGGGTTGATGGGACACAGGCCGCCCCCACGCCGTTTTATGCCTCCTCCTGTTAATCCTTCCGAAATGGCATCACCGGGGTGCACGATTTTGATGGAAAACGTGCCATACAAAGCTGGCTTGGATGAAATCCTGGAGTTTTTTGACGGTTTTGAAGTGCCGCCCGATAACGTCCTTAGGAGGTACAATGAAAATGGCACTCCGTCCGGAGAGGCAAAAGTGATATTCAATTCCCAAGAAGACGCATTTCAGGCTCTGCAAGAGCGGCATATGGGCAACATAAGGGATCGCACCGTGTATCTTAGTCAGTGTTAATTTTGAGTTTCTTACTTGAAATGGGACATTTGTATATAGAATACTTTTATAAGGAAGAATTCGCAATGGTTTTACATGCAATAATCATTTGTAGGTACTGAAGTAAGGATATTAATGTATGATTTGTTGTGTATTCCTTTTCGTTAATTATAAAAATGGTATCGCGTTGAAACAGTAGATCTATGTAGGTATATTTATTGTAAACCATATAGAATTTTAGTTTTGATTACCACAGGGCTAACTTGTAAGCATGTTTATTTCTGTGCTGAATAGTTCGTAATATGTTTAGAAACTACGACGCGGTTAGACAAGATGTATAAGTTACATTTACATACTTTTTAGGTTTTTTATAATAAATAATAAAAACGTTTTCATTTTGTCTGTTTTGAATAAGAAATATATCAGGACATCACTGTGTTTTTAATTGCTGCATCACCTGAAACCCAAAGTTATAGTGCAAAAACTATCTAACACTACCAGAAGTATTGAAAAACGGGCTTATATTGTATGCTATTGTATCTATTGAGTGACTTCTTACTATTTTAAGATAAGCAGCCAACAAATACCATTATACAGGGTTACGCATTTAATGTTACCGGTTTTTGATATCGAATTGTAGATCGAGAAAATTGGTTTAAAAGTAAGTTAATGATCTATCAATACCATTGGCGGAGGTTGTGAATGAAGCAGATAGTGCCAATAATGTAGCATTTCAGGTTTAAGTGGTGCATTGGAGACAAAGGCTATGCAACAACTGTCTCTCTTTTTATTGCACTGTCACGTAGAAGTATGTGGACAAACTACAGTTTACCAAGCTAAACATTTTTACTCCAGCTGTGCGACTTAACTAAAGGATATGTTATCTGCTCTTTGGCCATCTCAACAGCAAGTGCATCTAAATAAGAATGCAGGTGCACCAAAACCAAGTTGGCAGGACGAGTGAAACCCTCATTCCACACCGGGAATATAAGTCTGATTCTAGGTTACACAAATTGTGACGAAAGAACACATTTTCTCTCAGGGAGAAAATGAACAACATAAAGCAAAATAAAATTGTCATGGTATTCATAAAATGACCTAATTCTAAGACTGCTAAATATTGCAGTATAATTCCGATTTACAACAATGCTTTAGTTACGAAAATACTTGTTTCTTGCTATTCTGATTTCGGCAGTGGAAAAATAGTATATACACGGCAGGGTAGAACACAATTTTTCCTGTATTTGTAGTCTTCGGACTTAACCCTAGGGTTTTAAATTCACACCTTGGGAAAAATTACGCTTTTTTCTTCCTTATAATGTATAATTTTTTTACATTGCCATTGGTGACGTTAAAAAACGAGACTTTCTGATACAGTGATTTTTAAAAAAACTGAATTGCATTGTCAGTATACAGGGTGTAGAAATGCTTTACGCATCATAGGGATTTCAATAGTAAGTTTTTGATATGACAATATTTGCTTCCCTAATTATTTTAGGTTTTTTGCAGAGCAAACAATTCTGCATCCATTTATACCATCAGTTTTTTCATTTTACGTCAGAAAACCTAATAATGAAATAAACTAGAATTATCATTTTTTCAAAAATCAGTGCAAATTGTGAAGTGGTGGTATGCTGGAAGCAGATCAGGTGCAATAAGTGCCATGGTTGCAGCTACATTTGATAGATGCAAACAAATAAACGGCAAACTAATTTGTTGATGCTTTGAGATGCTTTAATAATTTCAAGGCACCACTGATTTGTCTAAAAATTGCAATTTTATTTCTTTAAATTATCGGTTTTCCGAAATGTAAAATGACAAATGCTGGCACAAATGGATACAGAATTTTTGTCTCTACAAAAAACTTCCATACAAGTTTGCTCTAAAATAATTTGGGAAGCAAATCTTATAAGAGCCGATGCCCTCCAGACCGTAAGCAGGCGCGCGCACATTCCGATCGCGCCGCAACACGCAGCATGAACGCGCACAAGTGGCGACGCAGCAAGCATTTGTATTGTTAACGCTGGCAGGGCCGGACGTAGGCTGGCTGCCGCCTTGAGTAAGCATTTTTATTGTTAACCGTTTCTTTACGCTGGCCACGAGTTCTAGTATTTTCATATGAAAACATTACCATTGAAATCCCTATGGTGCGAAAAGCATTTCTACACCCTGTATATCAAATTTGAGGTTAGTAGGTTAGGTTTTGTTTGTCATTTCACACACATAGACTCAAAACTTTAGATAGATAGATAGTTTTATTAACCATTACAGAAATACCCATATACATGGCAAGTCAAAACAACAAATAATTCTTCTTTATGAAATAAAGTTAACAAGATTATGATTGAAACAGTTTACAATTATTATTACCCATCAACTTTATATGTTTACTCCTATTTAAAAACTATATTGAACAATTTTGAAATACATTAAATACATATTTCATCTTCTAAGTATTCGTCGACATCATAGTAGGCCTTCCCCAACAAAAGGGCTTTAACTTTGTGGCAGAAAGGACTGTGTCGTAGGAGTCGTACTTCTATAGGTAATTTATTATACAGTTTCACTGCATGGTAGTTGGTGCCCTGTTGTGAGGCTACAATTCGATGTAGAGGGATCACAAGGTCTTCTTTTTTTCTGGTATCATACCCATGAACATCATCATTTCTAGTGAAAAGATACGCATTTTCATGAACATATTTAACGCAATTAAATATATATAATGCACTCAGGGTAAGTATTTTTTGTTCTATGAATAGATTTCTACAGTGGGCCCTGTATTCTGCTCTGGCACTCTTCTGTTTCCGGAATATGCTATGGACGCCGTTGGAGTTGCCCCAAATGATTAGACCATAGGTCAATGTACTCTGAAAAAGTGCAAAGTACGCTTCCCTAGCCGCCTGGTAGTTGGCAATTTTCATAAGCCTCCTTAGGGTATATAGGACAGAGGCTAGTTTACCATTTAATGTATCTATTTGTTTGTGAAATTTCAGGTCAGTCTCCAGAACAATTCCAAGGAATGTCACATTACTTATGTTATTTACCTGCAAATCTCGAATTTGACATAGACTGACAATACACTTCAGTACTGTCAACTACTTCAGGCTATCCAGGGCCTGCTGCAATTCTGTTTTAAAAAAATCACTTTTCATAACTGGTCAAAATCATATTTATTTTACCTAAAAATTTCAGACAGGAGCACCATTTCGCTTGAAAATTACATCAAATTGTCATTAAATATATTAAATTATCGATAGTAAGATCCCCATAACATGTCAAATTGCTGTTCGCTGCGCTCTGTCGAACAATTTTTAAAACTTATAACAGGCAATTTGACATGGTCGAGAAATTTTTTGGTAGATTATTCCCCAAATACAATTTCATCACCAGAAATCAAAATTGTTTAATAATATTAATAAAAATTAGGCGTTCCTGCGATTCTCTAAAACCTAAAAAATGCAGAAAAATTGTTGCCAAAAATTGCCACATCTCCGTGGCGAGGACAAATTGTGACGTAATTTGCACCTCATTGGTCAAAATTCGAAAATTCCAGTGTTTTGATAGGTTGAAATTTTATGAGGGGAACAATCAAAACAATTTTGTTTTTTATCATTCTTCCATCTATTAACGATTTAATAGATTGGATTGAGTTTAATACAAAGCGGAATGTTTTGAACCTTTTACATTTTAGAGATGCTATGACATTACATGAGTACCTCGGAGAGTACGTTAAGCTGTCGGTCCCGGTTGTCATTTCGGTGACAGTTGTTTCTCAAAAATTCTGGCGAAAAATTCTCTACTTCTAGTCAGATGTTCTCCTTTAAAGCCGACAAGATCTGTGGCTTCTTCGTATAGACCCGTGACGTCAGAATACCCCAAAGAAAGGAGTCTGGAACGGTCAAATTGGGCGATCTTGAGGGACAGTTCAAATCTCTAAAACGAGAGATTAAGCGGCAGAGAAAAACTTGCTTCAGAATATCCACTGTCGCTCGTGCTGTGTGTGTGGTTACACTTCAAGTTTTTCACCAAAATTTGCTGTAAAGATCGTGTACTGATGCCCAATTGCGTGACCCGTCGTTTGGTTGATGTTTGTGGGTCCTCTTGGACATCTGCAGCCACAGCAGCGATATTCTCGACTAAATGGCTACTCTGGAACCGGCCGCGTTTGCAACTGTCCCGTGTTGAGCCAGTCTCCTCGAGGCAAGCGGTTAACCCCCACAGTATTTGCTCAGTTGATCCCACACGACCAGGAAATCGACGACGAAATTCACGTTGAGCCAAAACTACTGACCGATTATTTGTCAAAAACATTGACAATTACTCCGCGTTCTTGAGGAGTATAGCGATCCATGGTTTCTCTACGTGTATTCTACTTCTCTTTACTTCACGAATGTCAAAGACGCAATGACATAAGGCGCCATTTGCAAAAATGAGAGCATCTTCCGATAGGGTGATGACTTTTGCGCCACCTGTTATATTATAATTTGCTTGTGTGACAATGAAGTCCCTTATTATTATTTTCCATTATTGGTATGTTAAAATTTCACTTAAAAAATGTTTTGTCGCGTTACCTACTATAATGTTTGTTTTGCAACGCTGAATTATAACTAGAGCGCGGGCTTTTAATCACAAAAACAAATAATATCGCTTTAAATACTTAAAAATATAGTTAATTAAGCATTAAAAACGAACTAAAATCTTAAAATAAACATTAAATATTCCCAATAAACATTTAAAAACTTTATATACCGGTTGCCTAAATTGTAGGAAACAGCAAAGTGTGCTAAATTGTAATGGATATACATTTTACCAAGAAAGAACAAGATGGTACAGTTGGCGCCATCGAAATGTGAACGGATTCTCGTTGGCAGCGAATTGTACTGGTTGCCTAGCTACCAAAGTAAGTATTGCATTTTCCATTTCGGTTACTTTTATGGCAAATAGTATTTGAACCTTTTTCAACTCATGGAATTTCCGTATTCCGTAAAATTATAGGCAACCTACATATAAAAATGTAGATTGCAAAGAAAAATATAGTTTTCCGATTAAACAAAACTGAACATTCTTTTTCAACCTAAAAAATAAATATTCTTAACGAACACAGAAATTAGCAGTTGTTATTTAGAAAATACCAATAATAGTGAAATACTTATTGCAATTAATTTCTATAGTAGCTAATAATCAAATGTTTTTCTAGATTATAAAGTGAAAAACTTCTCCTTTGAGCACTTAATGTGTTTTAAAACTGCGATAAGCGTCGTTCCAAATAAACGCTTGTAATTTGGTGCGTAGTTAAATTTTGGAATAAATGATCCTTCAGTCTCCAAATCTTCGGTCATGTCGCCTTCTAAGATGCTGTATTTTTCTAAAATGTGTAGCTTTCATTCTACCACGCATATTTGATGCAGCTATTTGGAAGTTATCTACAATTTCAGTGGCCTTGTAGCGCAGCTGCATAAATGGCCTGAAAATGTCATAGGCCATAAACCAAAGAATGTAAAATGTGATTTAAAGTGCGTTACTAAATCAGCTAGTAAAAGTGGAGTTCTAGAGAAAGTATCAATTGTACGCGTGCAGTAAGAAACATCTGTAATGTCAAGTGTGATTTGTGTCGTCGAGTTGAAGGATAAAACTAACTTTTATAAACGTCACGATGCAATTTTTAGCACCCTTTTGCCCCGACTAACAATAGACCATGCGAAAAGGGATTTTTTTGCGGACGTTATTTCAACCACTTGTGCGGCAATATAGCAAAGGGGCTTAGCTGGTCAATCCTATTGGATTCAAAAGAATAGAGAATATCCCTTCCATTCACGCGCAACCTATATACGCGTATATAGTTTAGTTTTCGAGGACTTCTTCTGCACATTCCGGCTTGACGCATTTTGGCGAGTCGATGACAACGGTCAGATTCCAAGGTCTGTTATAAATAAATAATTCCGTCTCGGTAACTAGGCTACTCACTGTTCCTATTTGTATTTGAACGAGGGACAGAAACGTCATTGCAGGTGCTTGAAGACAATTGAATGCTACTTGGCCTAGTTATACAAATGGCAAATAATATACCTATCGCCCGTACCAAAAGATTACTAGGAAAATTTGAAAAAAACTTGTAGGATTCCGTAGTACAAAACAAACTTATCTTAAAGAAAATAAAAGCCAAGACGATGTCCAATATTTATTTACAAGAGGGAACTACGGCTTATACTGTTAGAGGAAACTTCGTTTTGCACGTTACCGTCTGTTGTTTTAATCGTATGAGTAATAACGGGTGTCCCAAAATGAGCCGTCATTTTAATTTTTTAATAAAACGCATTATTTAGTGGAAAAGTTTTAATTTTTTTGTTGCAACATAGAGTACAGATATGGAGGTTATGTATGGAAAATAATATCCATCGAATGGCCATCCCGACTTTGTTGGCAAATGTTGACCTTTTTTATGAAAATTTTGATGACTTTTTGGCATAATTGTGAACTAATTGTGTCGAATTTCTTGCTAGAGGCCTTGAAGGGTCTGTTGATCATTGTCGTACACTTTATCCTTCAAAAAGAAAAAAACTCAGTGTTCTGAACTGAACCAGAATTCTCAAATTTATGGATTAATTCCACCACAGTGCTGCCAGACGATGCGGCATAATGACCAAACAATGTGCGAACTTTCTCACCATTTTTGTAGTGAATTTTTACAACCTACACGTTGCTTGTTCCCGTATCTCTCCATTACTAAACTCCATGTTTCATCTTGACAGCTGGCAAAGTTTTAGTACTCTATGTTCGTCACAAAAAAATGGCGGTAAATTAAAATGACGGCTCATTTTGGGACACCCGTTACAAGCTAAGCAACAGGGAACTAAAACAGGACTTGTTTGGAAAAAATCAAGAAGTTTTTCAAATTGACAATTTAGTACAGCTTCATATTCTGAATAACATAGATAGGTACTAAATTTGCCACCCTGGTGCGTGTCCGCTCGCTCCGCCACCTTAGAAAGATGGCGTTAAAAATAAGTTTTTTAAGACTTCTTTTCAGTATCTCCTAGGAAAAAATAGTTAGCAAAAGATCTGTGGAGTATCAAATTCTATACAAGTTTCATTTAGAACATTTTTTCTGGAGTAAATAACTTTGGAGATAATCTCATATGAATTATAGTACAGGCGCCAGGGAAATCGTTAATAGGGCTTTACGTGCAATTCTTGGTAACAGCATTTTGGGTTAATGGGTGGGTGGGGGGATGTGCTCTGAGTCTAACTTTAAGTTTTCGGATCGATCGGAGAAATTATTTTTCCGCAATATCGGAAGAAGTGTTGAAAGCGGTTTTTTAGCAATTTCTCGTTTCCTGTTGCTCTGACGCTGAAATTGGATCAATACAAGTTTTTAGTTTATGAAATTTCTCACAACTTTTGAACATACCTTTTTCTCGTGCGCTCACCAATTCAAAAGTTGTTACCCCATAAAGCCAAGAAATTAAGGGTTGAAATGGGTTTTACGTAAATATATCGCTTTCAGTTAATCCTACGATAAAAAATACTCTTATATTTTTAGTAGAACAACTAATTTGAATAAAATTTGTGTATGAGTATTTTTCCATTTGGACAATTATTTACCGTTGTACAGCGCCGCAAATGTTGCAAGTCACGTAAATCGTATATTTAGTGTGCACTTTCGAACGGCCCTGTTCCTTCGAGAGTGTCGCACCAACTGTTTTCCACACCACCTTTGAGGTATAGCTTATAGGGCGTTTTTTGACGTGGTTTCCCCTATAGGCCTAATCCACGAAGTGTATTTCTACACTTCCCTTGGTCTTTTTGATGGGCCGGGTTCTGCATCGTCAATTCCAATCATTGCAGAATCGTCGATTTTGTCGCCCTTGTTAAGTTGTGTTTCCCTTGAAACGAATTCCGGAATCGAAAATATGTCATCGTCGTAGCTGGTGTGGTATTCGTCTTCCTCTGTAGCAAGCATTCTGGAAATTTCTTGCACGTTCTCACAGGATTTCCCGGCGCATATGAAGCAAATGGCGGTGCACTTTAAACCCGCTTTGCGGCAGCCACAAGCCTTTCCACATTTGGTCTAACACCCGCATGAAATTAATTTAATTATTGCAGTAGGCGCGGGAGGCTCAGTGCTAGGCACCGGTGTAAACGTACGGCCACGTTTCTTTCAGCCTCATCTTTCCCCGGGTAGAGTGTCATTTCCAAGCCAGGTTTGAACTTGATGGTATGTCCGGAATGCATGCATCCTGGCCGTGTCTTTTGTAGCTGGCAAGGATGCCAGATTAAACGTTGACTTCGCAAGGGATTTCGCGAAGTGTTTGTATCGCAGCAAGTTGATTGACTTGTCTTTATGGATGTATCCACCGTACAACGCAATAAAAAATTGCTCTCCCGCTAATGCCATGTTATCCGCGTCTACATCTTTCTGCACTGCAGATTCCAGGCTAGATGTCTTTTCTAGGGTTTTAAGAAATTTCACTTTGCCAATACCGTAAGCAGCCGATGTTGTGTCACAACCAGAAAATGCATGCAAGAACAAGATATGCTTTGATACAGCATCGCCGTGTTTCACGCATGATGTAGAGTAATGCTATTCCTTCGTATTCAGTTTTCCGGGCTTGCAAAGAAAAACACATTACAGTCTAGATTCAAAAAATTAATCAAATAACAGAATAACCGAATTGATTGTTCTTCACATGGTGAGTCGTGAATCGTTCATTTTGAATATAAATTATATTTATTTTGTTTAAATTTAGTGACACACTACCCGCGGGAAGATGGGGCTGAAAGAAAAGTGACCGTACGTTTACACAGGTGTCTAGCACTGAGCCTCCCGCGCCTTTTGCAATAATAAAATTAATTTCATGTGGGTGCAAGACCAAATGTGGAAAGGCCTATGGCTGTCGCAAAGCGGGTTTAAAGTGCACCGCCATTTGCTTCCCGCCGGAGAATCCTGTGAGAACGTGCAGGAATTCTCCAGAATGCTTACTACAGATGTTGACGAATATCACATCAACTACGACGACGACATATTTTCTCATTCTGAGTTCTTTTCAAAGGAAACACAACTTGACAAGGGCGATAAAATCAACGATTCTGCAATGAGTGAGATCAACGATGCAGAACCCGGTTCATCAAAAAGACCATGGGAAGTGTGAGACTGTTAGAAATACACTTCGTGAAGTAGGCATATCGGGGAGACCACATAAAAAGACCCACTACAAACTGTACCTCAAAGGAACAGTGCCGTTCGAAAGTGCACACTAAATGTACGGTTTACGTGACTTGCGACATTTGTGGCGCTGTAGAACGATAAATAATTGTTTAAATATAAAAATACTCATATACAAATTTTATGCAAATTAGTTGTTCTACAAAAAATATAAGAATATTTTTTATCGTAGGATTAACTGAAAGCGATATATTTACGTAAAACCCATTTCAACCCTTAATTTCTTGGCTTTATGGGGTAACAACTTTTGAATTGTTGAGCGCACGAGAAAAAGGCATTTCCAAAGTTGTGAGGAATTCCGCTTCAAAATAATTTTCCTTAACTTCTTCATATACCGACAATTTTGTCAATGACATTTTCGATGTATTCATTTTCCTCGCAGTCACTCAAAGTGTCAGCAACGTTTTCGCAGGACTGTCCGTTGCAGTAAATGAAAATGATAGAGCACTTTAAAGCTGCCTTCCTGCAGCTACATTCCGAGCCGCATAATTTTCTGCAATTAAACGAGAGGAATTTAAGCAGAACTACAGGAGCAGAGTCTTTAGTTGTTCTGAGTGGAGTAAGTTCACCCTTATTTCCCCATCTCCATTCTTCCGGATTCTTTTAACCACCATACCAAGTCTGAACTTGATGGTAGGTTTGAGGCGAATGCTGTTGTGCTGCTGCTACTGCTGCTGTGGGTGGCAGTGAAGTAATATTCAACTTGCCTTTTGTCACCGATCTGGCGAAGTGTTGGTACCGGAGAAAATTCAAAGCTCTATTTTTTAGAAGTTCCGTACGTTGTAGTTAAGAATTCTTCTCCTGCTGCAGCAATTTTGTCAAAATTTACACGGTCTTCCTTGAACACTTCCTTCTTCTTCCCTTGACCGTAGATTGCAGATATCGTGTCACAACCACTGAATGCGTGCAAAAACAATATGTTTTCTGCCACTGTTTGTTCAACCTATAAAACCTTTTGAAGAGTACATTTTTCTGCAGTTTTTCATTTGTCTGGTGTCAGGAAATAAACATTTGGATAACCTTTCGCCAGTGCTTCTAAGAGACCAAGGAGATCAATGTCTTCTACAATAAAAGCAAAATTAAATGATCACATAGTTAACATATTTATTGCTGTCCTTACAATCAATGTGTCAGCATTTCTGTTGCCTACGGTAAAATTTAATTTGTCATATATCTTCTTGATCACGAAAAAAAGGGGACTTGTTTTTCTAGTTGTGTCTATGTTATGATCAGCGACCCGTCGAAAATACATCCGCGGGAAGTTTGCCTTTTTGATCGGATAAGTCGTTATACGTCCAATACAATAATTGCGTTCGAACCGTAATGTTTTTGCTCGTTCTGTATGTATTTGATTGCTTCGGGAGCTCAGATAAGTGTAGTATAAGTGTAGGCACATATTTTCAGTGCCCCAGGCTAATTGATTTTTTTCTGGATTCAGATCGGTTCATATGCATAAATTTACAAGAACTGGCGACTTACCAGAAATTCCATAGTAACGTCCTTGCGGTCTGGGGGTTGTAAATTAGAAACATGATACTGGGGGAGCAAGGCGAAAGGCCTTTTATGTAGCAGTTGGTCACATACGCTCGACCGCAAACACAAACTAAGCCAATTCCACAATCAGTCATGCAAGCAAAACAACAAACATTCAGCTTTTAGCAGTAATGTGCCCCATACATAATACTTACAGGGGGTTTTATGGCCCCCCTGCTGCGTTCCCACGTAGCTTATCGAAGAGCGCATCCTTCAGGGATATTGTTCGGTGCACCTCCAATGAAGTGCTTGTTAATCCTGCAAATACGGATGCTTACCGCATCTAGTACACATTAACTGAACGTTAACTGCATCAATGGGTTCAACCCATGTCAATGTAACCCGCAATTGCGGTGGTCGCATCCAGCCGCAAAAGGCACAGGCACAAGGCATCTTTGGGAAACGGGTTTTCCGAGCTATCGAGACGCGCTATCTGGAGTCACTGATAAGCAAGGTGCTTAACAGGTCAGGGATCGTGGGCGATCTCGCCCAATGGCCACAAAGCCACAACCAGCATCAGTATGAACAATAAACGAGTGTTCAACTCCGCTGTACAATAACTACATACAGTCTCTATGGCAAAGCTACGCAAGCACTAGTATTCTTTCTTACAGATCTCATCGTTTCATCCGCTCTCTTATAATCCATATAACTACCACAATTAAATTCACTTCCAAAACACATAATCGCGGTGGAATGACACCCGCGGCGGATTAGGTTTCGCATCCGCACGTGTGCAATCTCACCCACGGACTGACCGCTACCAACGCGCTTTGGACTCGTTTAGATTAATTTTAGAACGCATTATATTTCAGATACAAAAATGAAAGAGTACAAAAGTAACACTACAACATAACTGATAATTAATTAATAACGAATACATTTTCGCGTGACAATGGAGCATTTATGTAATCTTAAGACACTCTAATCACATGAAATTCACTCTAAAACTATTTACTTCACAAACAAATATTTTAGACGAAACTGGTAGGGAGTTTGTTCCTCCACAATTTGTACCATAACTATTTTTTGTCTCGAAGATACTGGAATGAAGATACTATCAAAAAAGTAGTAGTATGTTAATAGGGATAGGAAACTGAGCCAAATTTCCAATTTGCAAAACTTCTTGTTTTTTGCAGGCAAAAATACTTATTGCTTGGCCTAATAAATAAAAGCTTAATGTTCTGTCAAGGTTCTGCGTGGGATAGGGTGGAATTTTTTACTCGATTGCATGTAGATTTTGGCCAACACCAAAATACAACATGCACATGGTTTGGTTGTGGACTTCTTGGCCATTTTTTGTCACTAATGTCGTCTCTACCTTTTCGAAACTATTCAAACCACGGCTTAACAGGCTAAGGGTTTAGGGTCATTTGAATTCCCCTAACTGGGGGCGAGCTGGTATAGGGGTCCCTCTTCAGCCAAGAACGGGAATTATAGAATAGGCGAGAGAAAGAAGGAGTGGAGAATGGAAGAGAGGGGAAGAAAGGTGGATAAGTACTGCCCCGGTATTCGCCTCAGAGAAGGTACACTATGTTGACTCAGGAAAACCACCTAAACTCCTGAATTAGAGCAGACGGCCAGGGGAATCGAACCCGCAACCTCCCGAATGCTAAGCAGACGTGCTAACCACTAATCCACAGAGCTCGGTAATGCGGCTTAACATTGGTGCGATCTGTATATCATCGCTATTACGTTCTTTAGCAATTCGTGCGTTTTCGTAACACTTAAATGCATCATGTGCGTTATTTTTAGAACAAACCTTGTAAGATAAGTTTTTGATAAGATTCTCTTAGTTTCATTGCATTTGTCTGTATCGATATACTGTTGAGCAATTGGTAAATAATGTAAATGTTCAAGACATTTGGATTCTCCCAACCAGGGGTGAGCGGACATCGGGACCTGGTGTCCCTTTTTAACCAAGAATGGCATTCGTCTCAGAGAAGGTGTTCTGTGGACTTAGAAAACCACCTAAAAATCCGAGTCAGGGGAGACGGCCAGCCATGAGAATAGAACGGCGAATCCAAGTTCTTGCTTCCATCAAGCTCGATGAACAATTAGAGAAACAGTCCAATAAGGTAAGAAATGTGTAATCCAAAAGCAAAACGGATATCTACCATAACAATTCAAGCAAAGAAAAATTCACCTTTTTTATTTAGATGCGTTTGTATGTAAACTTATTGCCTACAATTATATATGTGCTAAAAGCTCTGTAAAAACCGTAGACAATTAAATCGCCTTTAAAGTGATATTGCTCTTTTATTGACATTCTGCATGCATTTCGTAACATTTATATTTGTATACGCGTTTGCGTGCTATTTAGGTCATGTCATATCTACAAATTGCCAGGCGCCTGCAGAACTGGAGCTCCGTATTATTGAAGGGACAAACTTATTGTAGATTAAACAACAATGGGTGGTAGGTGTAGGTATTCACATAATCATAACTGCTGCAGTTCACGGAATCCCTACTATTATAAATAATAACTGTAGTAAACGTTAAGAAATTAATTACTACGTTTGTAAAAACACAGGCTTTATTGTGCTATTTCTACAGCTAATGCCACCAAACAATCAAATCCGATTCGGAACCCAATAAAGCAGAAAATAGCACACAAATTCGGCATCGAAAGGTTTTGCGTATCAAAGCGCTCTCAGCGAAGATTTACGCACCCCGAGGACCGACCTATTGTGCTTTTATGTGGAGGAGTATTACACGGAAATGCGGATTTATTGCCGAAGATGGAAACATCTCGTCCAATTATTTGCTAGATTTTGAACGGCGACAGAATTCTGCCGCAGTATTTTCAGTTTTCTTCACGAAGACGTCTTAAATTAATTTATCAAACGCACCACAACTGGGTTGTGTTTAAAGTAAAAAGTATTTTTAGCAGTTTTCGTATGTAGCAACACAATATTATTAAAGGTATTAACAGGCTGAAAAACATCTAAAAAAGTTATTATTGTTTGACTGCTTATACAGTAAACAGTGAAAGCATATATCAAAATTCGGTATAAGGTGTGATTTTTGTTATGTAATTTAGGTAGTCTATCCACAGAAAGCAGCGTCGTTGTATCTTTGCATCAAATATTAGTAAGGCATTTGACTTAACATATGATTGTAGTTCACATACTTTAGTGTGTCAAAATACAAATATAAGTTAACATTTTAGTTTTAGTTAGTATCTGTTGCCTTGTCAAAGTCTGTCAGTAACGTGTAAAGAAAAACTAGCTCTTTTAGTCGATGGCTACAGATATCGCTTATAACAATTTCGTTGTTCACCATTGGGATTTCAAAAACGGTTAGATATACAAGGTCGGTTAAATTTGGGCAAAGTTGCAGATATTAATGCTGAATAATATTTAAAAATTGGCCCTAGCTCCCTTAGTTTTTGTTTTTTTTGCTATACGTTAATTATTATGTTATATAGAACAAAACAGAGTTGACATTATTGGAACGCCTTTTAAAAAGGAGTGCAAATCTGATTTTAGATTTTCATTTGTTTTCATAATTTTCGCGATATTGTTACGATACTTTTGGAGTGTCCCCCGTAGTATTGAACTTTCGCTAGCTGAATTTTTGAACTTGAATATTTATGGTTGGCTTTTGTCAATTTTTGCATGCTTTAAACTAGGTATAATTAGCTGTATCTAATTTTTAATTATTTTCCTATAATTATCAAGCAGTTTGGTAAGCAACTCTTCGAATAATTACCCATACTCTACTAATTAAATTTATTTTGGTCATATTCCTACAGATATTTGTATATGGCGCTTAGGCAACCCCTGTTGCAAATTATTCTGCACTATTCTATTTGTTGCTAGATAAAGGAAATCACTTCTTGCAGTAAAATTTTGCAGGCTGTTTTTTTTGCATCTTCTGGCCCAAAAATTTTGGAAAGTTTTGATAACTGGTAGCTGGTGGATTTTTGAGCTCTTTCCCATTTTAAACTTGGTGCAGGCTGCAAGTGCCTCGGCCGTGTGCTTAAATTTGTGAGCTAATTAGTATAGCTCAGCTCCGTTTTGATTTTTCGGAGGATCTGAAAAAGCACATGTGCCCTTAAGACGTTCATATTTGATTTAGTTATACTTACGTCCTTCGCAACTGCGGATTCGTTTGAGGCCGGCATTGTTTCTGCCCTTTCCTCTGGCTCAATTCCAGCGTGAGGTAAGATAAGGCCAGTTTCTTCTTATTTGGGACTTATTTGGGCGTTGTGCGTTATAGCCATTTACTGTCGGATGCCATTCATTTACTGTGGGATGCCATTTCCTGTCGGCTACGATCTTGGGAGAGTTTGGACGCTTCCTGCGAGAGGTTGGACTCCTATCTGAAGAGGCTTAGCATTCCTCGTTCGGCTGCTCTCCGCGGGCACCCAAACCGTCGATTCGGGCTCCTGAAATTAGCGAGTAGTCAAGGAATTCTGCAATTCCCTGGGAGCTACGCTAGAGGGTGTAGCACTGCACTCACCTGCGACACAATCACCGCTTCCTCGGTCCGCTGGGCCTCCCGCTGTGTCTGCCGGAACCCCCGTTGCTTCTGCCGTCGTCGGCCCCCCTGCAGGCCAAAGGTTAGGAGCCGACATGTTTTTTCTACAGGCAAGAAACTGATTTAGTTATCACCCCTTGTGCTTGGTGTAATCTTATAGTTAGTTACTAGAATCTCGTCTCGTTAACAGATAGGGCATGTATGATATTTTTGCCATAGCACTGCTTCCTCTAGTTAGATGTTAGTGCATGCTTTTGTATAATTTTAATGCGTTATTATGATAGGGCTATTGCAAATTTCGAGCGCCCATTTTTTGCAGGCTACTGATCTTTATTGAATCTTTAATCGAGCTTACCCGAATTGGTAAAGACAGCTCTGCGGCTCAACCCTGTAGGAGCCTTCGGTTTTGAATTGGCCCCGAACCACGGCGTCTCCGTGGAACCGCGCCCCATTGAGCTCCCCTGCAAATTGTATGTTAGGTCATCCGCGCTAGTATTTCAGTTTTAAGGCAGTACATACCGCATGTTGCCTACGGTTTGCTCGATATCCTCAGGTTTATTTCGACGCCATTTGCATGTCGGTCGCTGAGGTCTGACGTCATATTTAGCGTATAGTGGCTAGAGAACCGATTACGGTAGCCGATTGTCTTACTTTGTAGTCGCGTGAACCCGTTAATTATTTTGTCGGAACTCTGTTTGCGGCGTTCGCGATTTTTCCGCGTTATTGTAATTTATTTGCGAGCCTCTACGTAGGTACAAGTTTGCCGAAGGTTTATTCAAGCGATTGCTTTAGCGTTCATTTATGTACCTGATGTATTTCCACTGAGAAAACTGCTCTGTCACTATATGGGCATTCACCCTCGTAGTTTTGCCTTAGAAATTTTGGAATAATTACTTTAGAATCTTTCTGAGCTGATATTCGGGGTTTCGCATCAGCTGAGCGCTTGCATAACCTGGCCCTGCTATATCCTGCCTCACAGGGATTAATCTATTTTTTTTTGTAATTTAATACTCGCTACGCTCCGTTTTTAACCGCGCAATGTTTTAATGTGTTAGCCCATTCACAGGTCATAGTTATTACTGCTCGTGGGCTACTGTTTGCTCGATATTTATATTTATATTTATTATTGCGTGTCGCATACTGTGTGTTTTATTTGTTGCTGCTAGAAATATACAAAGGTTCATACTTATTGCCAAGTATCGCCTTTGCTACTTGTAACTAATACTGCCTACTGCCTGCTGTGATTTATATATATATATATATATATATATATATATATATATATGTTAGCCATGCACTATAGTACCCACCAATATTTAAAATAAAGCTGTGATCTATTCATTGGTTGTTGATTTGCTTATTTTTGACTTGCTGGTTTTTATCTTCGACCTTGTGTAAGGTCCGGCACAAGAAATTGGATCTGAGTCTAGGACCTGGCGCCCACTCCTTTTTTTGTATTCTCTTTCAGCATAGCTGGAACCCTGCGACCCTCGCGGCGAGCTAGCCCAACTAGGCCGATAGTTACCAGCCGGCAAAATAACCAATATAACTTTCGCCAAAAGGTAAGGCCGACCGTCTATCTTCCCTTACAATATGGATACTGTAATTGACCAATTCGTGTAGTCACCCTATATATATATAAATGTCATATCTTTTTATTATATCTTGCTAGCTATAAAACTGTATGTACTAATTAATTTAAAGCACACTGTACGTCTCGCGTGTGCGGAAGTGATTTGTGCGAATGCAGCAGACCGAAGACGCGGAGTTATAAATAGAACGAAGACGGCGTGGGCAATGGAGCACGAAGTGAGTCGCGTCAAAACTAGCGACTCGTGCGTGTCGTTCCTCATTGACCAATGTACGACGCGTGCTAATCAAGGCACTAAAGTGCACAGAATAGTGAGTTGTGGGCCTGAATTATTCGCCACCGACACAAAGCGGTTCCTGAGTGGGCACAGAGACTACGAAGGCATCGAACCAACTGGGCAGCATTACCAAAGGTTTGTTGCATCTTCCATAGAAGGAAGCCGTTGTCGTAACGCCACAGAGACATCGCTGTTTTCCAGGCTAGGGGCACATAACTCAAAAGCTAAGACGACTAGATCCAATTTGTTTTTTGAATATTATTCAGCATTAGAATCTACAATTTTTCGAAATCCCAATGGTGAACATGGAAATTGAATAACCCTGTAAAGTGCAACTAAAAATATGAAAGTATGGGCACGTGTGAACAATAAGAAGTTCAAGCACCCTGGAAGGTTGAGAAGTACGATTGATAACACAACAATTATTATTTGTAGCACTTACACAAAGATTCATTGAAAATGAACAGGGATATGCAACCAATATTACAGTAGTTGATTTACAAATTTACAAATAGTAATCTAAAATAATCACAGCCAGTAATTTTGAATAATAAGTAAAAATTTTTCATACACTTTTTAAGGAATAATGCTTTAAGGAGGATACTTTCAAATGCAAATATATGCGGATACAATTTTCATTTCGCATAATGGTTTTGGCGTAAAATCCAGGAAATAGGACTTACTAAAGAATACAAAGATGAGAACAACAAAATGATTTGCAAGATGTGTATTTCCCTGTCATTACCCCCAATACATGACTTCGACGAAGGATGGCTCACAGTTATGGAAAAAGGTACTACGATAGGAAAATGATGACAATTATTTCACTACTTTTCATCAACGTGGTTTGATATCCAAATTTTCCCAAAGAATTATGGAATGTACATGGGCAACTACATCGCATCAATAACCCTGTGGAAGCCTGGAACAGCAAATTGAAGTTGTGTGAAAACGTCAAACATTTACTTGCTGGTGCAAAAATTTGAGGACCGAAAAGAGTTAATGCCACTTTCGAAATTAGATCTCTAAAAGCTGGAGCATCCGACAAGGAAAAAAGCAAAATATGTTCAACTGAACAACAAAACACACCATATTTTGATCAAATAGTCAAAAATTATACAAAAAAGACGAAAATGATGAACATAAAATTATTTAAAAACAGCAAAATATATAAAAATATATAATTTTTAAAAACTCCGTGTTATTCATAGTAACATACGTCACTCATAAGCCTGGATAAAGTGTAAAGGTAAGTTGCTAACATTAAAAATATAGATATAAAATTGTAGCTGCAAATCACATTAAACCAGGTACAATTAATTTTCAAGCTTAGAAGTTACAATTCAGATATCTTTGTAAGTAATATTTTAGCAGTTTCAAATGTACATTCATGTATATATTCCACTTATCTTCATCTTATAATAATATTTTTAGAATATTTCAAAGTTGAGAATGATTACTTACAAAGTTAGAGTTCATCAGTCCTTGATAATATTCCATTTACATTCCTTCAAAAATTATCACATGCAGCAAATTACTTGACCTATACAATTTAATGTGGAACAACCAAAGTGTTTTCGAAATTGGTAGGAAGCTATAGTGTGTAAGGGGCTAGTTCGTGTCACCTTGGTATTTAACAATTATCCTGCTAGTGTGAAACTAGATTGTATCCTAGGTTAAGTTAAATATAGATTTAAAGTTAATGTACCGCGCATTCGAATAGAGAAATGCAAGCCAGCTGAATGCTGACCCAGTGTGCTATTATTAGAACTGCACGCGACAGAGTAACGCCACGGCTCGGTGCAACTCCACGCGTTTGGCGCAGCGGGCATAGAGTCACAGATAGAAAGTAACCTAGTGCGGAGGCACCAAGCAAAGGTTTTTCGGTCTGCGAAAACGCAACCGACACCAGGTTACTTGTGTAATCTTCAAACCCTAAGAAGGGAAGTGCCAGCTTGGTGAAGCATCTCCGAGATACAGCAGTTTATAGCAAAAAGCTGCTATTCCAGCTGCCATTCGAGCTTCCAGGAAGCCAGTCGACTTTGCCAAAGCACGAAGTCTTTGTGAGTAGCTACCGAAGCCATGGAGCTGAGAATTTCGTTATCTTGCAACTAGGTAGAGGAAAGTTTAGTTATTATAGATACAACCCACGCTTGAATGCCCGGTCCAGGAAACTGGGAAAACTAGAAGCGTAATTAGTAAATTACGCCACGTTACATCATCCTTGGTGCGCGTCAGTACAAAGCGCTTGCATCATACTGTTGACACATCGCGTAAGTTATATTCAAACGGCCGAAGGCAGAGTCGCACTAAGTGAATTTGTGCGCGAGAGTACGCCTTGTGCGCACGATTTGTTTTTTGACTTAGCGTTGCGCATTGACAATCGCACTCCCACTTAAGGAATGTATTCAAGCATGTAGATTCAGCATTAAGCTCGTGGGCATTTCTTAACTATTGTTGATAGCGTATATAACATTTCTATATTACCATTGTATATTCTTTTTATGTGTTTTTATGTATGTATGTTCTTTTCCATAGTCTACGTATTTTCATATAAACTGTTTGGTTTTTATTTCTGGCAGGATTTGCATGTATGATTACAGAATGATAGGTGATAACAAGCAGGCCGGAACTAGCTAGATTGATATTTCTCTTAGCCATACTGAGGTCAGAGCAGGTCTTGTGCTTCTACGACTGAGTTAACTAGCAAACAAAGGGCAATCTAAATTCATAGTAGACTATAGGGCACGGAAAAAAGCCGCATTACAAGGGATACCAGTTTATAAACCTAGAAAAGATCAATTAAATTCCTTGAGTTACCGACACTTAGAACTCAACAAACTCATTTACCTATTTATCAGACAAAAGGAAACTTTTACTTTCTTCTCGCGGAAAAACTTTTCCGCCACCTGACTTAGTGCTACTTTTAGTTTCTCCTTAGAATCTTAATTAAGCATATGAATTGCAAAGGGTTTCATGAATCACTTTTATTTCAGTTACTTTAAGTAAAAATTTAACAAAAACACTCAAAATTGGCTAAAACCATGTGAGAACATTCTCGGAATCAAGATCGAGGTCTTTTTGATTGCTTGAAATAGCTTTAATAGCTAGCGTCTTAAGAGTTGCCATTATCTTTTTTGTGTATCACAAGGTTATTGATTAAGTGGAGCCCTTTGAAAATTAAAAATTGTACTTAGTGTACCAGTTACAACCAAAAATAATAATTTCTTATCCAATTTTTAATAAAAATTTAAATGTAAAGTGTATTCGTCTCTATCCATACCTACATCCCAATTTTTTTCAAAGAAAACCGCTTTAAACCACGATATAATGGTCATTACTTTAGCACCGTGATTCAGGAGAATGGAGTTCCGCAAGGTTTAGTACTTAGTGTAACACTGTTTCTTGTAGCGACAAACAATATGGCAACCAAATGCGGATGAAACATTTTAATTAAAAAAAGTTAGAGTTAGAAAATCGGAAACAATTATTTTAAGACAGAAATTATAAATTAACGCAATAGAACTAAAAATATATTATATTTTAGGAAAGCAAGGAAAGTGGCGAGTTTGTAAATTAAGTTAAAAGAGAGATATTCAAATGCGTATTCCTTACAGTTTATGATGGAATATTAACTGTTATTAGAAATCTGTAAAGGGCTTTTCTCAGAACTTCCCTGGGAAGTGGAAGTTGTAACGCTATTTTTCTTTAATCAAAGGAAACTATGAGTAAATAATTCTTAATGATCCTAATAATACTGAAACAATAATAGGCAACACTTGGTAATGCGAATTACATAAATTTTAAAATAAAAAGAACGACAGTGGGATTCAACTCAGCCCGCGCGTAACTGTTCGCTTAATCCTGTTCGACCACGATTGAATACCTTGCATTTGAAGTCGCGGCCGGAATATATACGACACGTTTATCGTTGCCCGTTTTTGTAATATTTGACCGAAAGTATATTCGGTTTTGTGCCAGGTAGATATATAATCGGCATGCAAAATATCGACTTCCTTCAACAAATAGCTTTTGAGCTATACCGCCAATAGATTGACAGACAGACATACAGACGTACAGACACCCAGACGGAATTGAGAAAACATATTTTCTGTCATCTAGGCACCCTGAAACATGACGATCTAAAGAAATCTCGGAAGATGATTTTTTCACGATTACAAACAATACTTCCTTCGCCTTTCAGATGAGGGAAGTAAAAATTAGTTATACAAATAGCAGGGTCGATGTTTAACTTTACAATTTTGTAATATTGCCTTTAGTAGAAAAATGTTATATATTGTAATGCACCACGTTGTGCTACCTTATATTTATGTATTGACTATATCAGCTCCACGTTATGCTGGCCAAAAATTGTGCTATAGCTCACCAGTTGAACTATGCCTTACTTATGCAATGTCTTAAAAGTCAAACAATAATTGCTTTTAAATCGAGAGCTCTTATTTTCAGGGTGGGTTCGCCAAAATCTAGTTCTTTATTAATTGAAGTTTTAAAATTGTATTTTCAAAATTATTTGACTATCAATGACATATAACGTCAAACTTGACTTTTAAAATTCATCAAACCAGGTAATTGACAATTGTATCTTAGATAAACACATTTATTATTCAATTCACCCATGTAAGTACTATATCAATTTTATATTATCACTTTCTTTTATTGACAGTTATTCAAAATGCTTTCTCAACTTATCTACACAAACCTTAATAACTGCTCTTGCTTTCACTGCAGCAACATCCAACCAATACCTGATCCTGACCTCGACAGACCGCAACACCTACTGCCCACTTCACAAACAGCAACACCTATGATGGTCTGTGAATCCTTTCCACTACATTCGTCCCGTCAAATCAACTCCTCTGCTCCCAAAATCCAGTCCTTGTTCCTCCTGAATGTCACTGCCACACGAACTAACTCCTGCTAAGTTGCTATATTATGATGTTCCAAATCTAACTTTGTTCCCTTTTTGCAGATAGTCCGATGTCTCTTGTTATACTCACAAAATATCCAAATCAAATCAGTTACTTGTAAGAACCTCCAATAATATGTTGTATGTATGAATAAATCCAAATATCTTCAAATAATGTAACCTTCTGTTTTCTTTATTTCCAATTAACTGTATTTGTATAATCTCTTCACCGATTATATGTCTCCATGAATTACATTTTACGTTTTCTTCTATCACACCACGCAGATTTGTTTATAGCCCTTTATAATTTGTATATACCAAAAATAACACAAATTAAGGCATAATATCTAGTTTTATTTAACGAAATTCTTTCTTTCAAAATTACATGTATCCTTTTTATGAGTTGTTTTTCAGTAACTAACTAAACAAATTTCTATCCCAATTAGATACAATTCTTAGTGCACACTTCCTATATTTTAAAATAATACTATTATAGGATATTCATTCTGATTATTATTAACAAATACATTTGTCTAATGTTACCTTGGTTTGTTCTTTATTAACATTTTATACAACCATTAAGTTATTTAATTCAATTAATGTCGCACTATCAAATGGCTCCTTTCATTGTATCAATTACTTTCATTATTCATATTCGAAATTTTACACCCATCAAGATCTAATTATTGTAACCTTCCAAATGTATTAGTTTTTTAATATTTATTTTTTATGATTTATTATACTGCATCATGTATCATAACAATATTAAAATATTAAACCAAAATCGTGCACTAAAAAACATTTGAATTTCAAATTGAAATCTCGGAATTTTAACATTGAAACTCCAATTTAAGTTTAAAACTCTGAATTCTAACATATAAGTTAACATTTCCAGCTATAAGTCAAAATTACTTCTTAAAACATTTATCGTAGATTCAATGTATGTACTTTTTACTACCAAGAACTAAGAGAATTATTTTTCACTGTCGTTTCGATGACGCTGACATGCCATTTTCGTGCGTCCAACTTTTAGCGTTATAAAATATTAGATGAACAAAATCCATTCGATACTTTTATAGAGTAACATCGAACTTCGTGCTGTAGTATTTATAAAGAAGCTTTACCGCCAAGGGAAAATTTCTTCCAATAGAATAACCGTATTAAGAGATCATGTCTTGCACATCAAACCGTTCATTCCGGTTTAAATTCGGTCTTATGGCAAATATGGAATCACAGGCTCCGCCCGACAAGCTCAATTGCAGGAAACGTCCTATAAAGCGACAAGCTTGAAGTGAGCTCAGATGCAATAACTCAAAATAAAGAACGTACCCTAATTTGAACTGAAAAATTGTTAAAGAAACGACCGTAGTAACGCTACTAGCTATAATTGCATTATATATTTTGCATGGATGAGATGTTATTGAAGTTTCTGACCTAACTATGAAATTACAAGCTTAAAATTAAACATATCAGCATGTTTTTTAAAATAGCTCAACTTCCAGCTGATTTTTTTATTTCGACAAGAAATATCTTATTTTTTAAAATATGAATAACATTTTAATTAACAGTTTTGTACTAAAATTGGTATTCACGAGTTTAGAAGCATCAATATAGTTAGATCGTATGATTCTTCCACGACTTACGACTGTGTTCTAATTAAGCGTCCAAAAGAAAATAAAGCAAACCTGAGGATATCGCTA
The DNA here is from genome assembly GCA_940337035.1 of Agriotes lineatus. Lineage (NCBI taxonomy): Eukaryota > Metazoa > Arthropoda > Insecta > Coleoptera > Elateridae > Agriotes > Agriotes lineatus. Next base: position 121,600,389 of record OW679199.1, read on the forward strand.
CTGGATTAAACGAAATAAAACGTTAAACATTACAGTGTTCGGCAACGATGCGGGGGTGGAAGATATTTCTAAAACTATGCGAGTTAAATAAATATAACTTGTATAAAAGTTGTAGGTAGGTTGTAGGTACAAATGCGGTGCACATTACTAAAATAGTTTTTATTATACAGGGTGTCTCAAAAACGTGCGGCAAATGAAACTTACGTTTTTAAATGGAATGCCCTATTTTTAGGTAGCATAAAAGTTTTGAATTGAAATACTAATCATTTTGATATGAAGTTGTATGGGTCGTCTAACGTCAACTGTTTTGGAGATATTAACGATTTTAAGCCAAAAATTGCTGAACTTTAGACGGCTGCTGTTAAATAACAGCAGAGCTGGGCAAATTACTTTTAAAAAGTAATTAATCACTAATTACCAATTACCGCCCAATGCAGTAATTTAATTACCAGAGATTCAATTACTCACAGGAAATAGTAATTCAATTACCAATTACTTAGTAATTGTAATTGTACAACATCAATTACTTTTTCAATTACTTTCAATAAAAATTGTTGTCATATACGTAGTTTTATTTAGTAGAACCTTCTTGCAAGTTGCAACTATCATTAGTGTTGTGTCGATTCGTAATCGTAATCTAAAAATGCTTAATTTTTATGTTTTGTTAGCTATAGTAACCTACATACTCTTTCACTTTTGAAGGTTTTTTGATAATTAAATCTTGTAGCTACATGCACCGTTCACCAACACCAAAAGTTTTTAGTTTGTTATGAAGTAAGATGTAAGTAAATAAATAAATTCAAGGATAACAATTATACAGGGTGTCCAAAAAAAAATGCGACACCGATTTGGCATAGATTCCTTAGGTTATAATAAACCGATTAAACCTTAATATACCTTAGTACAAATCCCTTCAGTAAGAAGGTATAGGGACTTGAAAGTTCAAATGTATATATTTTTTTATATTAGTTTCCACATAGGTTATCACTGAAGTTGGCTTTTTATCACGATTGCGGATTTAGTTGCCGAGGCCCGTAGGGCCCAAGCAAATAAACCACATGAGGGATAAAAAGGAACTTCCAGTGCCGTGGGGTACATTGTTTTCTTAAATCGCGAAATTACAACATTTTAACCAACTTTTGTAGGTTATGTTGACGTCGGTTGACGTTTACCTATCGTCCAGCCGCCTACAAAAAGTCGTAAAACAATGGATTACTTCACTGCCCATTTCTCGTATTTTATTTGACGATTTCGACGTTCTTCACTGCCGATTTAAAAAAAATATTCTTTTTGAATATGAATAAATGTCGAATTTCATTTTGGCTACATTTTGTAATTATATTAGAAAAAATAGCACGCTGAATATGTTATAAAAGTATTTTTTCCATGTTCGTAATAAATTAATCCACTCGATTTGCATCGCTCGCTCGTAAATTAAACGTTGAAAAACTCACTTTTCTTAACTTGTAGAACAATGTACTATTAAATACGCCTAACATGAGGCTGAATGACGAAAATATGTAACTTACCTAAGTATACAGGGTGGAGCATTGGATTTTTTAATTGTTTGACAGCAAATTTCTATTTAGATTTTGTAGAACACGTTGTCTGTAAGTCAACCGAAGGTAAAGAACATGAATATCTCCCGTGGTGCATACAATATTTTTTCTACTAGCATATTCGTAAAAATAGTATGAAATTTTAAAATGTCATAATGACATTTAAAACTAGAATATGTAAGTAACATCAAGGATTGCCATATTGTATGCTAAATTGTAGTTGAATTGTTACCATGAGTTTGAGGGAGAAATAATTTGACAAGTCCCTTTGGAGTAATGAGTAGCTTTTCATATTTTGTTTCTATGACGAAAATGTACAATATCATGTTGCTAATAGATAAAATATTTGTTTACCCCTATATACGAAAGTAACATTTTTTGTCGCCTGTTAGGGGTTTCCCGAAAATATATGTTTGGTTCCCTGGTTCCAATGGCAGTGGGAGGGAATATACATTGACTACCGTTGCCATTAGAGACGGGAGGTAATGTGATTAATAATAAATCAACTAACCTCCTGGTTTTCATATTTAAATATTTTTGAATGCAGCTGAATACAAGAGATTGTCACATCATAAAATGTAAAAGTGTTGAATGTATAACTCTGGACTAAAACGTAATTTCCTCCCTTGCATGATTACAATTGATTAGGTACTGTTCTCGCTAACGCTGAAGAATTAAACTACATCCGCGGGAGGGAATGATACATTTTACTCCCTAGTAATACAAATAGCTATAAAACATGTATTAGGTAACTTGAAATTTTAAAACAAAATATCAATTTGGTGTTGATCAGGGACTGTTGAAAGTGGACAGGTGACTGATAAACCTAGTTGAAAACCGCTGATTGAAATAAGAATTTGTACAGCAGATACAAAAACAGCTACAAACTATGAAAACTAAGAATGTTTTATCTAACGGGATCGTATCAACAATAAAAGATGTTACCATTCCAACTACTAAAACTTTTTGAAAACAAAAGACAGGTAAATTGACATAATTGAGGATACTTATTCTTTCACAAGTCCAAACACTAACATGTAATATTTTACAGATTGTTATAATAAATATTCCTTTGTTCTATATTTTAAACCAATGTTTCTAATGAAGCTAACAATGAATTAGCGAAACGTAAAAGATATTTTTAAATAAAGGTAATTTTAATTATGTGTAATTTTTTACTTACGTTGTTAAAAAAATAAATTAGCTGATTTTATCTCTAAATCTGTAAAATAGACGTTTTTTGTGAGGAAAGTAGAACCCTTTTGGGTAGTCTTATTTCCGATCCAGCGAACGTCTGTTTTATAATTTCACTTAAAAAAATAACCCAACACGAACAAAATTTTCAAACGAGCCGGTAGTTCACACCATAAAAAAGTAAATTAAGCGTCCAAAATCCAAACCTAATCGGCTGCCAACAAGACTTTATTTGTTGACTTTGCGAAGTATTGCAAAGACTGCGGTTTGAATTCGCAGCGATTAATAATGACAAATACATGACATACACATCATTCCTTCTGAAGCGATGATAAGAAAATTTTCAGGCGCAAATCTGACGCATAGTATCCGCGATCAGATTACCGAGTTAAAAACAAACAATAAACCACTATTAAAGTTCGATACCTTCAACAGAATTAAATTGATTCAATAATATTCCCTCCAAATTGTACGTAAAAACCCTAGAAAAGTAGCTAATCACATTTTACTAAAGTTTGTCGTTAACAGCCTCTTCAGATCCCTTAGAATTAGGAACTTGTTCCCAAATCTGGCAACACTGCTCGTGACGCGTCGTAGAAAATGCGAAAGTTGCTGTTTTCGACTCGCCAGATAAATTAGGCTTCTATTGTCGGGGAACACCCTATTGCGGTTTGCTTAATATGTAACTTCTCTTATTTTTTTGCGCTTCGGAGATTTGGCACCCAATCGAGGTCAGTAATTCAGTAATTGAAATACCACAATGTAATTCAATTACCTCGAGTAATGTCAATTACCACAGGTAATTCAAATACTTGTAAAGTAATTTAAATACTTTAGAGTAATTTAATTACACAAAAGTAATTGAGTAATTGAATGTAGTAATTAATTACTTTCAAAAAGTAATTTTCAAGTACTTTTTAACAAAAATGGCAATTCCCAATTACAATTACCGCATTTTGAAAAGTAATTCAATTTTAAGGCAAATACACACAAAAAGGAATTTAATTAATAATTTAATTAAAAAGTAATTAATTACTGTCCAGCTCTGAGTAACAGAAAGCAATTGTATGAAGGAAAACGTTACCAAAAAATTATCTTTTTCGTGAATTACCTTTAGAGTCTAAAATAGTAGATGTGGGTATTAATGCTATACAGGGTTCTCAATATTTGCAAATTTAATAATTTCTGATTTTTTAAGTGGAACACCCTGTATATTTTTATATTCTTGAAAAGCACCTTTAATGAGCTTTCTTTTGTTATGAACTTTATACCCCTAAATTCAACTGTTTATCAGATATGCGTATTTTAGCATAAAAAAACAATTCAAACCCTTTACGATGATTTATTTCCAGGGATAACAAGCAAACGCCATTAAAATGATAATTTAAACACTTGAGCTCTCCAGAAAATCATAAAAGCAGGTTTAGAAAATATAAATCCAGTCATTGTTATTAAAAGAAATGATAAACACGAAAAACCGAGAAATATAGGTGTAGCGTAACGGCCATAAACAATAATGTGACTTAAATTACAGTTCTAAATTAACTAATAAATAAGTGGAGTTCGCGTTGTGTCAGTTTTGAGAGAGTATCAATTGTAGGCCTGAAATACGAAACCTCTGTAATGTAAAATGTGATTTGTGTAGTCGAGTTGAACAATCAAAGCTAACTTGTCTAAACGTCCACAATGCAATTTTGCAATGCAATTTTCAGCACAGCTGGGGTTATGTGGCAAACCAGGAATATTGGCCAACAAACCCTTTTCGTTCTAAATAAGAATAAACTAGACGAAAAGGAAAAGTCGGCCCGATGAACAATACAGTTGTAGACGCTGGAAAAGTGAAAGTCTTTTCGACCGACGATTTCAATCTCTTGTGCTACAATAGAGCCGGACAATCCTATTGTACTCAATAGAACAGGAAATGTCCCTTCCATCCAGGCGCTCCATATATAAAGGCAGTAGCTTAGTTTTCGAGATCACTCACTCATCATTTGTACTTTTACTGTGACTTTATATCACGTTTTCGGCATATACCGACTTGCCCCATTTTGGAGCAAAGTCGAGACTGAGGTCAGATTCCAAAGTCTTTTATTTAATAATTAATTCGGTATCGAAAACCAGGCTACTCAAATTCGTACCTGTATTTTAAATTAATATTATCGAATTTATATAATGTGAATTTTGTTAGTGTGTTCTAAAGAAATAAAAGGAATGTTATTGTGTTCCACAAACGAATTTGAGTAGTCTGGCTTTCGATACCGAATTAATTATTAAATAAAAGACTTTGGAATCTGACCTCAGACTCAACGTTGCTGCCTTTATATTGAAATGGTATTAAGCCCACAACTTGGCTCCGTTTGCAGTATAAAATATTCAACCAAATCAATAATGCACAGAGTAAGGATATTTTATATAATTGCAATTTTAAACAAAAATAAAAATATTAAATGCATTGATTATGAGACGCAAGAAAAAGTAATTAGTCGCATACGGGCACGCAAAGGCAAAGCATATTTCAGAGAGTTTAAATTTGGCTTGTGAATAAAGTAATATAATTAAAATGATACGTTTGTGCACATGTAAAGCCAGACCAAACGAAAGTAATTGACACAAAAAGGTTGTTACGTGCATAAAAGGAGCGTAGTTGTCAATAAAAGCAAAGGACTGTGAAAATTGTGAGCAAGCTGAAGGGTAAAGCAAGATGAAGGAAAATCTAGAAAATTGCAAAGAGCAATTCCTGAATAGAGGCAGCAGAGCAGTGAAATTAAAAATGTTTGTGAGTGCGACGCTATAGAACAATATTAGTTATAAAAGCAAAGAGACAATATTTTAGATTAAGAAAATGTTAGATTGTAAGTTATGTAATCAAACTTTACTCCATTTGTGGTAAATATTACCTAATTTCCAATTAATAGTAGAATAACACCGTAATTAGCAACATGATGCTTTTTTGTCATAAACAAAAAAAACAATTGAATTAAATTAATTGAAAGGTTGTTGAATTTGTGCTCCACATTTAATTAATGTTTTATAACAATAAACGAGTATTTTGTAATATAAAAAGTGGTCCATTTTATTGCCCAAGTGGTGGAGTACCTGTGCTAAAGTTTGCAGCAGTTTCCGCAGCGAAAAAGTTACATTTTGCAAAAATCACCTGCGAGGTTATCGAAAGCTGTCCAACTGCAAATTACGATCTTCGACTACTGCCAAAATTACCATCGGAACGCAGAGGTCAGCGATCGAGGTCATCTTCCAGGGCTGCAAGACCGTCGGCGTCAACACCGGCACCCAGGGAAGCGTCTACAGCGTGAGATATTCCGGCGGCATCACTGCGACCAGCTCCGAAGCCAGCGTAGAAGGATATAACGAGGTATGAATTTGCCTGTAATTTAAGTGTCAGCGGTCGGGAAAACGACTCAAATAAAAGATTAAACCTTGCCGAAGAAGCCTAGCGTTTTCCCAAAAGTCCAATTACTACGTGATTTTCAAAAATCGGGCGGCGTCGCCAGGTTTTGGCGAAATCGGCCAGAATCGAGCATCAGAAACAGTTGAAAGATCGGCGTGCAAACAATCAAGGCGAGGTTGACGTCATCCGGAGAAACAATCAAGGCCATGTTTTATTAGTTGCCAAGCGGGAATATTCAAATAATTTACCTGAAGCGTTTTCACTGTATTTCACGATTTTAAACGTTCAATTTCAGGCTGTACGCAAAAAACCATTTTGTGTTCATCTGTTAATTTACGAGATTGTGAATTTTATCTACTAATAACGAGCAAACGAGCTACGTTGAAACAAACAACCTAAAATTTGAGAATAGTCCGTGTATGAACCCAACCCATGAGATAAGAATTTTTGTGTTTGCCGAGAGTTAGCGTAATTGGTATTGCAGTTATATAAAATAGAAAGAGGGGCATTCAACCATTTTATTTGTGCGATTAATTATTACAGTTCATTTTTATCAGCCTTAATTTACTGACAGGCAAAGGTGAATTTTAAGTTATTCAGACTGTCCCATTGAAAATAACTAGGCAGTTCATTGCAATATATGGAGCGCCATTTCCTGTTCTATTGAGTACAATAGGGTTGTTCGGCTTTATTGTAGCACAAGAGATTGAAATCGTCGGTCGAAAAGACTTTCTGTTTTCGAGCGTTTACAACTGTATTGTTGACCGGGACGAAAAGGGTTTGTCGGTCAATATTCCTGGTTTACGACATAACCCCAGCTGTGCTGGAAATTCCATCGTGGACGTTTAGACAAGTTAGCTTTGATTGTTCAACTCGACGACACAAATCACATTTGACACACGATTTGAACTGCTCCCAATATGACATATCGATAGTTTTTGGCTTCCATCAAATTTGATCAGTTCCAATCGTTGCAGTTTTAGAATACTATTGCACCCAGACTATTGCGGCTGCTGTTTCACATTTTGATTTGTTTGGCTCATTCTGTTCGTTGTGTTTTGTATCACCTTTTCCCTCCGATGTTCCAACCTAGCCATTAGGGTAGCTGCAGTTTCTTCGTAGTCCAATGTGCGTTGTATCTTTTCCTCGAAATTTTCAGTGATTAATGGTTCGTACACACTAACGGCTTCCTTTAAATTATTACTGCATAACTTTAAATTAGCTATTGCTGTATACATGTCTTTTTCACTATAGTCCGTTTCTAAAACAGCCGTTATTGTGTCTACTGTTTTAGTTACTTGCGTACGACATGCGTTTCGACGCGCCTTTTCCATTTTGAGCCACAATTTCACTAATCTTTAAAAACACCCGCCGTTACTCGCGATCGCGTTCCCGATACTGATTAAAATCTCCTTGTTTCCGTTTCCTTCTGGGGTTTCGACACCAAAATATGTGACAAATATAATAGAACAAGTAGACTTTTAATACGTTTAATAGTTAGCAATATTCATTTACATGTATTTACAGATGTAGTAGCAAAACGTGACTGACTTAAGTCGCTAGCTACCTCTCTTGAGGAAGCCTTCGTTCGCAACCCCTCCTTAACGGAGTAGGACATGCGCAATTTATATAAAAGTTTATCTTAGGTCTGTGGTTCTGATTAGAGCACAGTTAAATTGATGCCCAACTGTGAATGGTCTTACCGAGCCCGATTCCAATCGCCAAAGCTGAGAAAAAATGCGGGCCCCCGCGGGATTCGAAGCGAGGACTTGCTTAATGCAATCCAAGCGCCTACCCAACTGCGCTACGCAGCTTCTCTATTTCGTTGTATAAGGAAAAATACGAATTTATAAATAGTTTGGTAGGTATTTAAATTTAGAAGCGGTGGCAACATTGATTCGACACAGTGCACGTTTATTTTCATAAACTATCATAAATAAAGAAAAATAAGAAAACAGATAAATGTTTGAATTCAATAAAAAATCGGATGTAAATCAATGATTTTTATCAACCCTGGGTCTGAGTCTTCAAATAGTCAGTAGTATAGTCGTTCAAATAGTTTTCAGTTTTCAGAGCTTTTACACAAAAAAAATGTAAAATGGGAGTCGGAGTTGGGTAATTTATATCGACCCGACTCCCAACCCGACTCCAACTCTACCACCCTTGTTTAAATTTGCAGTATAATGGCGTTGTTTGTCATCCCTTGAAATAAATCATCTTAAAGGGCTTGATTTGCTTTTTTATGCTAGAATTCGCATATATGGAAACAGTTGAATTTAGGGGTATGAAGTTACATATACAAAATATATAGGGTGTTCTATTAAAAAAATTAGAAATTATTAAATTTGTAAAAGTTGGGCACCCTGTATAGCATTAACACCCCCAGCCACTATTTTACACTTTAATGGTAATTCACGAAAAAGATAATTTTTTGGTAAGGTTTTCCTTCATTCAATTATTTTCTTTTACCTACTTACAATAGCCGCTTAAATTTCAGCATTTTTTGCATAAAAGCGTTAATATCTCCAGTTGACATTAGACCTATAGAAGTTTACATCAAAGTGATTAGTATTTCTATTCAAAACTGTTAAACTGTTTAAATGCAGGGTATTCCATTAAAAAAGTAGGTTTGATGTGCCACACTTTCTTGAGATACTCTGTATAATCAAAACTATTTTAGTAATGTGCACCACCTTCGCATCTACAACTTTTAGAAATATCCTTCATCCCCGCATTCTTGCCGGACCCTGTATATACTGAAGACTGCTACCATATCTGATCATTTTCTATTGAACGCTTAAGGTGGCGAATTACTCTCAAGAAATGTAAACTAAAATTGCAGTTTACATGAGTTCACTTGAGAGCAGTAACTACGATTAATAGTAAACCAAATTAAAACTACAATAAACGAAAATAAGCAGAATGATTCAAGGAAGTTACTGTCATATTTAAAATTTAGTTGAAATTCACAGTTTTGATGAAAATAAAATAAATAAAGTGCATTTTTAAACATGAGCATGCATTTTATTTATTTTATTTTAATAAAAACCGAGATTTATAAACTTAATTTTAAATAACTTGACTTTTTCTGTTTATTTTCGTATATTGCAGTTTTAATTTGGTTCAGTATTAATCGTAGTGTTCGATCTTAAGTAAAGTAATATAAATTGCAATTTTAGGTTGCATTTCTTGAAAGTAAATCGCCACCTTTAGACTCGATCCACACTATCGGGCTGCTCTCGGTTCGATCACAATCCACTCTCCGCTCAAATATTTATACATTGTTAGCAATGGGCACGACCTGATCTTGAGCGTTACATATAGTGTGAATTGTTAACAATGTATAATAGTCCAGTAAAATGGTGTTCAAGGAGGTCTTGAAGTGGAAAGTTCTGGTGTAATTGTTTTTTGTAGCTTAGTTTATGGTTTTTGGGGTGTTAAACACGAATCTGAAAAAAAAAATTCAGTAGAAATATAACAAGTGCTTGAAATATTTCCATAGGGAAATTTTTTAAGCACGCGTTATATTTTGATAGAGAATATCACGAATGAAAAAACACAGTAAAGAAAACATTTTTATTAAAAAAATTACGAAACTAATATCTAAGTACTAATAGTTTATGGTTTTTTTGTGATGACAGTGACATAAGTGGAAATTTTTCGGTAAATTTCCAGTTATCTATTTTCGCCGTTACCATGGAAAATTTCCAACTAAATTTGCATAAGGGATATTCTCACGGCAAATATGAGAAATCATTAAAAAAAACTAAAAATCAGTTTTTCTTTGTTTTTGGCTTATTTCTTGGAAAGTAAGCTTTTTACGCAAAAGGTGATACTATATTGAAATGAAGACTAGAAAATTATCTACAATTTGTGTTTGTATAATTTTTTTTGTACAACGTGTGGTTTTCGCGCAAAGGCGCGTTGAAAACCGGTAAAAATGATAAATTTTGGGAAAATAACAAAAACACATTTTTTACAGCCTTTCCATTCATAACACTAAAAGTAAGCATTTCAAAGTAAGAATTTGCTAGCGTACCTACTTATTATTAGGTTATATATTATTATTATATGTGTAGTTATATTATATTATTATTATATAGGCATATATTAATAGGTACTCTCTCCGAGCCCTTTGTTGTTCGAATGAATTGTTTGGAAGTAACGGGTGTTCATTAGAATTTGTGGTCTAGTCGGCTTTGGAACTGATGAAGTCATGTCGTGCATTAAATCATATGGCTGATAACTGACACTGGTGACACTGTAAGTCTATGTCAAATTCGAGGTTAGCAGGTTAGGTTTTGTGTCAGTTTTGACACAGACTGACGCAAAACCTAACCTGATAACTTCGAATTTGACATTGGCTGACAGTGTCACCAGTCAGCCATGTGATTTAATGCACGACATGACTTCATCAGTTCCAAAGCCGACTAGACCACAAATTCTAATGAACACCCTTTAAAAGGACAGTGCCGTAGTTGTTTTCGATGGTTACCCTCAAGAAGATAGTTGCAGAGGTACTAAATATACTGAGCGAGCAAGAAGATCACGCAAACAAACCTCAGTAGATTTGATGTTCGATGAAACAATGGTGCCTACAGCGCCACAAGAAAAATTCCTAGGCAATATGAAAAACAAAGAACATCTGATTTTAATGTTGAAGGACAATTTTGCAGTAGCTGACATTCACACAAAGCAGACACAAGAGGATGCGGATACACTTTTTGTCACAACAGCAATGAACGTTGCACAACAACATAACTCTCTAGTTATCGTGGGTGAAGACATAGATTTGCCGGTGATCATGATTGGTCGCTGTAGGGGTGTACATTCAAATGTATACTTTCTAAAGCCAGGCAAAGGGACAGTTTCATCACTCATTTTTTCTCCTGACTGCAAACTTGACCAATCGATTGCTAACAACATATTGTTTTTGCATGCCATGGGAGGCTGTGATACTACTTCAGCCTCGTTTAAGGTAGGAAAGATGAGGTTTCTTCAGACTTTCAAGAAAAGATTTTTAAAGACCCTATGGCAGATGCTGATGCAGTTACTGATGCTGGCCATCGTTTCTTCGCCTCATTGTATAAATTGGCTGACAAGGAAGCCACGTCATTAAACAAATTGAGGTATAAATGCTACCTTAGGTCTGCATACAAGACATTAGCCCATTTGGCTTCCTACTGAGGCTGCAGCTCAGCAACATTCCTTGAGGGTGTATTTTCAAGTTCGACAATGGATTAGAAATGAAAAAGGTTCTGAACAATGGAGTTGGAAGAACACCAAAGATGGTCTGGGGCCAGTAACCATGCTACAGCCACCAGCACCTGAAGCCGTTTTGAAACTTATTTCTTAGAAATGCAAGAAAAGCTGCCAGAAAAACTGTCGATGCAAAAAAGCAGGCCTCAAGTGCTCCAATATATGTGTGAAGTGCGAAAGCAGTTGCAATAACATGCCACTTACTGAAATAGAAGAAGACGAGGATGACCCGGAATTCCCTGAAGTACTTGGAGGTAACTATGCATAAATAATTCCATTTCACCTTTATTTTTCCACTCACTTTTTATTTGTGTGTTCAAAATATGTATCCTGATGCAGTTTGCATAGCTATTCAATTTTCAAACAATTACGTAGAACTAAGTCATTAATTATTTTTAATTTCTTTTTTTAGGTGTAGAAGAACTGGAAGGCATCCCTGCAGAAATTATGGAACTTTTGACGAAGACAGCTCGGTTTGACTGATGAGTTTCACTTCAACGTCAATAATTATTTAATAAGTGTTTTATAAAATACCTACCTCCCTATTTTATTATATTGTTTTACATTACACAGTTTTCATACTTATCAACCATGAATCGCTGTTTATCATTTTGTTGTACCTATATAACCTAACGGTAACGTTTACATATCTGCTTAGACGTATAATGATGCATTTACATTATATGCCTTCAATAAGGAGGTGGCTGACTACTTCGTGAATTTGTCATTGCTTTTCTGATAACTATTCACGGTCCGAAAAAAATATTTACACATAAATTGTAGAGCATTTTAACTGCTTTTTCAAAGTATAGGATAATGTTCACAGTAAAATGCTTACTTTTCGTGTTATGAAGGCAAAGTCTATAAAAAAATTTGTTCTTTTCCAAAAATTACTGATTTTCGCAGATTATTCAACGCCCCCCATATGTCGTACAAAAAATGGTAAGAACATGAATTGTAGGTAATTTTCTCGTCTTTATTTTAATATAGGATCACCTTTTGCGTAAAACGCTTACTTTCAAAGTTATAAGCCAAAAAACAAAAAACCTGTGATTTTTATTGATTTTTTTAAGATTTCACATATTTGCCGAAAAAAAATTGTTGGCAACTTCAGATTCATGTTCAGCACCCCAAAAACATAAAGTAAGCCATTAAAAACAATTACACCAGAACTTTCCACTTCAACTTACCATTTGATTGGCCTATAAATATTTGAGCGGATCGAGAGTGGATTGTGATCGAAGCGAGAGCAGCCCGATAGTGTGGATCGAGCCTAAATCGCTTACTAAACATTTTTTGCTATTTGTGCAATGTGCTATGCAGTTATACGTATTTAGCATCTAAATATATACAATACTAGCAAGATGCCCGTTCTTCGTACGGACTACAAATGTTTTCTTCTCTTCTAAATCTTAGTTTTCGGTTATTTTTAACTTTCCGGTCACTTCCGGTTTCACCGGAAATGACAAAAGTAAATAAATTATTATCCAGTATTTTGCTTAGAAATATTTTATTTATGAGCTTATTTTTAATCCAATCGCAAATAAATTAGTATAGTTACATTCGCCAAAAAGTCCTCTTTTCGGAAAGTGCTTGTCAAAAAAGGGCCGCCATTTAAAAAAAAATAGTTAGACACGAAAATGTGATTTTGCCAACTTGTCTTATTCCTATCTATCATACTAATCACTAAAACTTTGCGATTGAAATTTTCTGACATCACCTGATCACCAGTTTACCCCTTTTCACCCCCTAGGGGTGACATTTCGGAAAATTCGTTCAGACCGTTTTATCTTGAAATGAACCCAGAGCGAAACAAAAATAATAATTTTAACCTCCTACCCCTTTTCAGTTTTCCCTTTTTACCTTTTTAGGGATGGAAGTAAAAAAACCCTAAAACACCTTTTTAAAGATTTGAAAAACACATCTATATGCTTAAAAAGAATGCTCTAACTCAACAAACACAAGAGATACAAATGGTTCTATCATTCACGCTGAATACAGTTTCGCACCTTTAAGGGTTGATTAGGGCAAAATTCTGAAATGTTTTTAGACATTTGCATTGGATAGCTATGCATGCAAACACCAAGTCGATATCTTACCGGGCTTAAGAGATATTGTGGAATTCGTGAAAACATAGTTTACCCCTTTTTACCCCTTTAGAGGTACATTTTTAAAAATCACTCAAACCATTTTTTAGATATTTTAAAAATATATCTATATACCAAAAAAGACTTCTAACTCAATAAACATAGGAGTAACGAAGGGTCTTTAATTCACCCCCTACACTTTTTCATTTTTTCCTCCTTTTACCTCTTTAGGGTTAAAATTTTTAAAATCCCTTACACCTCTTTCTAAATATTTTAAAAATACATCTAAATGCCAAAAAAGAATGTTCTAACTCAATAAACATAGGAGATATTTAGGGTTCTTTAATTCAGCCCCAATCCAGATTTGCACCTTTAGGGGTTGATTAGGGCAAAATCCTAAAATACGTTTCTAGGTATTTGCATTGATAATCTTTGTAAGTAGACACCAAGTCGCTATCTCATCGGGTCTAAGAGATATTGAGGAACTCGTGAATACACATTTTACTCCTTTTCACCCCCGTAGGGGAGGAATTTCAAAAAATCTCACCCATTTTATTATAAAATGGAACTTAAGGCGAAAACAATTAATAAATTTAACCCTCCCCATCCACCACTTTTTAGTTTATCCTCCTTTTACCTTTTCAGGGTTAACATTTTCAAAGTCCTTTACGCCCCTTTCTAAATATTTTAAAAATCCATCTGTATGCCAAAAAACAATGTTCTAACTCAATAAACATAGGAAATACTTAGGGTTCTTTAATTCACCCCCAATCCAGATTTGCACCTTTAGGGGTTGATTAGGGCTAAATACTAAAATAAGTGTCTAGGTATTTGCATTGATAATATTTGCAAGTAAACACCAAATCTCTATCTCATCGGGCGTAAGAGGTATTGAGGAACTCGTGAAAACACATTTAACCCCTTTTTACCCCCGTAGGGGAGGAATTTCAAAAAATCTCTTTTAACCCATTTTATTGTGAAATGAAACTCACGGCGAAAAAAAATTATAAATAAATTTAACCCCACCACCCCATTTCAGTTTTTTCTCCTTTTACCCCTTTAGGGTTAACATTTTCAAATTCCCTTACACCCCTTTCTAAATATTTTAAAAATCAATCTATGTGCCAAAAAAGAATGTTCTAACTCAATAAACATAGGAAATACTTACGGTTCTTTAATTCACCCCCAATCCAGATTTGCACCTTTAGGGGTTGATTAGGGCAAAATCCTAAAATACGTTTCTAGGCATTGGCACTGATAATCTTTGTAAGCAAACACCAAATCGATATCTTATCGAGTGTAAGAGATATTGAGGAATTCGTGAAAACACATTTTACCCCTTTTCACCCCCTTGGGAGTCGAATTTCAAAAAATCCATTCTTAGCACTACCTTACGTAACAAATTGAACCTTCCACCCAAATTTCAAGTTTCTAGTACCAGTGGTTTCAGCTCTGCGTTGATTAGTCAGGGTTGTGACTTTCCTTTATATATGTATAGATTAATATAAATTTATCAATGCATCATCACTATTGAAATATGAGTATTTTATTTGCAACTTAATACGTTTGCTCATTTTTTAAGTGACTTGCAGTAATCTTTTATTTTAGGAAACAATGGCATATATAATATGCATATTGCAATTTTATCATTTGCGTCCTGTGAACGCTGATAAAAATGATGGCTAGAAATAAAGTTACGTAATAATATTACTTCCTTGTTTATTATCAAAGGATATGACAGTTATGTTGATAACAGTAATTAATGTAAAATATAAACTAAAATTAATCTTTCCACAAAATAAATATAAAGTTTTGCAAAAAGAATTATTATAAAATATTTATTTGATCTCATTTTGAATATATCCAGGCTATTTTAATTTTTGGAAAATGTAAATTAGATAATTGCGTAACGCTCTTCAATTTAAACTCTTAAAACCTAAAAACCAAAAATTCCAGTATACTGAAAGTTGTAATTATTTTAGAAAATGATATGTGCTTATTAATTTGAAGCTTTAAAATTGCGCTTATTGCTGTTTGTATCTGCCGTGGGTGTAACAATATGATAAAATAGAAAAGAACAAAAAAAATTCGTACGTGTAGTTTAATCGTTGATTGGTAATTTTCTTACTTCTTTTTCTAGAGTTGTATTAAATAACGTTCTTGATATTGAGTCTCAGTCCTTGCTTGATGTCAAATTCTTCTGATAACTGGATTTGTATTCTAACTTTGGCTGTTGTCTCTATCAAGCACATCTTAACGAGCCTTCGTAATTTGCACGTCAATTTCAGTTCTTCCAATACGTTATACAACTTACTTCTGATTATGGAGTCATACACCTGCTTGATGTCTATAAATAGTGGTGTAAGTTTGTCATATTCATAGTATTTTTCCAATGTTTGTCTCAACGTGAATATCTCGTCTGTTGTAGACCAACTTCTCCTAAAGCACCACTGATATTCATCCTCTTCTTTTTTCCATATATATATGTTAAGTCGTGTCTCCACCAACTTACTAAACAATTTATAACTTACGTTTAACAGGGATATACCTCTATAATTATCACATCTGGTCTTGTCCCCGTTTTTGTGTAGTGGGCTGATAATCGCCATTTTACAGTCTCTTGGCATGCATTCTTCTTTCCAAACTTTGTTTATTATATTATATACAGGGTGATTTATGAGATGTGTGCCAAACGGTAACCAGTGATAGGGGAGGCCATTTTGAGTAAAAAAATTTATAAAAACATATGTCCGATATGCTTTTGTTACTGAGCTGTAGCGATTTTAAAAATTTCCTTTCTATCAGTCGGTTTGGCTTATATTTAGCATGAATACTAAAACAAGTCGTCTAATGGGCCAAACCACGGTGGCAAAAAAAGTTCAGATTAAGTACGGTTTAATTACTGGTACTTATAGAATTACAAGAAAAACAAAATTAAAACTTTGTAAATTTAATTTAATTCACTTTAATTATTCTGACACAAATTACATCAAGTAAACGACCCCTAATTTGAGAAATAATAAAATAAAAAATATTAAGTTATGTTTGTAAGCGGTGCTCAAAGTGACCACCATTGTACCATTGTACCTAATACACAAACACCTAACACTTGTATCTGTCAAAATATTTATTTACCTTTGTTATTACTCGTAGTTTGTTTCATAGGTAACGTGATAATTGCTATAATAATAGTCGATTAAAGAAAATTTTAAAATCGCTATAGCTCAGTAACAAAAGCATATCGGACATATGTTTTTATAAATTTTTTTACTCAAAATGGCCTCCCCTATCACTGGTTACCGTTTGGCACACATGTCATAAATCACCCTGTATGTATATGTCGCTTTATTGAATCTCCATCGTATTTAATTAGTTTAATAGTTGTTGTATCTTCGCCTGGCGCTTTGTTATTTTTCACACTATTAACTACTTCTTCAAATTCTTCGTAAGTAGGCGGTTCAATTGTTGGTTCATCCTGGTTTTGCATTATTTCTTCCTCCGGGTTATTGGTATTCAATAGGTTTTCAAAATAATCTTTCCATCTCTTTATTATCATTTTTCTTCTCTCAATGAATTCTCCATCCTCATCCCTACATAATATCGTTCTAGGCTGGAACCCTTTCTTTTGGCCAGTTACCTCTTTGTAAAAATGTCTTGCTTTTTTTTGTTGTTTGTAGCTCTCTATCTCTTATAGTTTCTTTGCTCCCAACCTCTTTTCTTTTGACGGAGTTTTTTTTTCACTATTTTACTTTACTGTAATACTTCTCCTTCGATTTTTCGGTGTTTTCTTTTATCAGGTTTAGTCTTAACTTAGTTCTTTCTTCTAGTATTTTGTGGCATTTTCCATCGAACCAGTATTTTTTTTTTCCTTTCGCCTAGTATTTCTTTTGCTGTTTCTGTTATTATTGTCTTCGTCTGTACCTATATTTCTTCCACACTTCCATTACTTTTTTCTTTCCCTCTAGTTTTATTGTAATGCTTCTACGCGTAACACCGTTGTACCTCTTGATCTTTTATTAACTTATTTGTATTATGCATTATTTCCCCTCTCCTTTTTTCTCCCTTACTGTCGCTATTTTTTGTTTATATTTTACCATCAGCAGGTAATGATCTGAGTTTCCATTCGCCCCTCTATAACTTCTAATTGTATATCTGACAAATGCCTAGAGTCTATTAACACATGATCCATTTAATTTTCCGTTAAACCATCTGGCGAGACCCAGGTCACCTTATGTATACCCTTATGCGCAAATCTTGTACTACACACCACCATATCTCTTCCTGTTGCAAAATCTATAAACCTTCTTCTGTTCTCATTACTTTCTTCGTGCAGACTATGTCTATCTGCTATTTCTCTGTAAATTTCTTCCCTTCCAACCTTCCCATTTAAATCATCTATAACGATCGTAATATCATGTGTACCCGCTGTTTCTAATTCTTTTTCCAGAACTGCATAGAAATTTTCTTTTTCTTCTGTATCTGTAGCTTCTGTTGGTGCGTGCACATTTATTATGACTACATTAAAGAAATGTACCTTAATTTTTAATATAGCTAGCTTTTCATTTGCCGTTATAATAGTATATTACATACCGAGGTGGGAAGTGTTTCATTACTGTCGAGAGATTAGGTAGTTTACCGAGACGCGTAGCGTCGAGGTTAACTTTATCTCGAGACAGCGATGAAACTTTCCACCGTGGTATGTATACTATTTTATTTGCAATCATCTAATTTTAAAAATAACTACAACTGAATTCTGAATAATAGATATCTTGATGAAGCTAATATTTTTGTTACCACGAAAACAACCCACTCAATGTTTTGTTACCATGGAAACGCCCCACTCTTCAGGTATGTAATATTTTTCGGGGTATGTAATAATTTCCTGGCTAGTTTCAAGTAATCATCTAGTTCCCAGCTGTTGTCATGTCATGAAATTGACACATTACAATGTGATTGCGAATAAAATCTTTTATTTACTAGCAACATGATATTGTTCATTTTCGTCATAGATACAAAATATGAAAAGCTACTCATAACTGTCAAGGAATTTTTCAAATTATTTCTCCCTTAATCTCATGGTAACCATGCAACAACAAACAAAGCAACCATACATTCAGGAAATCCTTGATTTTTACTGACATATTCTTATTTTAAGTGTACTTAATGACATTTTGAAATTTTATATTATTTTTACTAATATGCTAGCAAATAAAATATTGTATACACCACGGGAGATATTCATATTTTTTACCTTCGGTTGACTTACATACGTCGGGCCAGAGCCCCTCGGTCTGTAACCATGTCAACCTCAGGAAAGATAGTATATTACTTTACAAGGGATGTAGGTAAAATGTACACTATCGAGGACCGTTTAATGTCTGAGCGAGCGAAGTGAACGAGGGTAGCAAGGTGCGAGGGATAAAAGTTGGCATAAACTAAGGCAGATTTCAGAAAGGTTACGTTCAGAGTTTCAGAAATGCTAAATGTTCGGAAGGGCCAATGTAATTTAATTTGTAACTGACAGATTTGAGATTATTTACGTCAAACATAATGTGAATAAAATGATACAGAATGATTTGTTAAGTACAGAGAATATACGAGCGTTATGTATTAAAAGTGTATAAGCCAGAAAAGGGCAAATTAGTTGAAAGGAAAACGAAACACTGTTAGCAAAGCAGTGAAAAATGGAAGGCAAACGATCGAAAGACAATTAGTGCGACGCTAAAGGAACTCTAAGTGTTTCAATGCATTATAAATCAAAGTGATTTAAAAGCAGAGCAGAGTGTTGATATTTATGCCAAGAAAAAAACAATTTTAGTAGTTAGGCAAAGACATGACATCAACACTGTAGTCCATAAGGTCAAACATGTTATCAATCCTAATTTCTCTTATAAAAATTGAAAATCTAGTTGCTAAGTGACGTGACAGTCTTTTGTTGATTATTACCAAGCAAGCTTGTAAAATTTGTGTTGCGGGCAGATTGAGCTCCACATTTTATTGCTTAAAATTATAAATAAAAAATCTTTTGTAATATCAGTGGTGTGTAAAGTGATTCACCGGTGTACAGGGCCTCTGTGGGTATAGTTTTCTAAGTGTTAAGAGGTCCGAGAGTAGCTGTTCAGTCAGCAGCAAGATTCGTCCAAGTGCGAGTAGCTTCGAGGGCTCATTTCTATAAGGGAGCAGCATCTGCCAGCAAGAATTTTGTGTCCAACGTGTAGAGCCGTTCCTCTTAAGTGCCTGTATACAGAGTTTCGGAGCAGGAAGCAACCACGAGAATTACCATCGACGAAGCGTCTCCAGAAAACTCATCCCCCCTAAGCAGCAGCCCTTTTCAAGGTAATTTCACAGGGAAGCGTTGGAGTAGGTCCTTTATTTTGGATTTCATCAAGTTCAGACTGTCTACGAGGTGTAGCACCAGGTTAGAGTTGTCCAGGCCCCTTTTTTTCGAGAAATTCAGATAGCGTTCCTTGAAAGTGCAGGATGACGCGGCATTTTTCAGTTTTGGCCGGATGCAGAAAAAACGATTG
This sequence comes from Agriotes lineatus, assembly GCA_940337035.1. Lineage (NCBI taxonomy): Eukaryota > Metazoa > Arthropoda > Insecta > Coleoptera > Elateridae > Agriotes > Agriotes lineatus. The sequence continues at coordinate 121,620,421 of OW679199.1, forward strand.
CGGGTGGATTTCGACGTCACACTAGAAATAAAACGAGCTTAGCAGTTGCTACGTCACAGTATTAATCGTATTTACCTGATGCTTCTTTGCAATTTTGGTGTTTTAAAATTCAATTTTACTCTAGTTTGCACTGACAGATTATCTTGTTTACCGAGTCAAATTTAGAAGTTATCTAAACTTCAGATGGAAATTGTGCATCTGTCCTAATACCCGAGTTAAATTGGCATACAACGAGTTATTTGTCATACAAAGTTTTTCTTAATTTTATTAACCGATATCCTGAACTAAGTTTGTTTCATGTTCACCGGAGCTATGCCCGAATTTATTGCAAATAGATGAAATAAGGAATGAGCAATAAACCATTTTATTTGGGATAGTTAAGGTTACATTCTTTTAATTTGCCCTGAGTTTGACAGGCGAATTCTTTATTGAAACTAATACATTTTATGAAGTGTAGTATCCCTTGCTAATAATTAGAAATTTTATATTGTATTTAAAACCCCATATTATTTAAATGGCGAGGCTATTACAATTTCCCATGCTATTTCCCTACGTTCGCGCCTTAAGTGAAACATTCGGTATACTAAATTATACAAAAACGGAGATTTATGAGATATCAGTGCACATGATCAATTTGGATAACAGTATTTCTGTTGAGTGATATCTAAGTTTGCAGATATACTTTTTATGCTTAAGGAATATTATTTGTCTATACATTATATTTTAAACATTCCCATTTTTCATTTTATAAAAATCCAAGGCTCTTAATTTTAAGTAGATATAAAATTCCGCTATTCGTTATGCCAAGAAAATATCTAACAAAAAACATCATGTTGCTAGTACACTAGCTGAATGGGAATTGTTTGGGGATTAATTTAAGTCATGCTTTGGATGGAAATATTTTTTATATTCGCGTTGTATATTGTACGAAGGGTCATAAAATGCAAATAACGAAAATTGTGTAGGCGACTTCGATGCTCGAATTGTTCAACGTGTAATCCTGAAAATTGGAAAGCTTCCGCTGTGTGCTTTTTTGCTTGACAGCTTTTTATTTTTCATCAAGCGCAACGAAACTGGCAATAAGACTGACAGACGTTGAAAATATTTTTTATACTGAACAAAGTTTACGTTGATTTTCAATTCTAATATAAAATGCACATTAAATGGAGCCTCTTTCTAGGTACAGTTCTGGACAATAAGGTAATCAAAAGCAGCAATATTTATGTTCGTTTTTCCAACTCTTCTGTAGTAAAAAAGCCATGTTTAAATTTGAATGGCTAGGAAATGAAAAAGAATCTTTTCATCTTTTCCGTGTTCCACCCCTATGTTTTATTGACTTGTCGCAGAGACAGTGAGAAAATTGCAGTCTTACCACGTTATTGTTGTTTTTTCTATAAATAATCTTTGTAAAGCAACTCGTTCCAAGAATAAGCCCATGTTATTATTTTTATTTTGCTATTGATGTCTTATTTATTTTATTAGTTCAACATAAACCTCAGTAATTTCTTCTGGACTCATTAGTCGCAGATTTATTTGTAGTGCTTCCGTGCCTACATCTATTTTCGATTGCATAAAGTTCCGACCATTTGTTATGACCAGCTATTTAAAGCATAGTTAACTGCAGTTTACATGTTTACACGACGTTAATGGTTTTAGAAGCAATGTTTCAGTTTTTATGTTGATCTAAGCAGGCTGTTGATGTTTTTAACTAAATTTAACAAACATTTGCTGATTCGACTTCTCTACAAGATACACGCATGTCTGTTGCGTTTCAACAGTTTTAGATATGAGTTTATGATGATGTGCTACTAAGATATTTATACATTAAACAGCAACTCTAACGACTAAACTATATTGAGTTACAAAAAAAAAACGTTACACTCATTTAAAATTCAGGAATACTTTGATTTTGTAATATATTGTTTAGGAAGCCAAACAGGATAATTGATTAAGTTTTGGCTAAAAAACACAAATAAGAGTTATAAACATTAACTTTCTCCCGCGGCCCGCTAAATCTCCAGATTCGTCCCCCATTGAACATGTCTTGGACATGATGGGACGGCAGATTTTATATTTTATTTTACCAGAACTAGACAGAGCGCTTGCAGAGCTAAGATATCATCTCCAATTTGCCTGGAATGAATACTCCCGCCTTGATTGGTATGTGATGGGTACATTTACCTCTGTGTAATAAATACTCTGCTTTCGCGTCTTGATATAATGCTTGTGTTATTCTTGTGATTTTTGGCGGCACTCCTATTGGGTATTTTCCAAATTGCCCAACGTTCACCTGAAATCTATGAAAACTAGGTAGAGTGGAGTCCTCTATTGCTAGCAGAAAATTCTGGTGTTTATCTCTCATTTTGGGTTCCATTGCTTCTTCTAGTCTTTTTCATAAAATATGTGCTAGAATCTTTTGACGCTGTTTAGGAGAGTGATACCTCGTCATTTGTTAGTCCTTGTTAAGTATCCGTTCTAGACTAGCTTGACAACGATACCTTTCCGTCATTTTTCGGGCACTGATTCGGTGTTACATGCTTTCTCTACGATGGGTTGTAACTATATAGATAATTTTTGTGTGTTGGCTTTTAATAATTCTGGGTGGATATTATCTGATCCTGCCGCCTATCCTTTTTTTGGCGCCAGGACAGAATTACACTGGGAAAAATTACACGGGATAAAATTATACAGAAAAATCACACGTTGAAGAATTTACCCGTAGAAAGAATTTCACGAAGAAAAAATTACACGTGCATAACGAAAAGTAGTTGCAAAACTAGATTAGGCAAATTTGTTACGATTCATTTGCGCCGCCTTCTAATTTCGCGTTCTGTAATATTAATTTCGCATTGTTACGCATCTCCTCGCGCGGATGTCTGTGAGTACCCCGTTTGTATTTCCCGCGCTACGCCACTCCTTCTTTCTTGGCCTCACTTAGATAAGTTCTAAGAACTGGCATTTGTTTCGAGGCGCGTTCTTCCAACCTCGTTGGCGAAACGACAAGTTGCCGGGGTAGCAGTTAGAATTTCGGAAGATTAATTTTGGATGGTGTTTATGTGAGCCTACATCTTAAAGTGGATTTTCTAGTCCCCAAATTTCGATATGAGGGAAGCTTGACTGCCATGCCGTTGGCGAAATTTTCATGCTGCCACGTGTTTCGCAAATTTCCTGGAATTTTGTCCAGGGAAGCAAAGAGTTCGCTTCGAAATATTTTGTCGTCCTTGTATGCTATCGTGGATTTCTTCCTCCCTTATAGCACCTCGTGTCGGAGAGCCGATTTGAGGCTTTATCTACAGCTGCTTTTCACTTTCACGAGCGGACGTTTCATGCGCTGGTATTTTTCTCGATCTCCGGACCCACTTTGATCTTTGCTGCAGATGCTGTTTCAGCGCAGGAGAGGATCTGACAAAGAGGCTTACCTTCAGGTGTGATTTGTCCCAGTATCGCAAGGTGAAGCCCCCTCTCAGCCACCAACTTCTGGCCGCCCGAATTTGGGGCCAAACGATTCCGAAAATTGTTACATCAATCGGCCGTGAGTTCGCACCTGGAATCGCGTTTGCGTTTCCTCCGAAACCAAAGAAAACATTACAGCAGCGAATCCGGTGAGTCACCGGATTCACCGCTGTAATCTTTGCCTGCCCCCTAAATTTATTTTTAATGTGTGCTTTATTGATATATTACAAACTGTGAGTATTAATTTTCATTCTTGTCGAAAGGTACCTCATGTTATTACTGCTAAATTGCCCAATATAGTTAGTTGTAGCAAGAAATATTGTGGCCACCTACGATTCCGATGGTGGATGTATACTTTCTGATATTTATATGTATTGTGATCTTGAATTTTTGGAAATTATACTGTGATTATGTCAACTATGGAGGTTTAATTTAGTTACGGCTACCTATCGTATTTGAAGTTCGTCTTTCAGGAATTTTATTTGTGCATAAGCATTTTGAGTTTACGAATTCTCGTTGAACACCTGGGTGCACTCGCCGTATGCAATACAAAAAAAAATCGTTGGCGCACTGGGCATTTATATCTCTTACTTTGTTCTACCGATTATTCTGTTAAAAACTTGTAGACCTCCTTCGACTGAGCTGCCGGTCGGCAATTGCACCCGAGTGTAAGAAGTAAAGACTTTTGAAGCTGCAGCTCATAAAGTTGCAAATCAAATGAAAATGGAAATGTCGCATCTAGCGGCAACAGCTCGTTCAGTTATAGGCGACAATTTAATGAATGTATCAGATGGGACAAAAATTTGTCTACCAAAGGAAAGTTCATTGACAAGGCGATTAAATGGATCCAAAGCTAAAACACTTGGTAACGTTCCGGCAAAACCATAGTCAATCTGCAGCCAACTGTATAGCAAGAACTACAAATTGTATCGAAGGATGGCACTACCGACCTCAGTTACTTTTTCAATGTTCCCAACCAACTGCTTGGTAATATTGTACAGAATTATGACTCTAATGGACGATTAGATTGCTGGCGTTGTATAGCTCATACTTAGTGTTATTTGTTTAATGTTGTATAATATATTATCAATTTACTGTATGTAACCATTTCAACTTAATTTCAAGGTAGTTTTGCAAAAAAAACTCAATAAAAATTGAATTGTGAAATTTTTTTCTTAGTGTAGTTTTTTCATGTGTAATTTCTTCCTTGTCTAATTTACTCCCTGTATAATTCTGTCCATGTGTAATTTTCGCAGGGTTATTTTATCACGTGCAATTTTTTCTTGCTTAATTTAATCATGTAACCCCTCTCAACTATATAATTGCATTGCTTATTTCACTGGCCGTTGGTGCCTTGACGTTTATTTGCGTTGTCCTCTCCTTTTCTCTTATTATTGCGCTTGTTTCTGTTAGTTCACTTATTGGTTCGCCGAAATTGTTCCCATCTTTCGATTTGGTCCTCTTCCGATGTTATTAAGTTTCCCTTTGCATCTGTTATTGGTTTATTATTGTTATGTGCTGTGTTTGCTAGTCACATTGTAATTTGGTTCATTTATCTCACGTTTCTCTTCCTTTCTGCTTTTTCAGCTTGCTGGGTCAGGTTGCCAATCCATCGTATTTTGTCTCTTCTTTATTTTTGCTCTTATATTCATGTTCTGCATCGCTTCTACAAGGCGGCGTTTGCTTTCTGTATCACTTTCTTGGATTATCTGTTGTCTCATCTCGTTTCTTCTATTAACTTCCATGTTTCGTCTGATAGACATCCTTTTCTGTTATTTTCCTACATACTCAGTGTTGTTTTTTTCACCTTTTATGATATTATTTTTTAGGCTATCCCATTTTGTCTCTTGCTCTTCTTCATTAACTTACTTTTCTTGCCTTTCTCTGGTTCTCTGAGTTGATTCCCTCTATCTTTTCAACATAAAAGGGTTGCCTAGTTTCTCTACATTATACCTATTTAACTGTTCCTGAGTTGGTATATTTGTTTTGTGTGTTGCTATTTTGAGCCGCATTTTTGTTATTATCAGATGGTGATCACTAGCTGTACCGCCCCCTCGATCTTTGTTTCTAACATCTGGTGACGATCTGCGCCATCTCCTGTTTATTGCAATGTGATCAATTTGGTTTTATGGTTGGAGAGGCACTAATAGAAAAAAAGCCAAAAATTGCTCGTCATTTTTTGACAACATCAAGCAATATTAGATGTTACGTGTGAAATTATTAACAAAACTAATTCTACTTAAATAATTTAATTACAAAATACTGAAAAATAAATCAATTATTATTAAAAATAATAATTAGAAGTAAATAATGAAATATTCTATGCTAAACTAAGCTATTGATACATATAACACTATTCAGGAACAATTATAATTACTATGTATGTAATAAATTACAATAACTTACATGTATTGCATGCTTGCATGCTCACCTGTGCTGCACATATAACCCAGGCATAATAGATATCTACCTCAAAAAAAGTCCTAATATTTGGCAGTAATGTCTCTTAGCGTCCTAGAAGCGACCCTTTAAAAGTAATTTTTCGTAGCTACTTGACTGTATGGAAACTGCCACTTTCGTATGTGGACGTAGGAAAGCTTTTTACTACTCGCATGCTAATGTACAGTCGTGTGCAAATAAATCTGGGACAGTGTTTTTTTCACATGCAGATTCAGTTAAGAATTGAAGAATATCTCCATGGATTTCCTGCTATCAGAATGAGCTACATTAAACTTTAACAGGTACTGAAACCCGTAACTCTCTCTGATAAGAGGAAATCCATGGAGATATTCTTCAAATTCTTAACTGAATCTGCATGTGAAAAAAACACTGTCCCAGATTTATTTGCACACGACTGTACTTATTAAATATGCACTACCTGTACTTTAATACATCCATTAAGGAACAAATTTTCATTAAGACACTACTATATTGACAAATAGCAGCACAGCAGCATATTTGGTAACCACGTTATTGATAGTTGATACTCGAGGTGTCAAAAAAATTAGAATTGCAATTATCACATAAAATGTTTGTTGATCTAGTCACCTGGGTCTGATATTGTGGAAAACAGCGATTAATCATTTATTATAACAAAAATTGAGGAAGATGTATGAAAAATGTTATAAGCAATTTATGGACTGAAGATATAAAAATAATATGATATCTTATTCAGAAATTGTTTACTTGGAAGAATTGTCAAACAAAATAAAATCACTAAATTTATGTGCACACTATTCAATACCAAAGTCTACATTTAGAATAAAGTAAATTTTATACTAATGAATATGTTTTATAAATATTATAACGGGTCCTAGAAAAAATAATGTATGCAGCTCACATTAAATAACTATTAAGACACTCATATTCATTACGACACTCGTCTACGGATCATGTCGTAATTCTTGTACTCGTGTCTTAGAGCCATCATTAAATGCTCATTGCATAATATACTATTCTACTTGAAATTAGGACTACTATATTTATTTTGAGGTTTCCCTTAAAATTTGTCTAAGTACCTGGACTAATAATGCACTCTATGATTAGGATAATTTTGGAATTTCTGCTACTAAATTTGTATAAATTTCCCTAAAAATTAAACCCTTATAGTTTACTTTCTGTCTAGGGAATATTCTTCGTCTGTCGTTAATGTTTCCCTGATTTGGTTGGCCAGGAATTATTGATTTTTGTTAATCGTTAATAAATAATCTGACCTGATACTGTAAAATTGCATTTAATTTACTTTATTAGAATCACAAAATTAGTTTAGTTTGTGACAAATTAGACTTCAATATTTTTGAAGTTTTAAAACCACAAGGTGATATTTGATGCACAACTTGTCTTTGACGGAACAAACGGACCCAACACCTTCGATAAGTCAGTTTAGCTCCGAATTTAGTTTATTGAGCTTTTAGCACCGCTAGTTCTTTCTGCTTGCAGGGTTCAGGGTAGAGAGGGGCGCCTGAGTGAGTATTCACTCAGGTTACGTTTCACGCTTGTTTTAAACAGACACTCGATTGACTGTACACACAACATTCACAACACAAGTGTGAAGCTCGGTCACTGCAGGCTACCACACACAAGTACAATGACCTTTCGCTCCAGCTCTAGATCTTCTACATGGCGGGGCAGCGGGGAGCGGGGCACGCTGCAGTAATTTATTCGTTACTAAATATTTAATGTGAAACGTGAATCACGCCTTTGAAATTTCACGCACTTTCAGGGCCCTATATTCAAATATTACTCAAGTTCACGACGGGACCCATCGTGACCCAGGGTGACCCGACTGTTTTCACGTCACGCGCCCATCCCTAGTTCAGGGTCATTTCAATTCCCTCAACTGGGGGCGAGAGAGAAAGAAGAGGTGAAGAATGGAAGAGAGGACAGGAAATGTGGAGAAGTACTGCCCCGGCATTCGCCTCAGAGGAGGTACTGTGTTGACTCGGGAAAACGACATAAAAACCTGAATCAGAGCAGACGGCTACAGGAATCGAACCCGCGACCTCCCGAATGCTAAGCAGACGTGGTACCACTAGTGTACAGAGATCGGTAGATTCTGCTTGTACGCTCGTGCTGCACCACGCGCCTTCGGCTTGTGGCGCAAATGTCATCTTCGTGAATAATGGCTGTCATAATCGCTCATATAATAATATACTATTATCTACTCCTACTGCACAATGGCCATGAATTATGATTCATAATTCACGGTTTGCAGCCAATCATAAAATTATATTTTCATTATTCAATAGTTTGCAAATTGCAACCAATCAGAAAATTCTATTTTCATTATTCAATAGGTTGTAGCCAATCACAAAATTCGTTCTTATTATTAAATGACTTTTGAAGTTAACAGCTGCCACAAATGTCATAATTCTGAAATATGAACACAAGGCTCCTATTGCATAGGAGTAGATAAAATATCATATTATATTCGCGATTATGGCCATTATTCATCTTCGTGAATAATGGCTGTCATAATTGCTCATATAATAATATACTATTATTTGATTTTTATTTAATTTAAATCTTATTCTCAGGGTTTTATTTAAATTTTTTATTTAAAACTTACCTTTTGGCCACAGTCTTTTGCATGTAATTGTAATAACCTTAGTTATTCGACTTTATATCAGGGTTACTATTAAAATCAGATTAAGACATAAACAATGAATAACTATAATACAAGATGAAGGACAATTGTATTTATTAAGCAATTAATATCTGCCTTTATCATACGTTTAACACCTTTGTTAATAATATTTGATAAATACTTAATTTCAGTTAATCAATTTCAGATTAATATTACTGTCTGTTTACAATTTTATGATTATCTAATTTATGATTCAATTGAATTAAATTTTAATAACTCTGTAAGTAGCAGATATATTTTACTACTTTCCTTTTATATGTGTCTTGTTTTAAGTAAGGTTAATAGACTCACTTTGTAAGCTTCTATCTTCGAGCTCTTTTTATCTTCTAAAATCTTCTATTCGCCAGATCTCTGCTACAGCTATCCTCGTTGTGGTGGTAGCAAATCCTTGTGTAGGAGTCATCGATGCACTCACTAAGTTTTTATTTCGCACTAATATTGGTCCGTTACACTCTTTAGGTGTATGACAATATAAATGGGTACATACTAGTACATTAACGCCTAAAATTGACTATTAAATGCAATTTCAATTGGGACTTGTGTCAATTCAATTTATATTTGTATACAACCCATTTGTTCTGTTTATTTTTAAACTACCCGCCAAAACCAATGGTTATCAAACAAATGATAATACAGTTTTTTTATTAGTTGTTATGACTTTTCTAATTGTCACAAATCATATTTTTAGGTTAACAGTTTTACGTTGTTTGTTTTCAACTACATGAACAAATATGTAAGAATTAAACTTTTATATTACATTTTATGATAATAATTACTTCTTTCAGATAAGTCTTTACTAATTTGTATTACAATTGCAATCAAAACTGGACTATTTACAAATGAATTGCAAATACCGTTATAAGAAACCGAAATTTCAATGATAAAATGAAAACATAACTCCTTTTAGGAACATTATTTTAACCTGCTTTATTATTGTGTAGTTATTGAATGCTTTATCATTTAATGATCATATCAATACATACAAATTACTTGTAAAAATAATTCGAGAAGCTAGTTTCAGGAAACCAGTTAAAGTGTTATCTACTTTTCTGTGATTTTATAATATTCTTCGGGTCTCTTTTAAATGACGTTACATAGGTTGTTCGAATTCGCCATACTGATACAGCTGTTTACCTATATCATTAGTTTTATTTGCTGTTTAGCTGTTACATATTTCATTGCTACGGTTATCTCTCACTCGCGGACGAAATCTGTAGTAAGACATCGACTTTCCTGAAACTGCAAGAAATTACCCTTCTCTGCGACCCACTAATACCTCTTCTGTGTTAATTACATAAATGTAAAATGTACGAGACACTGTGGTATAAATAAACACATTTGAATTTTTAAGACCAGTGCAAGTCTATTCACGTCGCATTACGCCAGGAGATCCTCAGTGCTACTTATTGTAGATTAACAAGCAGAATTGATGACATTAAAAATCTACCGTAAGAAGAAGAATTTTAAGAAAAACAACAAGAATGTAGCTTCTAATACAATATGCTCTATACAACAATTATTAGGTCTAACTGGATTTCATCTTAGGGTGCTCTTCGAAATCCAACTTGTCAAGCTGTTCCATCTGTGTCATAAATACTTATAAAAAGTTTCCCACCGAGAAGCCTCTAATCCCTAGAAGGTGCTTTTCCAGGTGGCGGAGGACAGTTAATGTTTATTACTGTCTACGCACTAGAAGAAGGGAAAGTCGAAGAAACAAATCTACGATATGGAAAGTGGTAATTGAGAACCTTCACGTTATTATAGCCGGAGACATAACGCCAAAGTAGGGACTCTCAAATAGTAGGCGCTTTTGAACTAGAACTTATAAACCAGAATAGATATAAAATAGGACATTTGTCAACTCTTTATAATTTAAAAATAGTCAACACCTTGTATAGGAAAGAAGACATCCATAAATACACCTGGAGCGCTGGAGAGTCTTTGATTACATCCTAGTAAATGAAAAATGTAACACGGCAGTATAGGATATGAAAGTTTACAGGGGATGTGATGTAGATATGGAGCATTACTTACCTGTAACGTTGGCTTGGCGCAAATTAATTGAAAACACACTTAATGCGCGCAGCTAACCTCCCACACTCAGCACTTCTTGACCCGCGGCCCATGATAAAATTCCAAAGAAGGTAAAACGCTCAATTCTGTATGTGGGCCGCCTTGACCTTTGTGGTCACGGCAAAATTTCAATGAAAATAAATATCCTGATATTCAAGTACGCCAGCGTTTTTATCACGACAATGTAGAGTTCCCCCATGGCGTTCTAGAAGACAGTAAATAGTATTTAAGCGAGCTGCCTCGGTCCCTTAGGCTTTACTTGCGCACGGACTGCAGCTTGAAAGCTCCGAGGGGGCTTTACGCCTCAGAGCAAGCGCGCTCTCTGCTAACTTGAGACCGCCGCCGTTCTCGTCGCTACTCCGACAATTTTCAATTGGGACTACGATCCAACTTTTTCCTCTCTTAACCCAAGCTCACACGTTTGGTATCTGCCGTGAGTTTTCCTGCATCGGTTTAATGAGGCGTATGCAGCCAGAAATTCGGCGGTAAATCTTGACTACAGTAATCATTTGCTTTCATGACTCTTTCTATAACGCCGAGAGACATCAGGAGTCGTTCCAAGGCCCCCACGTCTCTGAGAAAAAATAAAGATGTGCCTGAACTCATTTTTTTCCAAAAATAGTTCTTAGGGCTAACCTACCAACAAAAAATTGTGTCCTACGAGATTCAGTCACTAACACAATCCCGCATAACGGGAGGGGCCCCCTTTGAAGGTGGTATGAACTTCTAAATCACCATTAACGCACCGAAATGGTTAAATACTGAATGGCTATCTTTTAAACTAATCGTACAGTTACAGACCAATACTTCAGTTCTAGCCATGGTCGCCACGTGGCGCAGATATGAGAAAAGTCGATAATCTAGCTCGAGAAGCCGGCACAACGTCCATATTAACACAGCTGCCAGATTGGTGGCCTACTCATACCCCGAAGAAGTTTATTTATTACATGATATAATCAACTGTAGAACTATTTCTTATTTCAACAATATTTTATGTATCTAAGCAGAACAATGGACGTATGTTGTTTTGCAGTTCTGTTTTCTATGTTTACTCAAATATTTAAGTGGACCCTCGACCTTCTCTAGCTAACGATAAGAAACGAATAATTGGAATAAATTACTAATAAATTTAAAAACCACCTGCAAAACGGGAGAACATTTTCAAAATGTATCTGCTGAATAAATCTAGTATTAGAAACTACTTGAACAGTGCCCCCTATCTTTGATGATATGAATGAAGAAAGTGAAATAATAAAAACTAGAATAAAGGAATCGGCATACCAGGCAAGAAAAAGAAGACTAAAAACAAGGGAAATTAAAAGATATGGGATGACGTAATTACACTTTGGATGACTGGAATAAATTCTGGGATAAAGTTAAATCGAAAAAATTTTGTAAATTGCTTATTAATCGCTGAAATATACTACAAAGTAACTTAACTTAACCATAGTCAAAATCTATTGGGTAAATCATTGGGCGCATATCTTACAAGTCTTTTGTTGTTTATTGGCTGGTTTACAAGATTTGTTGCCAAATCATTTGGGTGTACGCTGAGTCGAGTTCTATAATTTGTGCTGAAAATACTAATTTCTTCCTTAACCTCTGTTTGTGGGATTTGAAGATCATGTCGAATAGCTGCGTTTGTTACGTACCAGGGCGCATTTACAAACATACGTAGCACTTTGGATTGAAAACGTTCTAGGATCTCTATGTTTGATTTGGAAGTAGTTCCCCAGAGTTGGATTCCATATGACCAAATTGGTTTAATTACGGCTTTGTAAAAAAGGAGCTTATTATCGATGGTAAGTTTTGAATTTCGTCCAATTAGCCAATACATTTTGGTGAGAGTTAGACCTAGTTGTTTCCTTTTCGTGAAGATGTGTTTGCGCCAGGTGAGTCTTCTATCCAGGTGTAATCCGAGATATTTCACTTCTACTTGTTGTGGTAGTTGTTTCTGGTTAAGATTAACACGAGTGCATAATTGCTTTGTAGCCTGAGGTGAGCACTATACTTTTTCTACGACCACATCCATTCAGTTAAACTTAATGAAAAGATGTTTTATTAATTTTCAAATCAGTACTGTCACAGTACCTTGAACCCAAGGTGGTTACAGTTACGACCGTTCCTCTCTGCACAGCATCGTACAAACAAAAACTGTAAAAATATACGGGATTATAGTGACCAAAACCAAAACACATTGTTGCTACCAACCATTGGCGGCTACTCCTTAGGGGCACAGAGGCCCTATCCTCAATGCCGTTAACAGCCTATATGGCATTAGAAAAAATCTGGTGTGATACACTCACACAACTTCCTTTTACAGTGATCTTATATTTAGCCAAAATTTTCAAAAATTACAAATTATACAAAAACGGTACAAAGTAGTTGAAGAGACAAATTTTCCCTAAAATTTTAAGCTGAATTAAAAAAACTGGGAAATCACCTACCTCACATCAATACACATTAAAAATGTATTCAAAAGGCAAAGTTTTAAAAAATCGAAAAAAACTGAAAAATCACAAGAGTAAACACCTACTTCCGGTTATGCAATTTTCTTCAAAAGCTTGCTGTCTACATAGTACAAAAAACTTATATATGAAGTTTCACCGTCATACCTCTTTTCATTTTTGAGATAAAACGTGAAGATCTGTTGAAAACTCAATTTCGAATTTTTGGGGTGAATCCAATACTTTCTTTATCGTAAAAGGAAGTAAAAAGTAACTATTCTATAATTCAAAATACAAGGTGGCGCAAAATAGAGTTCCCAATATGATTTTCTTATAATAATGAGGTTATTCTAGAAACTGTGGATAAATATTTATCTGAACCTTGGAAATTTGTTACATCATGTACCGAAAATAATATCGCCCAAATGGTTACCTCTAGGGTTCATACATGGGCGAGCCCATTTTAAAGCGTTTTTCATTACTTTTTCCAACTTTTTAGACTATTTGCTCCCACATGTTGCCTTTTAAGGCTTCCAAAGTCTTATGCTTATTCACAAACACTCAATCTCTCAGGCAAACCCGTAAGTAGTCCGACGTTTTCAAATTTGGTTATCTTGGTGGATATGGAACATCGCCGTTTTTTGAGATAATCTGATCATGAAATATTCCTCTGAAAATGGTCATTATTTCAAGGGCTGTGTGTGATGTGGCGCCTCCCTGTTGGTGCCACACATCCTCTACACTAAGCTATTCCATTTGCAGTCGCAAAAATCTCTCAACGCCAATCTGTAACGCAGTCCATTCACAATAATGGTTCTGCCCCTGTCGTCCTAAAAATATAAGGCCCAATGACTTTTCCAGCAGTAATTCCACATCATACAGTCAATTTTCGCTCGTGTAGTGGTAGCTCGTGAATACTTCTTGAATTTTCACTAACTTAAAAGTAGAATCAGAGCGACTTCTCAAAGGGGACTTTATTCTACACCACCTTGTATATTTCATTATCTTTTCTACCGTTATAATATAATAAAGTTTAAGTAATGAGATCCAGAGGTAGCTATTAGATAGCTCTTAAAAATTGTAAAATAACATCCACGAAGTATGTCAACAAACGTGCTCGAATTTTTTTAATTGATATTTCAATGTAATTAACATAAAATTAGAACAAATATCTCAAGAAACAATAGGGTCATCTAATAAACCGTTTGTTACAAAACAAACCCATTAAAACTACCAAACTGACAAAAAAGAATAATTAACTGTATATTTCACATACCGTATCGTGAACAACAACAAAAAATCTATACGTACTTTACAAATTTTTAAATTTACAAATAATTTAATGTCTTTTCAGATGTAAACGTCCTGGATCATTCCTTGGAACACAATCATCAAGCCAACTTGCAAAAGCTAAGTCGACAAGCTGTAAGTAACAGTTGCAAAAGGAAGGCCGTGGATGACATTTGCCAACGGCCATCAAGAATTATGAATATGGAGATTTCGACGTCTTCGTATAAAGAAAATATAACAACTATGGATCTCGACCGCATACGGCATAATATAAATTGCAATCGATTGAATACCAACATGTCAACTACACCAACAAATATACATGATGTCGAAGAAGCTCTGAATGTTATGAATTTAATAACGGACAGAAACGAACCATTTTTATTGGCTAATGATATTGAAACTAATACTGTAATTTTTGGTTGTACAGTCGTGTGCAAATAAATCTGGGACAGTGTTTTTTCCACATGCAGGTTGAATAAAGGATTGAAGAATACCTCCATGGATTTTCTCTTATCAGAAAGAGTTACCGACTTCATTATCTGTTAAAGTTTAATGTAACTCTTTCTGATAACAGGAAATGCATGGGGATATTCTTCAATTCTTAACTGAACCTACATATGAAAAAAACATTGTCCCAGATTTATTTGAACACGGCTGTACATCTAATATGAAATGTTTATCGCAGTGTGACACAATTTACATGGATGGAACTTTTAAATATTCTACAAAATACTTTTTTTACAATTCATGGTTTGCGCAATGGTCATTATCTCATTATATTCCATTAGTTTTTTGTCTTCTTCCAAACAAGCTATGCAAAACGTATACCACTCTGTTCAATAAGTTACTGATGTTATCAAACACCATAAATATTTCATTGGACGGGCACCAATTGAGCACTGTATTACCCCAGGTAAAAATATATACCGTTGCCGGACACACCCATTGAGCACCAAACCAAGAACCAAACGGAGACCGAACAATTGAGCACTTTAGATTAGCCAATTGCGCACTTTATTACTAGTTTGTTCATTAACAAACTAACAAGTTATCAGGTGCTGAATTAATGCAAACAGTTATTCTTCTCGGCCAAATAAAAATTTAAAAAAAATTAGTATGCATTTTTTATTAAAAAAAATTATTAGCAATAATTATGTTATTACATCTTAGTGTATAGTCACAAAAATCATAATTTATATTATTTCATTTATTGCAAATAGTAGATGGTTGCACATTTAATAAAACACATACATAAATAGGTACTTAGTAAAAAGAAAAATTAGTTTACATTAGATAAATATAATAGTGATACTAATAATAATAAATTATAGTAAATAGTACTATAGTTTGTATCTATGAGCAACTAACTTGATAAAATCATATTCTGACAATTCCTTATTGTCTAGCTCCAAAATCTTCTGATTTAAAATACTCTCCGCATCTCTGACAGGGTTACTAATACTTTGAATATTAATATAAACCAAGCATTGAAATTCAACAAGAGTTTTAACAAAAACATGAACATTAGGATGGTAAAAACTTTTTGAAAAATGGAAGTGAAAGAATTCACAGGGGTTGGTTGTTAAAATAAATTACTAGTTTTTTGAAGCCCATACCGAAGGAGGAAATACAGACGTTTCCGAAATATACCAATCGACTAAATAATCTACTAATTTTGAAAAGGCATTAGATTCAGGAATGTAGGACATAAAATAATTAAAGAAACAATCGCTTACACTTTCGGGAAGGAGAAAAGGTAAACCAAACATGTAATGGGAAACAGTTTGAACACCTAATTAGTTAATGTTTTTTATTTTGTTTTGTGTTGTTTATAAAATAATCAATTAAAACCTTATTCAAATTTCTCTCAAAAAATTTTTTATGCTTAATAAAAATTGTATACTACAATATACTCAAAACGATGTGCTCTTCCACTTCCTCGAACAAAAAATATGGGTTATTATTTTTAAAAAATGCCCACTTTGACCTTACAAGAAAATATATTATTATTACAAATAATTATGTAACAGATTAGTTCTTTAAACAGGAAAATATCCTTAAAAAAAATTGTTGTTAACTGTTTTATGCTTCACGTACCCCCTTGGAAATGTAATTGTCGTTCCTCTTGCATAAATTGCTAAAGCTATAGTTTTAGTATAACAATAAGATAAAATCAAAAATAGATGTACTTATTAAATGTTGTATTCATATATTATAGCAGGATACCCGTTTCCACCACTTTGGGGTGGAATTTCAGAAATCTTCCCATTCTATTTTAAGAGAGTGAGAAATTCGTGAAAACACAGTTTACCCCTTTTCACCCCACAGGGGTGAAATTACGAAAAATTATTTTAGCCGCTCTAACCCAGAGCGAAAAAATCATTTTAGCCCCCTACCCCTTTTCGTTTTTCCGTTTTTATCGCTTTAGGGGTGAAATTTAAAAAAAACTCTAAAAGCCTTTTCTAGAGATTTGAAAAACACATCTATATGTCAAAAAAGAATGCTCTAACTCAATAAACACAGGAGATACAAGGGGTTCTATAGTTCACACCGAATGCATAGTCGGACTTTAAGGGTTGATTAGGCCAAAATCCTGAAATGCGTTTTTAGACATTTGCATTAGATACTTATGCAAGCAAACGCCAAGTCGATATCTTACCGGGTCTAAGAGATATTGAGGAATTCGTGAAAACACAGTTTACACCTTTTCATACCTTTAAGGGTATTTTTTTTCCAAAAATAATATAAAATGTTAACTACTTCTTTACATTTTTTATTACTTATCAAAAAGTTGTATTTTTTAGAACATGTAAATTGGATAAAGAAAATTCTCATTTCATTTAGACAACTGTAAGAGAACATTTACAGGATTTTTGCAACAGTAATTCATTAATAGGTCTAGATAAGGGTTTCTAGAAGCTATTTAAATAGATATTAATTAGAATTGAAAAATATTTCTCCTAAAAAGCGCCTTGCATAAAAACGGAAAAATTATGCAAACATACTACTTTTCGGTAAATGATAAAAAATCTAAAGAAGTAATTAACATTTTATATTATTTTTTCCAATTATAAATCTTTAGTCTTCACATGACGAAGCCGAGTAGAGCAGATGGGCAGGCGCTTGCCTTGCATTAAGCAAGTCCTCGGTTCGAATCCCGCGGGGGCCGGAATTTTTTCGCAGCCTTGGCGATTGGAATCGGGCTCGGTGGGACCATTCACAGTTGGGCATCAACTTAACTGTGCTCTACTCAGACCCACAGATCTAAGAGATGGAGTAACAAGGTCAATATGACACACACAGCTCACACAATCGTTGCTGTGCAAGCACAAAAGGCGCGCTCCAACTTTGTATCCCGAATTCGGGGCAAGTTGAGCATTGTACCGCTAGTTGCAAGCACATAAAGCACCGGCCTCGACACCGCAAGGTAAAACGAGGTTATCGATTATACATACATACAAAGTCTTCACATAAAAAAATTTGAATTTTAATATTCCAGTCTTGGTATGTGAAATTTTGAAAAATAACAATTAGCTAAAGTTAAAAAAATAGGTGTTTTCTGGCCTGCGCTTGTTCATTTAGCTAAAAAAAACACATTCTAAAAAAAATTGATTGGAATCTTACTTAATTTTCGAAAAATAGAACTTTTTGGGTTTTGACAATTTCGAAAAATTCCATTTTCTAAATAAGTAAAAATCACTCGGTAGATATGATAGGAGCTAAATAGGTTTTTAGACAAGCACAAATTATTGACGTAAAAAGTTTTTTGAACAATCAAAAATAATTTTTTCCCATAGTAGGTCGACTTTTTGGTGGTCACTGTATATAATAGATTCAGCACATGGCTAGAATTAGTTAAATATCATTTGGTTCCTGTTTATTCTATCTTGTCTGATTTTTTTTGTTAATTATAGTGACTGAATGGCCAAGAAGCATAAAGCACCGGCATCTACACCTCAAGGTAAAATGAGGTTTTCTATAATACATACATACAAAGGCCAAGAAGCTTATTTTACTTAAAATCACAGAACAATCTTAAAATTATCTGCACCAGCACAAACATCTGTTCGTGCTTTTGACCCACACCTGATTAGAGCACACCACGCTTAGCAGAGAAACAAACCCTTGCATAAGTTGAATAGCTGAAGTAGAAGTTTTAAATTGGAAAATTCGAGCGTGTCTATATTAATATAGATACCAGCACCGCGCAACACGATAGAGAGTGACGATTGGTGAATTTTCTTCGTTTCAACCCCCAGCCTTAATATAATTAGCTTTATTTTATCAGACATTATTACCCATTATAGCTGTAGAAGTGTTGCTGTTATTAATTAGAATAAGTAAAGCTTGTTGTTAAAATAATGATTAGTGCACTTTGCCATAGTGGTACTAAAAAGTTCACTTTTTCCTAACTCGTTTTTCAAACGATGATAGAAGGAAATATTACCTTTGTACCAAAGAAACGAGAAAATTGAGACAGCGAAATTAGGTCAGCACTCGATGAGAAAATATGGAGATAAGGAGAAGAAGAAGAGGAAATAGCAAGATATAATAGTTGTGCTGTATGTAATACTGCGTAAAATTAAAGATATAACAGATTCGGAAATTGTGTCAATATCTCAAGAAAATATTACGGTAAAATACTTGCTCTCGTTAAACAGCTACTAAATGAAATGTTTGAGATACATACGATGTGTCACTTAATATGTTACAAGTTACAAGTATATTTCATTTTCATGGGAATAACTTAATTTTCCATGTTCTACATTAGATTGTGAATAATTTTACTAATACGAATTTAAGAATTTTTTTACGTCCGACATAATTTTCAACAAATTAGACAACAAAAATAGCACTAGTGCTCTAGTTTGGCAAACTGCAGGCGCACGGGCATAAAATTGTCCATGCCACATGTAATTAAATTCCGACGCGTTTCTTTGCCAATCTAGGGCGTTCGAAATGAGGGAGATAAATGTAAATTGCCGCCTTTAATAAGTGACTGCAATTTTATTTTCGTGTCTTGTCCTGAAAAGCAATATTTGGGTCCTTACTCTTGCTTCTAATATCAGCGGGAGATCTTAGTTTTTATTTCTAATTTATTTAAAAAGCTTAAGTCTTACAATTAAAAAATAAATAATGGAGGTAGGCAATAGGGAAATATATTTTATTAGTTGCTATGGATTATTGACTATTTTTATCCACTAGTGAATAAGGTAACATTTTATCCATCCATGTCCTTCATAAATATTATAACTCGTGCATGAATAATGAATCTTTAAACATGCAATCAATAAAGCCAGTGGCTAATTTATTTATTTTATGTAACATGCAAATTCTAATTTTAAACTAATATTATAAAGTTTCCGAGAATCTGCTGTAAAGCTAATTGCGCAAATTCTATTCTAGAGACCACTACTTCACTTGTATAAAAAATACATCTTTAATTTTCAGTATGAATACACCTAAAATGTACTCGAATATTTACCTTTACTAAGTGATTATTATTGAAATGCATGTGTATGTGAATAACAATTATAGTTAATGTAATTAATTTTATCATTTACATTTAAGGTGCTTGAATAACAATTACATCCGACACCCTAAGTGTATACGGATCCCTCACAGAAGAAGAAGAAGAAGAAGAATAACAATTACATAAGTTATATTAAAAATAGACTGATGGGTTGTTTTGTACGTTGTAATGTATCAATCATTGTTTCAAAGTATTAGTGTGTTATTGTATCCCAATTATTGTTATTCTCACATCTATACTCTAAACCAGTGGTCGCCAACCTCTTCAATGTGTTGAGCTACTTGTTAATTTTGGAATAAACAGCGAGCTACCCACACGGAAGCCACGTAACGCAACGTAAATGAAATAATCCACAGTTAATTTATCATTATATGTAATTATTTTACTATTTATTTAACTGGTAATACATAATACATAGGTACTAATAATAACTACATTCCTACCTACCAAACGAAGTTGTTTGAAAAATAAACACAAACTTTTATCCAGCCACAACGGCATGTCACGTAAGATTTAAAAATAGTTAATAATAACAACAAAAAAGTAACGCACTATCATGAACATAAACATTGAAAAATAAAAAAGCACGTTCAATGAGAAGGCTGACACTCAGACTCATCGATAATTTTTTTAATGTTTGCAGTATAATTTGATACAGCCATTCGAATACAATTATCCAAATGTTCATCTGTAAGTCGATTGCGATATTTGTTCTTAATAAACTTCATATTGGAAAAAGAAGATTCACACAAATAGGTTGAACTGAATAATGCTTTCACTTTCAAGGCAACACGGCATAGAACTGAATATTTGTCTTTACTTACAATAGGCCAGATACATTTGGTACTTGAGACTAACGATTTTAAGGCTAAATCATTTTGAAAATCAATTACTTCCATTTCTGTTGCAGCGATGTCTTCGCCAAAGTTCTGCATAACACAAGTTGCAAACTGTTGGATATCAATTTCCATAAAGGGTGAAACAACAAACTGCGCTACTAAAGCCATTTCGTTGAAATCCTTAAAACGATTTTTGAAGTTATTCTTCAGGGTAGAAACTATTTCTACATGATATTTGCTGTCATAGGGTTCTAATGGATTTTGAGATATTTTTTCTGAAAGAATAGGAAAATGCTTGGCATCGCTGTTAATTAGGTTTTGTTCCCAAAACTCCAGCTTTTTGATAAATGCTTTTATATCAGAAATCATTTCTGCTAGTTCTTTGTCTCTCCCCTGAAGCTGCAAATTAAGTTCGTTTAATTTCTCGGTAATGTCCACGAGAAAATCAAAATCTCTAAGCCAGATTGAATTTTCTAGTTCCGGAGTCGGTTCATCGCGTTTTTTGAAAAATTGAACTATGCCAGATAGGACATCATTAAAACGTTTCAGCACCCGTCCTCTACTTAACCATCGGACTTCAGAGTGAAGGAGTAGGTCCCCGTATTGACAGTCAACTTCATCGGCCAAGGTTTTGAATAATCTTCTTTGTAACGCTTGAGCTCTAATCTTGTTCACAATTTTTACCACCAGTTTCATAACGTTGTTTAGTTTCAGGAAATTTCCACATAATGCTTCCTGATGGATAATGCAGTGGTAAGAGAGAAATTGCGGAAAAGTTTCATCTTTACGACATAAAGCCACCAGACCCTTATCAAAACCCACCATAGCTGGAGCGCCATCGGTTGTCAAGCCTACCATTTTCGATATTGGAATTTTCTCGGAAGAAATAATATTTTTTAAATGAGAAAACAACTCCTGTCCAGTAGTGTGTCCTTTCAGTGGAATAAACTTCAAAAGATCTTCTTTAATCGTAAAATCACTAAAAACCATCCTGACGAACACGGCCATCTGGACAGTGTCAACGACATCTGTTGATTCATCCAGTTGAAGTGAAAAATAAACACAGTTATCTAAGTCAGTTCTTAACTGTAAAAAAATATCATTGCTCATTACTTCTACACGTCTCATCACTGTACTAGCTGAAACCCGCGGCATATGCCGCATTTAAAATGTACGACAAATTTTATTACTTTTGTTGCACTAAAGAAAGTTTTAAAAGCACGCTAAGGAAAAGTTCCAAAAAATATTTTTTCAAATGGAAAGTCTCTGAAAAGGAAACGCTCGCCTCTGGAAGGCGTCCTAGTTAATACGACGTTGTTGGAACGCAGTAAAAAAAATGCGGAAAGAATTGTTCTACAAGTTAAGAAAAGTGAGAGTTTTCCAGTGAATGTAAAAGTTTTACGTGAGCATGGAAGAATGACGTTGTAGCCCACGGCTCATGCCGCATATAAAGTTTTGCGCGTTAGATAGATATACTTTGTTTGTGACATTACAAAAAAAAAAATCTTTTACACACGCCTACTATGGCAAATGCTACACCAAATAGGTACATACAATATATACAGTTCACATTTAATTATATATATTTATTCCTAATTCAGTAAGTAAAACATGCTTAGAGTCATGTTTTTGATAACGGTGATAAAACTTAGAATACATTTAGATTTTAGTTTATTGGCATACATGTTTAAAGTCAGCGTACAAACAATTTCCAGAATATTTTATACCACATTGAATATTATGTATCATCGGATGAAAAATTTTATTATTTGGCCTGAACGAGATCAGCTGATTAAATCAATGCCAGAATGCTTCAAGGTAGCATTTGGCAACAAGATTTCAGTAATAATCGATTGTTTTGAGATGAGTGGAAAAATCAAGTAGCCTTGAAGTACAATGTACTACATGGTCTACGTACAAACAACATAATACGGTAAAGGTACTAATAGGCATCACTCCTCCTGGATCAATATCATTTGTATCACATGGATATGGTGGCAGAATAAGCGATAAAGGTCTAACAGAGGATTGTGGGATTTTAAACAATCTCTTGCCAGAAGATTTTGTATTGGCAGATCTTGGCTTTTTAATAAAAGACTCCGTAGGACTACATATGGCCACAGTGATTACGCCTGCTTTTCTAAAAGGGTAACGGCAGCTCGATCCAATGGATATAGAATCAACCAGGAATATAGCAATTGTGAGGTAGTGCAAGTATATTGTTACAATAATTATCTTAATTATATCTTTTTTTCAGAATACACGTCAAACGCGTTATTGGAGTCCTTTGTCAAAAAAATACAGTTCTTCACGAAACAATGCCTATGTTCCTGGTGAAAAAGAAAACTGACGATGTTGCCGTGGTAGATCAGATATTAACAGTTTCTTGTGCACTCGTAAATTTATGCCCTCCTATAATTGTATAATTATGAAATAAATTGTATTAACAAAGTTAATCTAATTATTTTTACTTTAATAATAATAATATCTACAAAATTATTAAAATTAGTTAATTAAGGATCTAACGTTAATACTATCCACCACCATTTATTATATAATGTAAAATTATTTGATTATCTTTTTCTGCATGTGGCCAATTAATAAAAAGCAAAATTACAATATCACATAGCAAAAATTATTAAATAGTACCTATATGATAAGAAACATAAGGATATTTCAAAACTATGTAAGCTACATTAACAATCAATAAAATTACATATGCTGTCTACACAACATAAAAGAATAATTAATGTCTAAATTAAGTATGAAAAATAATTTTTCCGTTGACCGCTTCTTAATTTCAATATTAATGAATTATTTTTCCTAAAAAAGGATGGATTAATAGAAGTCATTAATACACTGTTTTTGATTAATACACTCTTTTTCATTAATTAACTGTTTTAAAAAAAAGGATGGATTAATAGATCTATTAATACACTGTTTTTGATTAATCCACTCTTTTTCATTAATTAACTGTTTATGTGATTTTGAGGTTTTGATATTTTGCATGGAGGTTAGTTGTATTAATCAAATTTTTCACCACAAAAAAAGATTTTGCGGTTAACAAAAAAATTTTGTAATCAACTCGTTTGTTAATGGGCGATTAATAATCTCAACTATTAAAGGCACTCACTCGCTATCGCTTGTTCGTGCTTTAAACAGTTTCGATTATTAATCGCCTTCATTAACACACTTGTTGGTTAAATAACTATTAATGCATAAAGCATAACGGATATTTTGAAGCTATTTAATATTTATTTATTGTGACATCTCTAACAGGTGTTACCCTTATTACAAGAGATGCAGTGTAGATATATTCTGTTATATGCAGGTATGAGCGTTATAGCATGTAAATTAAAATTAAAATAATCATCCTAACTATCATGGTTGCAGGAGATGGATCGACGCCGTAACTTGCTACTATGACTTCCCGTATTGATTGGTAAATTTAAGTCTTAAAAATTTGTTACATCAATAGTTCGTTTTGTTTCATTTTAGTTATAATAATACTTTTTTACAACAGAATCAAACATACTGTATGGAGCTGACAAATCAATGTTGAGCAGTATGTAAATTTGATTCTCAAGCTTTAATATATCAGTAGGTAATCGGAATTCTGGTATAAAAAGAAGGTACAAAGAATAACAGTGAGAAACAAACAGGCCTAGCGGGTACTCCTAAAGTTAATAGCGAAAGCAGCTTGCTATCGTTAATCTTATTATTCCATAATTTATAACAAAATTTTAATGAATTTAAGGTACTAAACAATCAAAATATTTACATAACAGTACAAAATAACAGAATAACTAATGTCTAAATTAAGTATGAAAAATAATTGCAATGGATAAAGTATAAAGAATATTTCGAAGCCATTTATGCTAAATAAACAATCAACATATATACAGATTCTATCAACACAGAATAACAAAATAATTCTATTTATATACTGCTCCACAAATGTACTGGACCACCCATAAAAAATGTATTTATTACATTACGTCACAATATATATATATATATATATATAAAAGCTTTTGTTTTATAGTATACTCATATTAAGCATATTTAATTTCACTATTCTCAAATATCAACTGAAGAATTAACAAAATCATATTAATAAAATTAAAAAATTATGAAACTATAAAAAAACTATATTTCACAAAAATAAGAGGAATTACAAAAAAAGGTTAATTAATAGTTCTTTGAGTCTCTCCAGAACGTTTAAAAATCTTTGGCAACAATTCGGCATACTTTGTATGCAATGTGCTATCAATATTTGGGCAAAATTCAAAATTTTAAAATGATAATATTTTATTAATGGACTTAGTTTTCTTTAAACAGAATTATGAAAAGAAATGCTTTTTATAGTGACACAATCATGAAAGGTTACCAAAAATTTCATGACTGCCCTTTTGGAAAATATTTTTAAAAATTGCACCAATATATGCAAATGGTCCAGTTCATTTGTGGAGCAGTATATTTACAGAGTTTACATAACCACTTTCCTTTAGGAATTTTTTTAATTGTAGGCATGCTGAATGGTACCATTTTATTCTATATTTTCTGTCATAACATTTTACCATTTGTTCGCCATCGTCTGGTTTCCTACAGTGACACCATAGCTGCAATCCATAATTAAAATAGGTACATAACATTGTAACATATAATTCACAAAAATACAAACCTCTTCATCATCAGTGCCTATTACGATGTCACTGGAAATTGAACCAACACCTATAGCTCGAATGTCCATGGGGATGTCGTCTGAACTTGAACCAGCACTCGTAGATGGCATATCCATGGCGATGTCACTACAACTTGAATCCAAACCAGTGGTCATAGATGGCAGAACTAATGTTAGAATCTAGTAATTTCCAAGTTTTGTATTGGTAACACTTTTGACATCTATCATATTGACATTAAATTGTTAACCTTATTTAAGCTAAACGACACAATAAATCGGAGGCGTTCTCAACATTGTGGTATGGCGCATTTTAAAACAGAATTAACACACAAAAATAGCGACAATAGCAATAACAAAATAACAGAATTAACAAAATCAACAGCAATTTTCACACTTTGACTTGCACAATATCGCAAGATAGTGCAGTTACATTAGACGGACAACCGCAGCATCTGCCGAAAAAATCCAAGTGAGCTGAAATTTTGCATACACCTTTATTTTGACATTACAAATAATGTCTCAAAAGTCCCCATCAATATCGCGCTTGCATTTTGAGTTATTCAAGGTCAAATGTCACAGAAATAAGTTTTTCGCAAATATCTCGCTTTCTATGGGTCGTATGACTTTTTTAGTTATTACAAAAAATGAAGGCTAGGAAATTCTCTACAAAAAAGAATATAAAGCTTTTTTACATACAACTAACCGTTCAGTAAATAACACACTATTAAGTTTTGCAGACGGGTTTTACTTCTTTTTACGATAAAGAAAGTATTGGATTCACCCCAAAAATTCGAAAATTGGGTTTTCAACAGATCTTCACGTTTTAGAGTCCCCTGAACCCAAAAAACATGTTTTTGCTCATTGGTCTGTGTGTCCGTCCGTCGATCTGTCTGTGAACAGAATAACTCATAAATGAAAAGAGGTATGGCGTTGAAACTTCATATATAAGTTTTTTGTACTATCTAAATGCGACAGCAAGCTTCTGAAGAAAATCGCATAACCGGTGTGTATTGATGTGAGATAAGTGATTTTTCAGTTGAATACCTCTAAAATTCAACTTGAAAATCACTCATCTCAATCAATCCACATTAAAAATGTAATAAAAATGTAAAGTTTCAAAAAAATCGTTTGAGCCGTTTTTGAAACACAAGAGTAAACATCAAACTTTTTATATCTCTATTATTAATGAAGTTATGAGCTGTCTAGCGATCTACAAACACCCTGTATGTATGCTTACATTGCGAATATTTTGTTTAAAAGTCTTGTAATATTCTTCAATATCTTGGTAAGGTTTACTACGACTCAAAAAAAATTGACTAAAGCAGTGGTCTTTAGATATTGAATTTTTTTTCAGAAACCCAAATATTAGAAAGTTCCATATTTGCAAAGCGGTATCCATCTAAAAACGAAAAATAAAAAAAGTTTAGTTACTTGGATACAATGGATTGTTATTATGCAAAAGACTATTGATCCTTTTTACGCTTTTTCACCAAGACTAACTTACGTAAAAAGTTAAAAAGTCCCAAAAATTAACTGTTCCAATTCACCTAAAGATTTTGGTTTGAAGTGGCGTAAATAAAAATTTAATCGCTATCTTGAATCGATTATTTTAAAGTTTCTATTTTCAACGTTAAATTCCTAATCAGCGACCTCTAAAATCCCTATACACAGATTTTAGTACAAACTGAACGTAAATTACAAAAATTGCCCGCCATCTTGGATCCGCCATTTTGTTTCTTTATAAAAATGGCACCAAATTTTATTATTACATAAATTATAGTTGTGCAAAATTTTAAGTCAATCAAAGACGTGGAAGTAGACAAAAATAATTTGCAACAATTGTCCCAAACTGATATACACACATACTTGAAAGCTTGTAACATCGAAAATATACCAAAAAGGCAGCTAAAGGCAAAAGAAAAATTGATTTTCCAAAAATAGAGACTCCAGCAAAAATCGCGACGCAGAAACCACGGATGACTCGGGTTGACATTTTTTTGTAGCCCACTAGAAAGTTTAACAGAACTTTTTTTTAATATATCTTTTGCATTTTTGATTATTTATTTCGTAAAAAATAAAGTAACAAACTGTAAGGTAATTTTTCCAATCTAAAATATTCCACTTACATTTAGTTATGGGGTCCATCGTAAAAAAGTTTGGGTTTATTATTTCTTCTAGAGAAATCTAGGTGCAAGCACAACAAAAAATTTGTGTGATTAAAAAATAATTAGATCAACTGACAGGCAAAGCCAACTTTGCCGAGCGGTATCTCTGAGCTTACCTTGATTTTAACTAAATTAAAGTTAGCATTTAATGTAGTGATCTTATAGCAATCGAGAATTATTATTTAGACATTTTTACTGTACCTTTTAATTTTTGCAGTTTTGGCCAAAAATAAGGCTGTCGATACAACAGTGTGCCGGTGAGTGTATAATCTATACGAAAATCTCTTGCGATATTGTGCAAGTCTTTCTTCTATAAAGGTAGGATTTGTTGTGATTCCTCTTTCGTCAATCCAGCATCACGAATATCATTTAATATGTGCTCAAAAGTTACACCTTGTTTTAATTTGCCTAGAACACACAAAAAGTTTACAGAGCGATGACAGTTGTAATATTGTTTCTTACTGCCATCCGCCAGCAATTTAGATGAAGTGTGAAGTCCATACGATGACAAAGTGCGTCCTTCAATTTGGTCATTGCACTGGTGAAATGCTGGAAAGCATGTATCATGAATGACTATCCGCGAAGGGCACAGATCGACACGACGCCAAGCGGCCAAACTCGCAAACAATCGGGACGGGGTAGAAGTTTGTTTACGCCATCAGCTATCCGTTAAAAGCAATGC
Organism: Agriotes lineatus; assembly: GCA_940337035.1. Classification (NCBI taxonomy): domain Eukaryota; kingdom Metazoa; phylum Arthropoda; class Insecta; order Coleoptera; family Elateridae; genus Agriotes; species Agriotes lineatus. The sequence goes on from OW679199.1 coordinate 121,648,736, forward strand.
GATGGCGACTACCTCACGTGTTTCTAAAAGTAAAAACAATTGTTGCGTACCGCAGTGTTCATCTACGTACAAGAATGATATTAGTTTGCACAAATTTCCTAGAACCAATAAAGCAATACGTAAGGAATGGGCAGTATTGCTAAAAATGGGGAAAAAGGTTTCACCTCATATGAAAGTGTGCAGCTTGCACTTTAAGGACGACGATTTCTTCTATAGAGGTAATTAAATTGATCATATATTTTCAAGATCAAGTTCTTCACGTAATAATTTTTCTAAATTCAAGATTAACAAGTACCTAACACATTTCTAAATATTTTCTTTCGAATTACAACTACTTGTACAATCTTTTGCAGCTCACGTCAATCAATTACCCAGGCTGAAGAAGACTGCTGTGCCTTCAGTGAATTTACCAGTGGGGCTCCACGATCGTGTGTTTAATAAAAACTCTATAAAACAACGTTGTGCACGAGCTAAAAATCGTAGTGATAGAAAACAGTTGGTACAGATTCCCAAGTTTTGTGACGATGAACCTGATTTAGAATTAAGTACAGAAGCTAGCAGTAGCAACTCGGAAGTAATTTCTAATTTAATTTATTTTAAAGAAAATCCGGTGGAGTTTAGAAAAATGTGACGATAAATCTATTCAGGTAAACACTTTCGAAGAATTTGCCAAGTATAATGTAGATAGGTTAATTGAAAACGATTACAAATGCAGAACTTTAACAGGGGTGGTTAATTTAACTGTATTTAACATTTTAGTTACGGCAATTTCAAAGGTTTCATCTGCAACCACAAATTTATCCTGTCAAAATCAGATTCTTCTGACGCTAATGAAAATTAAATTAGATCTTACTTTCAGTAGTTTAGCTGTATTATTTCAAATCAGCACAAAAGCTGCTCGGACCTATTTTCGTTCAACAATAAAAAAATTAAGTTTATTTTTAAAACCAATTATAAGGTTCCCTCCAAAGGAAGAAATATTAAGTAATATGCCGCGCTGCTTTGAAAAATATCAGGCAACAAGAATAATTTTAGATTGTACTGAAATACCCACTGAAAAAAGTAAGTGCCTTAAATGCAGAATTAAATCTTATTCTCATTACAAGAAAAGGCACAACCTAGGGTTAATATTTTGTTAGTAATTAATCCAAATGTAATCATTCAAACTTGCTTACCAACTATTAATTTTTGTACCGTGTCCTTAATCATTTCCTCTGTAATGTGATGAATGCCTTTTACAGCTGTGGTGGATTTCACGTGGCAGTACTCTGATACTGCTTCTACATCAGCATGCTCAGAATTTATAGTGAGCTTCCTTTGGCCCCACACTTGCTCTACGTCCGTGCAACTCAGTTGTTCCAATTCATTTCTAGAAAATTATAACATACTGATACATTAATAGTATATTACATAACCAGCAAGCTGCGAAAGTGGCATACAATACACTTTCAAGCGAGTTATGTACACTATTTTTCCCATGACCACAAAAACACATTTTTGTAATTTAACAAATGACAGTTTTACTGTGACAACTAACAATTTCAGTAGTTTTTGGGTTAAAGTGACCTTTTCAGTAACTTTTAGGTTAAAATGACGTATTGTCAGCAGTTTTTAGGTTAAAATTACATATTTAGCGCACTATATAACTGAGAATTGTGCACTTTTTCATAACAAACACGTTCGTTACGATATGGATAACATGGAAACTGCCACTTTCGTATGTGGGCGTGGGAAAAATAATTATTTTCATCAGGGCATGACTAACCTGTTAATAAACAATAAACAAGCAACTATGTGTTTGCATTTGCCTCCTGCACCTGCTTTACAACTGCATTTGCAGTTCCATTCTTTGGAAGTAGCTGTAAGTAGGTGTGATTAATAGAATTTTATGTAAAAACAACCAAGTTTCTGAACAACTTACACAACTCTAAAATAAGTTTAATCGAGTGTGGTGGTCCTCTTAGGTTTGATGTTTGCAAACACAGGGCATCAACTTCGTCATTATTTTTATTGTTCAGGCCACACATAATGACATGTCCTGCATTCAGCACTGCTTCACCTTCCTTTAAGCATCTCGTACCTTTTTCCACATACTCGAAGATGTCACACAGTGTTACGAGGGGCATTTTTACTTTATCGGTGCTCAAATCTAACACAAACTCACAAACTAACCGCTGCTAAACACGTGGAAGTCAACACAAACGAATAGGACGAATGAGAATGACGTAATTGCTTATCACATTGGCGATCGTTGTTTATCCCAACGGTTTACCCCGTCCTTAGCAGCCAAGTTAGATTTCGGTAGCGCCATCTATTATCAGCGCCCTTCGCGGATATTATATCAAATGATTTTAATGACGTACCTGAAGAAGAATTACTCCATAGATAATATAACCCCACAATTACTCCAATTCATTATTTCGAAACTTTAACCACACTTCCAAACATCGGCAAAGATCGGTTACGTCACCGCTGGCATCGGTAGGTCGGCACCACTCGGGTCAGAATATGCAGGGTTGCCAGACTGAATGCATGCGCGTTTTAAAAATATACTTTTGCAGAAACGGTTTCAGAATGTACCAGATTCGTAGAATTGTACCAGGTCTGGCAACGCTGCTAATATCAAGACAACTCCCACAATACCTAACTGCACATAGACCAGGAGTTGATATGTTTGACCTTGGGAAGTGTTCTGCTTTATTATAGAGTTATGATTAGCAGAAAGTTGCATAGATTTTATAGCTGAAACTATCTCGTCTTTGTTTCTAAAGTTGGCAAATAACGAGTCAGCAGCTTCTAAAAACGCCTGTTTTATCATTTCCCCGTCTTCATAAGGTTTCTTTTTTTGTGCAATTATCTGGGACACACGGTACGATGCTTCAGTTGCAGCCTTATTTTTGTCGATTGTTCTTAAAAATATTGATTGTTGTCCAATTAACTGCTTTTTTAACTGTTTCAGTTTCTCCTTTCTGGCGGCAGAATGTAGTGGGAATGATTTTTCAAAATTAGAATGTACAGTTTTATGATGTCTCTCAATATTTCCTTTTTTAGCAACGGAGACCGAAGTATTACATAACAAGCACACATTTTTATCTTTAACTTCTGTAAAAAAGTATTGTTCTTCCCATTCCGAATGAAAGTGGTATGTCTTTACCTTCTTACAACTGCTTGCCATAATATTATTTTTTGTTGTTCACTACTAACCCAACCGCTGGACGTTGGTTACGCGTTCAGTTTTAAACTAAGCGCAATGTCGCCGCGCCGTGCGTATTTATCCCGTTCAAAGCAATCCAGATCGTTCTCGAACACTAACGCACTGGTCCGGCTGGTCGGTTCTAGCCGATTCTAGCTTGATGGCGTCAGCGGCAGATCGCTCGCCGCAACGTTGCCGCTGTTTATGTTTAATATTATGACAATTAGATTTTTTTGTGGAATTTTAGGAAGCTTCTCTGATTTTGTATTTTTTAAATTAAAATCGTTGTGAGAGCTACCAGAATTGCCCCCGCGAGCTACCGGTAGCTCGCGATCGACAGGTTGGCGACCACTGCTCTAAACAATATCACCACGTGTAGCTTTGTCGCCAAATTATTTACACCCTGTATACATACTTCTAGCAAGATATACAAATACACATACAGAGTGAGCGATTAAAACAAATTTATACGCTAACTATTAAAGCCCTGTGGTATTTCGACAAGGCTATGTTAACGAAAGGATTGAAAGTGACGCAGGTTCGACATGTGCCAGAAGACTTGCAAACACTGGAATGCCGAAAGTCGTAAACCGAATAAATGATTGGAATGATCTGCTGGAATGAACTGACCCTTGGTGCTTCCCTTTCTGTGTTTCAATACCTTCTGCAGTTACGTAAGTGGAGGGTTGCTTACTGTTTCTCGGTGGCCGATCGTGTTCTCATAAGTACAATTAGGTATTGCGCCCCGTTTCCTGCTGACGGAGAATAGGCATTGATTTACTACCCTGCTGATGCAATCGGCTGTATTCTCGCCAAAAGTGTTTTGTTATTTTTGTCCCGAGAGTTTTATTACTCGGCCCTTCATCTGCGGGCGGTCAATAAAATTGTCCCCATTCTTGCGCAACCGATCTTTTTCTTTAAAAGGTTTCAGTGGCTACCTGCTGTTTGCTTCCGGATCTCTTGCAGTTCCCTGAAGTTTTCCGATATCTAAGTTTTAAATAGCGTGCTTTGTACACTGGAATTGTGAATGCAATTTGTCATTCGCGGCACTAATTACTTAGTTTATACACTAGATAGTTACTTGTGCGTAGCGTTATATCCACAATTAATTATCTGCTGATTTGATTTAGGCTGCATGGCTTGTCGGTATGAAGTTTTCACTTTTTATGATTCCCTGCGTTGATTTTGTAGGCCTTTTGAGGGATGATTTACAGACGCAACACGTGGCCATGCGCGATAAGGTAGACGCTAGAATGTCAGTCAGAAACAGATGTGGGTCATAAAAGGGAAGCAAGTGGGGCACGGCACGCAAGGATGATCGAACACTTTAGAAAGGTCCTAGAATTTCTCACAAGGAGCGAGTTCATGGCTCTTCTATATTTTCTTAAAGATTTTCAAGTATTTATCTCTGATAGAAATGACTTGCGTTAGCAACAGGATCTCCTCATTCCAGAGAGGCTTGCCTGATAACAAAGACGGCTCCAGGATGGCAGGGGATCTGTTGCCGGCATTTATGGCGACAGGACGATGGTCAAACGTACCGTTGCCCTTGGTAAATACATCACTGTATTCCAGGCGATGATCTTTGCTATCTTAAACTGTACCCAGGAGAACCTCCAAAGAGAGTACTCCAATCTTTATATCTAGATTTATACCGACAGTCAGGCAGCACTGAGCCAACCTTATCCGTGCTACTGCAAAAAGACAGCCGAGAACCGGTTAACCATCAGATCGTTTTCTTTTACCAGCACTATTAAAAACGACGAGACAAATAATACACATTTATAGTGATTTTTTATTAAAAGCTTAATTTTTCAAACACTCTTTACATTAAGGTACAAAATGTTGGGGTCAAACTAAAGGAAATTTAAAGCCCTATTTATTCCTGTAATAAAATATAGGGTGTTCTATTTAAAAAAAATGAGAAAATAAAGATTGAACATATTTAAATTTGAACCGGCATTTTGAACATCCTGTATTAAAATATCCCGTTTTTATAAAACATTAGTATTTTTGTATCCTAAATGACGCCTTCCTCAATTTTCAGGGAACGAATATTCAACAGTAGGAAAAATGTGACGTTTTAAATGAAAGCTTAATGTTGACAAAAATACTATAAACGTTCATAAGTTGGAAACGATAATAGCTATTTGTGCAACAAGTGATAAAGGTGAATGCACAAGCTTGCACACAATATTTTTTCTACGGGATTAAATTTACTGTTATTAATTCATACATTTCGATTTAACAAAGGTTTGCATTTATGACAGTTATAGAGATGGCCGTGACGGCCCAGGTGACTGTTTTATTTAAAAAAAGTAATACTTTTTTGAGCCAAACGTTTTTAGGGCACCCTGTATATATCAAAATAATTTTATAATGTGCCCATTTCAATCCCATTAGGGAAACATTAATAAAAACATTTTATCGGAAAGCGTAATCAAAAACCGGCGAACTAAATGGACACACTGTGTAATCTATATATGCGTATATTCACATTCAATATACTTAAATTAAATTAGCCACGCTTTTCATTTCATTCACGATGTTTCATACAATTTTTATCATAGGATTTGTTTGTGTGTGTAAGAGTGTTTAGCGGCTGCAAGGGACTTAATTGAGGTAGGTTTGACGTAGCTGCACGCTGGCCGTCGCACACGAGCACTGTCGATAACTCAAGAGGGCTGCTTTCCCTTTTCCGACTTTAAGAAGGCAGCTTTGTCTCCAATTACAAGTCGATGGGGCCTAGATTAACCCTTTCATTCAATCTAACAGGTCGCTGCCTTAATTAACAATTATCGAAGTGAACCACACCTGTCCCGGCGAGACTAGTCGGCAAAAATTTTGTTACAGGGCATCGTTACGTAGTTTGTAGACATGGATGTCTGTATTTAAAAGCTTTGTTACAAGCACACTACTAAAAACATAAAAGCAAAACAAGTTCCGTGAGTTTTTACTAAGCATCCAAAGTTTGTACATTGTCAACTCAAATAAATCTGCCACTTTTCGGTGTTTTATAATTAACGAAATGACACGAAACACTATTCCGTACTTTGATAGAGTGAGAACAGCGACCCTCTTGCAGAATGGACACAGTCCTGTTTCCGGATTAAACCAGAATTGGTCTAGTAAGCAATTCTAAACGGATACGTATTGGGAGAGGTCCAGGAAGACAAGTACGCTGATCTACAGTCCAGCCGCGTCTTCCGTTTCAAGATGGTAGCGTGATGGGCAGGTATAATGCGAGGCAACTTTTATATTCAGAAAGTCCTTGTTCCCGTTGTACTTCTGTTTTGGAGTGCAGTGGGCGAAGATTTCATTTACACGGACGATAATGCGGAGGGTAGGGGGTGGCACCAACATCCAGTCATCCAAATGTCAACCTCACCTGCACGTGGTACCCTCTACTGCATAACGAACGAGGCTCTGGCGACCCAGCATCAGGGATCGGGGGATATAACCTGATACCAGTTGTCCCGAGGTAACGAGGTTCTTCCCGTTAGGCTAATCAACCACTGGAGGTATACCGATTCAAAGAAACAAAACAAGTCTTGGAGTCGAACAGATCGAAATTAGACGACTGCAACGGGAAAGGATCAGATTTTGAACATGAAACATTACGACTATCAACGGAAAAAAAGGGGAAAGACGATAGCAGATGTGAGAAGGATCGCAATCGATAAACGCAGATATAATCGATGGATCTAGCAAGAGGCGCCCAACGTTTAACGGCACATGCGAATAGATAAAGCAGAAGATGGACGATAATGCAACGTCCCATCGTACCTTTACAGTCCACGAATATCTTTAAAATGGGCATCCCCATATCACAAGGTTGTGGTGGCCAGCAAATGCGCACGATATGAATCTTACATCTACATGCTTGGGACATACTCAAAACTCGAAGTAGAAACCTAAACAATCCACCTTTAGCGTTGAGATATTTAAAAGATGCTGCTCAAGACGAATAGGACACAGTTCCTCAAAGGCACAGTGACCACTTTATCAAAAATATGAAAAAATGCATAAGGGCATGCTTTGGTGCCCGAGGAAGACACACAAAGTATTAATAAAGTTAGCTTTTTGTTTTATTACTTCCTTTTACAATAAAGGATCTATATTGGATTCATTCCAAAAAATCGAAATTGAGTTTTCAACAGATCTTCACGTTTTAGAGTCCCCTGAACCCAAAATAATGGTTTGTATACTAAGGCACTGAAGTTTAGATTTTTATGACGAATGTGGATTTAGTTGCCGAGGCCCGTAGGGGCAAGTCAAATAAACCACATGAGGGATAAAAAGGAACTCCAGCGCCGAGGAGTACATTATGTTTCATTTGAAATCGAGAAATCCTGAAATTACAACATTTTACCCAACATTTGTAGGTTATGTTAACGTCGGTTGACGTTTATTTGTCGCCTCGCGACCTAGAAAAAAGTACTGCCGATTTTTAGTATTTTAATGACGATTTCGAGGTACTTTAATGCCGATTTCAAATAAACATGTTTTTGTTCCTTGAGCTGTCTGCCAGTTTGTGTGTCTGCGCGCGCGCGCGTGTGTGTACGTGTGTGTGTGTATGTGTGTGTGTGTGAACAGAATATCTCAAAAATGAACAGAGGTATGACGTTGAAACTTCACATATAAGTTTTGTGTACTATCTAGATGCGACAGCAAGTTTTTGAAGAAAATTGCATAACCGGAAGTATGGTGTTTACTCTTGTGATTTTTCAGTTTCTTTTTCGATTTTCTCAAAAACAGCTTTATAACAATTTTTTCAAACTTTACATTTTTAATGTGAAATAGGTGATTTTCCAGTTGAATACCTCTAAAATGGATTTCTTATTTTGTTTCTTATTAATAGTTGGTCCTGGATGTCATAATAACACCATGACAGTAGTTAGTGGGGTTGGAAGTCCCCATAAATGTACAGCGACGCCTATAATTGGCCTAACGGCTGTTGGCTGAGTACGAAATAAATAAAATAAAATAAAATAATTCTTATATATGTGCAAGAGCGACTACAACTACAATATTTTTTCTATATCACTTCCGGTTATACCGAAAGTCTTTGTTATATTAAACAGAACACCCGGTATATTATTACATTTTGAATTTGGCTTAAAATTTAAGAGAAAATTTTTCTTTTCCACTAAATCTCTATTTTGCACGGTTTCTGCAGAATTTGTAATTTTTGAAATTTTTTGGTATTGCTTAAAAATAAAAAAAAAGAAATCTTTGATTAATTATAAATTCACTGTGAAAGGAACTTGTGTGTATGTATCACACCATATTTTTATAATTTGTTTTATGATTTTGCTGAGTATTCAATTTAATCACTTGAATAAAATGTTCAAAAAGCAGAACGTTCTTAAAATAAATACACCATTTCTGACCATTTTTTTTAGAAATTTACAGTCTCTAACACCGACAATTCCGATTCCATTTGATATTGTCGGAAGTTTCGTTAAATGAAAATATAGCTATATGCAATAATTTGGATCGTATGTGTCTATAGATATTCCAAACCAGCATCTTTTATTTACCTACCATTGGCGAACTACACTCAAACGGTTTTGATCATATATTTCAGCAAGATGGCACCCCATGCCATACCGCTAAATCGGTGAACCGGATAGAAGAAAACAGCACTAGACGACTAGATTGAATTTCTAGTAGTCCTGATTTGTCACCGATCAAAACACTGTGAAACAAGATAAAAAAACCAGCTCCAAAGACGAAACAATGTTTATCTACTAGCAACATGATATTGTACATTTTCGTCATAGAAACAAAATATGAAAAGCTACTCATAACTCCCAAGGGACTTGCAAATTATTTCTTCCTCAAACTCATGGTAACAATGCAATTACAATTAACGTCTTAGCAACCATACAATGAGGCAATCCTTGATGTTAGTTACATATTCGAATTTTAAATGTCATTATGACATTTTGAAATTTCATACTATTTTTACACATATGCTAGTAGATAAAATATTGTATGCACCACGGGAGATATTTATGTTGTTTACCTTCGGTTGACTTACAGACACATGTAACACATGTCAACCTCAGGAGAAAAACATATTCATATCTGCCTTAAAGCATAAATATCTATATTGAAAAATAGACTAGCGGAAATATGGAATTCCTTCACACATTTTCCGATCTGAAGAATATGATTTGATCAATTCTACCTCTAAAACCTAAGGCGTACAATTTATCAATAAAAAGCTGGCTTCTAATCTATCGATTGCTTTAGATAAATAAAAAAAAGAGACTAGCTACATGCTGACCTTCGCCAAGTTTTTTATAAACATACTCCGTTATGTCATAGCTTGTATGCTCTATTGATTTATCTCGTTTGAATCGATATTGGTCATCAGACAATAAATTATACTTATATAAAAATTCGGTTATCTTAATACACACAAGCTTTTCAAATATTTTCGATATAGTACTTAATAATGAAACAGGGTGATGCTTTCTGAAGAATTTCGGGCCACATTTTTTAAGACCGGCGCACAAATTGCTTTTTTTAAATGAAGAAGTCCATTTCTCAGTTTCAAAACATGGATTAATTAAATGCATCAAGGGTTCAGTTATACTTTGGGAAATAGTTTTAACTAGTCCGCATTATACCAGCTTTGGAACTAAATAAAGTTTTCTATTTTTATTTTAGTAATTCGATAAACACGAGAATACATTTAAAAAGTTTCCGTTTTATTGCTCGAATAGCATTTGCTTATAATCTACTGAGATTTGTTTCAATTTAAATTACGTGACGTACTCTTTCCATGGTACTTTTATAGAGTTTTATTTAAAAACAAATGCAAAGTATCATACTTTTTTGAAAATTAGAATAGGAAACTATCTAAATATTTAAAAAAAAAACGGTGGATGCCCCCAAAACAATTGAAGCTAATTTTTTTACATTTAAATCTGTTCGCATGCATACATGTTAGAGGCTGGCGCTTTGTGAAATAATCCGTACCACCCTTTCGATCTGAGGATTGTAGATCATAATACGACACCAGGGAAGCAAGGCGATTAGCGCTCCGTTTCATGCGGCATGTGGTGATACACACTTGTTTGTAAGCACAACAGCCAAATTCCACAAACATTCACCCAAACAAGAGTAAACAAACATTACGATATTTAGCAGTACGTGTTTGGGATAATAGTACTAACATGAGGTTTTGTGCCGCTCCCCTGCGCCGCTTCCTAGTAGCATCTACTAGAACATCTCAGTCAGGGACGATTTTCCGGTGCACCGCCGATGATCTGCATGTAATATCTGTAATACGGATGCTTACAGCATTTAGTGCTTATTAGCCGAGGGCTAACTAGACCAATAAGCTCCGACTCAGGTCAGTGTAAGTCCCCGCAGAAGATCAACTTCACAAGGCAATTGCGGTAAATGAGCATACCATGACTATTCAGGCGAACCTCATGGATTACTAATAAAGTAGGTGATTATCAGCTCAAGGGTCGTCTTACCGGATGTCCGTTAATATCAGGTATTTTAGTGCACTATTTGCGGTACCGATTGCGCACCAACCAATCAATGCAGCAGTATCAACAATCAAACAGAGTAGAACTTAGCTACACAATAGAACTACATACAACCTCAATTGTAAAGCTACTCAAGCGCTAACATCTGTTATAGATCTTATTATTTCATCCTTTCTATGACTTCACGTAATTGCCACAAGTCACTTTAAAAATTATACTAGAGCGCTCGCATTGGAATGCAATCCTTGATCGTATCAAGTTTCACATGCATTCACGCACGTTCTCGGCCGCTCAGCCCCGAGGATTTTAAAAACAAACCCCCGGCTCCTTAAAATAATTTTCAGTTCCAGTTCTATTTTTAGAAATATTTAGAACGTAATATGTTTAAGAGATTGGTTTATTTAAAAGCATATCATCAGAATAACATTATTAAATGGTAGAATAAATATTTACAAACAATTAAAAGGGTACAAAAGTATATATTATAATTTTAATGCGATAATTAAATTCGGTATAAAAAGTATCCTAATAATGCATGAATAAAAACAGAGGATAATAATAAGATAATAAATGCGCAAGTGCAAGAAAGACAACATCCAACATTTGGGTTTTTTGATGTATCAGAAAATAATAAAGATAGATCAAATTTGATTTCAGATTATGACAGAAAAATATTTTGCAGCTTTGCCCTAATTTAATCATATTCATATCTATTCAGAAATTCTTTAGAATCGTAATAATCAGAGTTCATTAAAATATTAAAAAACTATTATTGTGTAATGGTTTAAAGTTACTGTTTTGTCGTTGGAACAGAAACTACTTTTTCGGAAACGCTCAAAATGGAAAAAGAGAGTTTACATGGCTAGTACATTTTTTTTTCTTCTGACAGAAGTAGTCATCCTTGGCCGGCAGATCGGTGCTTTTGGAAAAAGCGGTAAGTCGGTCACGTGCGGGGCTGAAACGCGCCAAACGAAACCAGTTTACCAGTTTCGGTTTCGCGTAGAGCGCTGACAGCCCCACGCTCGCCGAGTCGCCGGCTCATCGAGGTGGTGAACTCGGCGGAGGACGAGTAGAAGGTCCACCTCCATGTTGACGTTGAGCAGTCAGTTTCTTTCGGGTCGCTGAGAGAGGCATTCAGCATTCAGCTGCGGCCGCTCGCACGGTTCACGCACTTCGAAAATCTCCGATTTCCGACAGCCTGAGTTATGGTCAGACAGCTCGCTAGAGCCTGACGACCGTTTCGAAAATGTGGCGCCTCTTCCTCGCGCTCCTCGCTGTGGGCTCGGCAAATGGCCAAAAGAGGAACTTTTCCAACTTTCCCTGCCCCGCGAATTGTGTGTGTTTTCGGCGCACCGTACGCTGCATGCAGCTGGAGCTGAACGAGGTCCCCAGGGTTGCTTTGCAGACCACCTTGCTGTAAGTACCCTCAGCGGCTCACTAAATTCTTGGCGGAAGGAAATGGGACACGAATGCGATCTTAAATTTACTAGCTCAAGTTCAAAAAATTTAGAAAAACAGCTGAACTGACTTCTTGCAATTGGGCCTTTTAAAGGTACTATGGAAGAATCTCTCTGTGGTATTGTGGACGTTGCAGCTGAAGCATAAACTGTTTGGAAAATTGATAGGTATTGTTATACATACTATTTTGATCAAATTTACAGTTTTATTGATATAAACTACAGACACGTCCACAAAAATCAGGTGTAAATCATTCACGTTAACTGAAAAAGCAGGAAACGAAAAAAACCACTCTATTGCCTTATGTTAACTCAAAAATAAAAATACTAATAGCGAGTAATTCCACCTCAGTCTGCTGTGACAACCTTGATTCATCTCGAAATACTTAAAATTTACGTTTTCTTCTGAAAGAACCCTTGAACTGATAACGTCGATAAGAAGGTGGTGATATTTAACAGTTTTACACAGCAAAAAACATAACAAATCTTTATTAAACGGAGTAACGCATACGAAATATTGAAATGGCGTTATTCTTATCAGTTTCTTGAACAAATTTGTTGGTTTATGATATGTCCTACCTACAAGGTCTCCCAGGAAGAACACAAACTATCGTAAGGGATCATTCCTCCTTTCAGAATATACTTAAGTTTTGCCTTTTAACACTGTTAGTTTCGATTATCTGCCTTACAGGTGTCGAGAAATGTGTTTTAAAAAATTGTCTGCATAAAACGATGATTTTGTTAAATCATTAATTTAATTGAAAGAGGATTACATTTTTGTTGTATGTATTTGCAATGCTGGAGGAATTAAAAGTCATGTTCCACCTATCACGGTCCACATTTATGTTACACTTCACCAATTAGTGATTTTCGAAAAATATCATCTCAAATACGCAAAAATTAAGTGGAGAAATTTCGTAGAAAAATAATGATATAAGCCAAATATATTTAATACATTTTTCAGTCAGATCAATAGCTTCCACTTATATATTAATATTATTTAATTTTTTCATTTAAACTGCGCTAAAATTAAAATTTTTATAGGTGTTATGAAAAATATTGAACGACATACGTTCGCAATTGCATCTAACTAACTTGGATAAATTTATTAGCCTCGGCCACATATTTATCCTCGTTTGTTAGATGATTACTAACGGCCTTATGTCGTTAATAACTATTCCCACGCCCACATGCGAAAACTAGTTGTTATCATAACGAACGTGTTTGTTATGACAAAATGCACAATTCACAGTTAGACAGTGGGCTAAATATGTCATTTTGACCTAAAAATTACGGGCAATCTACTGACATTGTCAGTTGTTACAATGAAGCTGTCATTCATAAAATTGCAAACATGTGCATTTTTGTAGTCGTGGGAAAAATAGCGTATATAACTCGACCAAAAGTGTACCGTACGCTCGTACACACGCTACGTGTTTCGGTTTAGCTGTTAAACCATCTTCAGGCTAATGTCAAAATCGGACAGTCAAATAAAAAAAAAAAAAGAAAGAAAAAGAGCCATTTTCCATTTTTTTTCTAATTTCTGTTTTCCTTTCCTTTGAATACTTTTTACCGATGGGTTGGTCACGATCGTATTTTGCTGTAAAGAAATACCTTTAAAAAATGCCAAACATTTCCTCCAATCGCCTCTTAATTTTTCAACATTACTCCTACAACCTTGCATTTTCTCTGTGCTGTCTCAAATAACTGCATTTCCCTCAGATTTGCTCAACATTTCCCCATAATTTCCTCAAATTCCCTCGCATTGCCTCAGATTACCTTGCCTTGCCTTCAAGTAGCAATATCAGGTATTTTCTAAATAAATATGCATACCTAATTACGTTATTAAGACGAATAAGAATGAAACTATTATACAAGGTGTTTCTAAAATAGGATTCCAAACTTCTATAGTGTGTAGTACTTATCAAAATAAAACAAAAGGTTGTCGTGAACATGCGGGGTAATCAAACAACATAGATGTTAGTTAATTAAAATACTACAGATAAAACAATTTTGGTGTAATTTTGAATATATACGCTAATTTCTATGCTACATTAGTTTACCTTGAAAAAAGGTGGTATAAGGCCCAGAAGGGGTTATGCAAGAATGGGGGGATGTTTTTCCTTTTCTTCCTTTTTCTTTAAATCTTCACGTTTCCTGGTCCCTCAATTCCATTTCTTGATGCCTGTCTAGTTCTTTGTAGGCAGTGTAGTTGAAAAACTTTATGTTGGAGAAAGACGATATTTTGAATGGGGATTGTATGTCTACCTGGTTCAAAATCGAATATACTTTTAGTAGAGTAAATTCTGTATATTTTTGACCCAACAGATAAAATGTGAACATTTTAAAAGAACAGAAAAGTGCAGCAATCGACGCGGGTCGCAGTCATTGCAAGTTCCGTGTAAAGCCCTTTAATGTTTTACCGTAACTATTTACAATCAAAATGTTCGCCGATTGTAGCTAGATTCGTAAAGTATAGATTTTTTAATAACGAAGCGCTTATTATTATGCGTATAAAACTTTATGGGAAAAATTAGGATTATATGTAAATTTAAAGAAAATGCAAAAGTTGAAGTGCTAGGTCTTAGGCCTCTTCTCTTGTTTATATTTAAACAGTCACATCGCATATTGTGCATTCGTGTAATTAAGGATGTTTACAACACACGATTAAATGTTGCAATTAACCGAAACAATGTAGAACAACACGTATGTCTGAACCGAGAATCGTTTATTATGATACATATAACAGGAAGGGTAAGATATCGGCGCTACTTTATACGATTTTGTATGCATATTTGGTGGATTTCCGTTCAATACAGTAAATACGACGAAATAGGTAGATCCAGAAACTTAAAAGAGATACCCAAAATTTGGAGAATTTATTGTTATTACAAAACTACACCTAATTAATAATGAAAAATTACAAAATAAATATGTAGGAATGCTTACAACACATACGATCAAAGTTTGAACGCAACATCTTTAAACCGAGAATTCTTCTAGGACCACCCCGATATATGGAACTTCCCTTACCTCCCAGCGAATAGGTTTACTAATATTATCAGCCAAAATGCCTCCAAATATCCATTGTAAATATAATATATATTTATTATGTAATTTTTCCTTAGTAATTAGGTGTAGTTTTGTAATAACGATACATTTTTCAATTTTTGTGTATTTTTTTTTATTTTCCGCATCTATTTCGTCTTTATTTATTGTTTTAAACACAAATCCATCGAATCCGCCTATAAAATCATATAATTAAAGGAGCCCGATTATTGTATATATACGTTTTTTATATATTGCTACGACTTCACGTATCGCGCCATTAATTTGTACTGATTCGGGTTCTTACTTCTTGTAACCTATTATTATATGCTTATGAATTATTTTTTTATCAAAATTGCACTGTTTATTATTTGAATGTTAATAATTATTCTTTGTGCTGGCTCTTGATCTAGATTGCTTATTCTGAAATCTGATGTTCTAATTTTAATTTTATTACAAGTCAAAAATATCTTCTGTCAAATGATGTCAAACAAATTTGAAAATTAAATGACAAATGCCAGAACGTTTTATTAGTCACACAATAATATCAAACAGTAAGTAATTCTTTAATAATAAATTCACCTTTTAAGTCTTTAGTTTCTTTTAGTGCACACAAACTCCTACACAGCATGGAACCAAATACACCCTAGCTGCAGCCACCCAACTCCAACACTGCATCCACCAAATTCCTCAAACGATGAAATGATCCTTACTTGGAATTCTCTCCTAGCACCAACAGCTCGACGTAATTCAAATAAATTGATATACAATGTCAAATGCAATTCTCCAATAAACTTTACTTATCACTTTTCTCTATTTATTCTCCTTTGTAGAATAGTTCTGCTCCCAGTTTAGTTTTTTACCACATACTTGCAAGCTTCCTTAGTTTTATATCTCTTCTTCTTCTTCAATTAAATTTCATTTTCATATCACCACGCAAATTTAGTCTTTCAAATAACCCTTCTTAAGCTCCAAACATATTAATTTTAAAATAGGTTTATTTTATACTTTTCATTACATTTTTTAGAGTTTGTTATCTTAATAATCAAAACAAAAAGTCCTTAACGATATCATTTTTTACTTTTAACACTCTACATCCTTATTTTTGATTTCTACCTATTATTTATAATAATTTATTTCGATTAAGTATTTGTCATTACCTTCAAACCTTATTTTTTTAAATATTACATTATATTTTAATCTGTTTCTCAATTCGCCATATTTTATTCAATTATAAATTCTATTTTCTTTTCTAATTACATCTAATTACTCAGATTCCCAATTTATATTTAAATTGATCCTGATTATATTTAACTATTGTAATCCCTTAATCATATTTTAAAATTGATTTTTTATACCCTTGTTTATATCATTACAATATGTTTAAGTACATAACGGTTACGAACATATTGAAGAATTCGATACGAAAATATTAATATTGAAAAAACTATAAATTCAAATTCAATCAACATTTTTACCATTTTAAGTTGTTTTTAATTTAGAAATTATTTAAATGAAGGTTGTTGCCAAAGAAAAGGCAATTTGTAGAATTAGATATCTAAAATTTGACACTCTTCAAGTTTTATAGAGAAAACCTACTCGTAGATATTAAACCCTAAGTATTTACATGCACACGTGTACATTTTCGCAGACTTATCTCTAAAATCACCTCAATACCCTAAAATATTTTAAATTTTCTCGAATTACCTCAAAATTGCCCCTAAATTATCCAAAACTGCCTGCGCTATGTGTAACTATTGCCACGCGTAAGTAACCCTTCGCTTTCTACTCTTTACATTTAACACATCGTTTATATTTAAAATATAATACATTATGAGAATAATAATGTATCTATATTTTAATTCTTCGTCTTTAAGTCGTCTTCTTTTTCTGTTGTTTCTTCATCTTTCTATTTTGAAGTTAATGTTTGGTTTTGTCTGAGTTTGTAAAGGCTAGTAACCCAATATTCGTATTTTACTGACAATCCGATAGCCATGTCTACTTTATTGTGTAAAACTGTCTTCCCTGCTTGATTTTCATATAGTTTGCTACCCCTTCATATTGTTCTTAGTTTCTTGTATTCTATGCGATTGGACTCATCGGTTCTCTTTCTTCATCTACCAACGTTATTTGTTATTTCTTCTAGCTAGGTTGGTCTAGATCCGTCCCATTGTCTTGTCTTTGTGATTTGTGTTTAATAAATAGAATTCAGAACTAAATGCTAACTTAAAAGAATAAAAGGAAATTATTTTACAATCTATAAGTACATATCAATTATCCTGTACATGTAATAGGTAATACAAACAGATATTTATAAATATTTCAACGAATTCTAAAAAATAAATAAATAATCTCTCGTGGAGCGAATAACAGAACATTGCGGATATAAAGGCAAGTGTTTATACATGTATCATTCGAAGTTTTCAAATACATTTTTGTATCTTGTCAATTGTCCTTTTGAGTTTTTAAGCTTTTCGTATTTTAAGATGCTCTAATTGATCATTTCAGACACTGTCTATTTCTATTGTCAAAAGTAGTAATTCTTAAAAACACAAGGAAAAGTTTTTACATAGTTAAAGACAATTCAATATGAAAGATTTAGAAAATATAAATTCAAAAATCAGTAAAATGTAGTCCGATTTTTAATAATTGATGTAGAACATGTTTTCATGAATAGTTACCGTATCCCGTTTTATTTTTTACCTTTTTACTGCTACCTGCTACATATTTTTACGGTCTAGGACATTTAGGCGCGGTCGTTTAGGCGCGGGGACACTTGGGCGCGAGACACTTGGGCGTGAGACAGTTGGGCGCGAGAAAGGGTCAACGTTGGGAACATTTATTAAATCATTATTTATCCTGAGATGTTAATGTAATTAATCAAACAATATTAAAATAATACTACAATTATTTATTGAAACCGTTATGAGATTAATTTTAAATAAGGTGGTAGTGCCTGTATTAGATAAATTTTGAAATAAATCCAAATATAAATAAAGAAGGTAGTATATTAGAAAAGTTTTGAAATAATTCTGAATACATAAAAAAGGCAGTATGTTAGATATGAAATAATAATTCTGAATTGAAATACAGAGAGATATACATTATATATAAGTGTTGAAAATTATTTTAAATAGAAATACATTTATTGTAATAGTAAATGAATAATACTATGCTATATTTAATCGAGTGATACTTCAAATGTTTAATATGTTTCGAATATGTGTTCTGTTTGGACCGAAACTAGTCGACTTCGAGTTTTGTTTATGATGATAATACTTAACAATAAACTGTTAAATTTTAAAGTAATCAATTATTTTCCTTCTGTTATGAACCGACTAACTGAATATAAGAGCAGAAATAAGAATAACAATACAAAAAGATTAATTTTAATAATCAAGATTTATTCTTGCCATTTTTACCATTATAATACATAAATTATTCTTAAAGTAACATACAGGGTGTAGAAATGCTTTACGCACCATATGGATTTCAATGGTATTTTTTTCATATGAAAATATTTGCTTCCCCAATTATTTTAGAGCAAACTTGTGCGTAAGTTTTTTGTAGAGAAAAAAAATCTGTATCCATTTATGACAGCATTTGTCATTTTACATTTCGGAAAATCGAAAATTTAAAGCAATAAAATTACCACTTTTAGACAAATCAGTGGTGCCTTGAAATTATTGAAGCATCTCAAAGCATCAACAAATTAGTTTGTTGTTTATTTGTTTGCATCTGTCAAATGTAGCGGCAACCATGGCACTTATTGCACCTGATCTGCTTCCAGCATACCACCACTTCACAATTTGCATCGATTTTTGAAAAAATGATAATTCTAGTTTCTTTTATTATTAGGTTTTCTGACGTAAAATGAGAAAAATTATGGCATAAATGGATGCATAATTGTTTGCTCTACAAAAAACCTATTTACAAGTTTGCTCTAAAATAATTAGGGAAGCAAATACTGTCATATGAAAAAATTACCATTGAAAACCCTATGGTGCGTAAAGCATTTCTACACCCTGTATATACAATTTTTTAAAATACAAACAAGAAGCATCTACGCAGTCATTTCATAATTGTACGAAATTCCTCTTAAAAATTCTACAATGTTCCTATTGTTTGCGCCGTCTACATGATTATATTGATTATTGTAATCTTCAACCAAATTTTTTATTCTTCTATCAACCTGGATATTTTTTTTGAGTGGGTTCATTTCCCGCTAGTAACTGTTCATAAGCAATATATCTCCCTCGTTGAACAATTTTCAGGCTGTCGATGAATCTCCAAATGATTGGATGGTTCATCGATAGCTCTCTCTATTCATTTATTCTTTGTTACTTATTATTTTAATGTAATAAATCTCCTTAAAAGATTTGTTAGTATTTACAGGAAAGTTAAAATTTGTAACTTGTTTTCGTCGAACATACTTGTATTAATAATAAAATTATAATTTTCGACAATTAATATATCTATACTAAATTTTTGCCGCCCGCCACCTCCTTGAACGTGCTTTAGGTAATTTTCGTTATTTAAAATAAATGTTCAGACCCATTAATAGTAAAGCTAGCTAATACCAATATACTTTAATTAATTTCCTCGCGCCCAAATGTCTAGCGCCCAAGTGTGTTCGCGCCCAAACGGCCGCGCCCCAATGTCCCGCTCCGATATTTTTATTATCGCTGCATTCAGTTATTTCTTCGTTTAGTGCTATCTAATCTCTATGTTTTGTTTTCTATGCATTGTGTATTCTGCAACGTCCCTTTTCAGAAGAAGGACTTTATTCGATAACTATATATTTAATAATAATTTTAACATCACCTTCAGAACTAGAGGACTAATCTATAACTGAAACACATTTTAACTAGTAATTTTTCTATGCTAAAAACGCGTTTCAATCTAACAATTGTCAAAGTTTTTAACAAACAAACCACAGCTTATTTCAATTCTAATAAAAAACGGTTATGTCATAGCCAACATCTGGTGACGTTTAATACATAATTTAACGATTTGGTGGCAATAATATGGATCCGTGCACGAATTCGTAATTTTTATTACACAGAAAACTGACTGCTCTGTCAAAGTGGTCAAAATTTAAACTTATTTAAATATGACCAATTTACATGTTAATATTTAAAATATATCATCGCGATAGCCATAAATTCAAAACAACCAGTTGGAGGAAATGTAGTATAAAAACTGTTAAGTGTAAAATACATTAATTTATCTGATGCAAAGGTCAGAAACTAATGGGCGTCCTTATGTTTATTTGCATCTCGTCCGATAACTCTTAAAAATACAGCAATTTTTGGCGTGGCCTTTAATCAATGTCATATCCGCGATATGGAGTAATTGTGGTTTATGCAACACCACAGAAAAAGTTACATAAGTTATTAATCATACTAGTTTCGTGAAAAGTAGCGTCAATGAATCCCAGTTTAGTTTTTTAGGTTAGCAGCGATGTAGTAATAACAAATTTACAAACGACTACGTTGATACTATAAATCTTGAGGTTGCTTTGGACTTCATCACACTGTAATTAGATAGAGGTCAATTTAGAAAAAAGTAAAAGCCAGCAGCACTTAATCAGTTCAAATGATTTATGGGGAAAGATAAAGATTTTGAAAATGAAGAAAGCGGAAACGATTTTTTTCTTGCAACCATACTGAGAAAATGTGAAAAGTGGTAATATATAAAAAACACTTGGACATATTTTTGTTATGTATATACCTTCTATTGTACTTACAAGACAAATTATCTTAAACGCACCTTACATTTTCTTAGTAGGTAAATAATGTCTGTTATTAATGACTTCGAACCATATTCCACCTGGTATTTTTAAGTTTTTCTTTAGTGGATAGCTTGATTGACACCACAATAGTACGTCGACCTGTTTACAAACAACCATTGTGTTGATTTATATCATCAAAAGTAGCCAGTATCAGGTTCTGGTTTTCTTATTTCGCAACGGAATAATAAGTGCTCTTTAGATAGTAGAAAAATATCTTAAAGAAAATATGGTAATCATAAGCCGAGTTTATTCAGGCCAAAAATGTATACGAATCAAGAAGAGTTAGATTATTCATGGCGAACAACAACAATGAAATATTAAAAATCAGTAGCAGTATATTGTCATGATTATGTACTTATTATCGAAAAAAAAACTCATAGTTAAAGGGTGACATTAATTCAAGAAATAGAATATAATTGTTACATTTATATTTGTTGAACTTTTAATAATGTGCATTATTTAACATAAAAGAAGTAACTATGTAATTGAGTTCAAAGAGATGGAAGGTATTAAAAATAACAAATAAGGTTTTGAATATTATTTTGGAAAGTAAGATCATTATAATTTGGAATACAATATATTTAAAAGTATCCAATAAGTTTATATTGAATAATTTTCTAAATAACGTACAGTTTAAACCAAGAGAAGTCTTATTACTAAAAAAATTTAAGAAATAAAATAATACTCAACTAAAACAAAATTATCAAGGATGTAAAGGTAAACTTTATGGATTAGTGGTTGTGTTAAACCATTGTTGTGACTGGATTGGAACTGTACAATGCAACATAGCAGAGATATGCAGTATTGCATAACGCTTAACATGGGGGATCATCAGCATTAAGAGGGCAGTTGCAGAGAGAGAGAAAGAGAGAGATATTGTTATGTTAAAATGATTGCTTAATTGAGCTAGTCAATAATACTTAATTTAAAAGCGTACATAACCACACACATCTTGAGTTAAGTCAAAATGACAGATAAAGAAGTCGTGAAAATGAATAACGATTATAATTTATTTAAGTATCTAGTAACATTACAATATCCTTACAACATATATTATTTCAATGATCTTTTTTATTAGTTTATTGCAAAATATGTCCAATTATGGCAAGATAAAGACCTATGAG
Organism: Agriotes lineatus; assembly: GCA_940337035.1. NCBI lineage: Eukaryota > Metazoa > Arthropoda > Insecta > Coleoptera > Elateridae > Agriotes > Agriotes lineatus. The sequence continues at coordinate 121,670,866 of OW679199.1, forward strand.
TACCAAAACTAGAAATCTAACGATCAAATCCTTTCTCTAACACTCTATTCAAATAGTTCTCATATTTAAGTAACGTTAGAAATAAGAACGCCACTGTCACACAAAAGACACTTCTTATCTCAAGACTGCTGATTATTGTTTTTCCTATTCAAGAATTTTAGAATCTGAATTCTAATATGTATATCTAAATGTCTTAAAATACTTTACAACGATAAAAATCAATACCTTCCTTCATTAGGATGCAAATGTATATTCAAGCAATGCATGAAAGGAATTGAAAACAATGAAGACTCGTCTCCACAATTTATTAAAATTCCATCTCCTGCAGCAGCATTTGATCCTTACAGCCTTAGAACGCCATAAATCAAGGTAATGAACAGTTAGCATTAATTTCACCGATCACGCAAACTGAAACCTGTTAATTTCGAAAAGTCGCCTAGCACGCTCCTGTTGCTGCAAATGGGCCCAGATGGGCGATGCTCCGTGCTGGTACAGAGCAAAAAGAGCATAATACAACTAATTGCGCTCAGTCCCCTTTTTGGTTTGCTCTCAGAGGATTCCGTGTGGTCCGAAAATAGCTCCATTTTCGAGGCCCGCCATGGATCATTAACTTTTGAATATTGCAGCGACGCGATGACGAACTCGGCCGAGATTTACTCTATAAACGAATTTGCCAGGAGCGACAATGAGGTGCTTACATAATTGATTGGACTCGAGCGAAACTGAGAGGACCCAATTCGAGTAGACTGAAGTTTTTTTAAAATTTGAAATCCGATATGATGGTAACAATGTTTATATTTTCTCGTGTTTTGTGATAAGTATGAAAAGGGTAGTTTGGTGGAATCCGGCTCGAAGGACCATATTTGTGTATAAATGTCCTTCGAGGCTGTTTCAGGTGGTTCTTGAAAGGGAAATCTTATTAAAAACGGTGTGGCTTTGTCTCAATTCAGTCTTGAATGTGGGCTAATTGTGTTGGGGGGGTTATTTTTAAGCGTGTGTAATCGCCGCCCGAGTCTTCCGATTTAAATATAGCGGCTGCATGCATTAACGTCTCGTTTTACCTTTCGCACATGCAGTCTTTCGATGCCACAACCGCAAAGTTCATGTTCCCGTATGCAAATTCATTCATGAACACAGAGGAATGATGGACGTGGCGCTTGAACTCTGCAGACGACTGCTAGGAATTTCTAGAACAGGCGGCTTTCTATGAATCTTTTATTAAATTTTGAGCTGAGAATGCGGAAGCGGATCTTATGCTCGGCATATCTTTTGCTTGGAAAATTTGCAGTTAAACGACTAATAAGAAAGATAAATAATAAACATTGATTTTCTGTGGCCAGGTGTTTACATAAATTAAAACCTTACGTTTTTAAATGGATTTCCTTTGTATTATTTGTATGAAATATTTCAAAAAAATGTTTTCTGTCTAAAATAGCTCTCACACTGCTACTGATTGGTATAGTAGGATTAGTAGGAATTTCCTTAAAAAAATCATTTGTAAAATACTTACTTATAACTTAGATTCCTTATTAAACGTCTAGATAACTGTACTTGAGATAGGTATATTCGTTAAAATGTTAACTCTATTTCTCAGAATAAAAAAAATTCAGTTGTTTTATACAATTTAGGAAACACAAGATATTTTATATCTTCGTGATCATCTCTGTCACCAACGCATTTTACGTCGTTATTAAAAAAACATAAATTGTGGGAACCCAAATAATAGATATCATGACTGTAGATAAATTGAAATGATTGTTTTAGGGTACATGAATTTAACTAATTGATTTTGTTGCATTTTTAGGAGTGCTGGTTTTATATAGAACTTGGATTTGTTTTTAAGTTGTTTTCCTGAGTCAACAGAGTATCTTCTCTAAGGCGAATTCTGGGGCAGTACTTCTCCACCTTTCCTGGCTTTTCTTCCATCCTCCCATCCTATAATTCCTGTTCTTGACTGAAGCCGGAGGCAAGGTCCCCGATTGGAGGAATTACCTTGAAAGTTTACCTTTTGGAACGTGGAAAAATAATGAAAACAATTCAGCAATCCCACTGTAGTCTAATTCTTCGAGCTGCAAATTTATAAACTTACCACTATCAACTTACTTAAATTTACATCTTATATTATAAGCGCTGATGTCGGTCGCCGTCCAGACGTAAGCAGGCGCGCGCACACGCAGCATGAACGGCCTGCATACTAGCAAGTGGCGCGCGCGCACAAATGGCGAGACCGCATTTGTATTGTTAACGCTGGCAAAGCCGGACGTCGGCTGGCCACCAGCCTAAGCAAGCATTTTTATTGTTAACCGTTTGTCAGGTCATTTTGGTATTTTAATTAGCCACCTAGGCTTTAGGGCAGCGTGCCCGTATGCTAAACCCTTTTAGTTACTTATTTGGCTCCATCGCCTAATTCCATAATAATGATTTTGCACATATTTGGCCCCAAACGCAGTATTTCTCGTCAGTTGGAGCAGCCCTTTGCTGGTACTTTGGCAGCCGGGTGTTATCGCTCGCAAGAATTCCGAACCTTCTAGAAATCACGCCGTTGAGGCGACTGCGAGGCTTCGTGCTATCTTTGTTACCGGAACTTATTTGTTTTATTGAGCGCATCGCCATTGGCTGTCGAGAGTCACGTGGTAACGCCGTTTTGGCTCACGCCACTGCAGGGGTCGTAACACTGCTTGCTTGGGCAGTTCAGCTCTGGCCGTTGATCGAAGGAGGTCGCGTGTGATTGTGCGAGTGGCACGTCTTTACGCCAAAGCGTAGGTGTGTGAAGGGCTTCACGGGGCCAGTTCTGCGTTTGTGAGAAAGGGGGCTTTTCCTTTGCAACTCGCTGTTTTCGAGGATCTTTCTAGGCAGGACGAAGTAGGCCCCTTTGCCGCCGTAAGTGTGCTCTCAGGAGAGCGTCCTAACGCCGCCATCTTGGCGGATTCCAGCCCGTTTACCCCTAATGCCGTGTTTCGGCGATTTAGCTGCCACAGACTGCCGCCTTCTACCAACTGACTGCACGCAACTCTCATAGACCGTCTACGGACTAAGGTATTTGTAATTACAACCATTTAAACATATTAACTGTCGCTTGTGCGAGCGGTGGTGCTTTTGTGCTCAACTTTGCGTGGGCGGATGCATGCCCCCTTGCTTGCTTGTCGCGGCTTTGAATGCCGGTTTGAGGCCACCATGCTTCAAGACGCTACTTTGGTAGCCTACTAGTAAGTTCATGTGCGCGAGTTTCGCGTTTCATCGCCTAAATAGCTAAAGAACTCTGCGCCTATGTTTTGGTGTTACGTTTGTGCTAACTTTTAATTCAGTAACGTTAGGTGCGCGAGCTTCGCTATACTGTACCGATTAATACATAAATGGAATCAACGCCTCGCCGTGCTGAGCCTGGCGCGCCCTAATCTGTTCGAGCTCTTTGTTTATGTTCGCGAGGGCTTTGTGCTTTGCTTATCAGGTGTTAACCGCAGCCAACGACTGCGTGGGCGACGTAGCAGGGGCTGGCAACTATTCCAAATTCGCATGCTTTAGTGAGGCTATGTTAGCCCCTCTTCCTGGTCAAATATTGCAGTCACGCTGCCCTGCTGCCTAACGAGTTAGGCCTTCAATTAAATCGTCGCGCATTTGTGCGGCGTCGTGCTTTGCTGCTAGCTACACTGCTCCCGTTGCCTTTGCAGGTCGGCGTCTGTTATCGCGAACTAAAGCGCCCTTTTCCGGAGTGCGTATTTCTAAACTGTACTCTAATATGTAAAGTGTCGAACCCACTGCGGCCGGCCACCCATAGTGTGTTGTTTACTAGAATAGCGCGTCCATCAGCTGGTGCTTAACGTAAGAAATAACATAAGCTTGGCGGCACGATTTGCTGCCCAGATGTAGTTATCGACCAATAGACGCATATTTAATTAAGGGACGTATTATTCCTATTCGACCTGTGCATGCTTTGTTTCAGATAGCGCCTTTTATAGTGTAAAGATTGGTGTACGGCGAGACGTGAGAGATCAGAGCGTGCAGGTAGGTCCAGTGGTTGCGCAGTCTCGGCCCAAAGAGTCCCAATATTACCATTCCAGTATTTGCGATCACGACATTGTTATTTGAGCTTGCAGCTCATGAGAATTCTTATCGACGGAGTATCTTGAATACTTCGCTCCCGTTTAACCGCCCAGGACCGGTTATTCGGGTTAAGACAGGCTTGGTGGCGCCCTCATAATTTTGACGTACCCTATATATATGCCTCAACACGCTTGCCCAGAACGTATCGTGTGACTCACGCCCGACTCCCTGAGCGTTACAGCCGTGGCCTTTAGCCTCTTTCTAGCAAATCTCAGGGCAAGTGTGCCAGTTTTCCAGGACTGATTCCGTGGTGCGATGCTCACCTTGGGTGGGTGTCGTAAAGTTGTTTTAATACCGTAACACGTTTCTTTACGCTGGCAGGGCCAGACGTAGGCTGGCCACGAGTTCGAGTATATAAATATTTGTTGAGTTAGTTAAAATTATGAATCTCGTATCGAGTTTCATTTATAAGATTCAATTTTAAAGTTATTTCTACTTAGCTTCAACTTGAAGAATCTGAATTCGTAGATTAAAAATTGAAGACATAAATTAAGTTTGTATAATTAAATATTATGGGGATTCAGAGTTGTCAACTACAAATACTACCTTCGTTGGAAAGTTAAAATTGTATTGCATAAAGTTATACTTCTGATCACCAGCTTCAGTTTCAAATTAAGAAATTTGATTTACCAATAACCAACTGTTAGAAATGAACCAAAAATTTGAATGGACAAAATGAACCTTTGAGTTTTACAGTATAATAAACTTACATCTTAAAAGTCCTAAACTGTTAGGTAAACATGTAGACTTATAGATTTGGAATTCTAATTTCCACACTAGGAAGTATAACTCGTAAACTAGATTTTCTAACTTAGAAGATATAATCTATGATTTGGAAAAGAGGAGTTTCGCCTTTGGTGTGGTTTACACGTTGAGTTACCGTGTTCTTTTGCTTTTCCTCCTGATGAAGCCCCTTACGAAAGTGGGCAAAACGTTGAGTTATTCGACCTCAATAATGACACGATACAATCCCGGAATGGTTTGTTACTTAATGACAATGGCGGCGAAAGCCTCTTAAATCATCAACTCCAGTCTACAAAATCGTGATTGCTACATTTAAATTTAGAATTTCAAGGTTCAAGTTTGGAACTATTTCAGATACTTCTAGTTTAAGTTTTTTGCTTTTTCTACGTCCACGTACCTGCATCTCCTTCCTCTTTTGAATAGTCCAATAATAGTTTAGGATAACTGGGTTCTTCAATTTTTTTATTTGTTTTCTTCACCGTTTTATGTAATTTGTTGTACTAGTATCATTTATGTTTTCTACTTCTGTTTCTCTCATTGTGTCACTTCATTCCGGAATTGATATTTCAAAGTATCTCCTTTAGTTCGTCTTAGACATTTTATTGGGATTTGTATCTGTATCTTGGAAGATTCAGGATTTGAATGTCAATTATAAGTTATAACTTAGGAACTTAGGAAGAAAAATGTGCTAGCTACATAAAAAACATAATATTAGTGTGTTAAATACAGCGAAACTAACATAAAGCAGGTTCTTTCTACCAAGTATTATTAATATTGTTAATCTAATATCATTAAAAACTAACTAGTGTAAAAGAGTCTTCGTTAATAATGATGTACGATATACAGAAAAACCGTTTATTTCATATTTAGTACAGATTAATATTTATCAATGCCGATCGCGACCGCTTGCCCTTATAGCTCATTCCAAAGTGTCCCCCGTTCTCTCCAGTTGTGGATATCCCATTTCACAGCTCTTTCCCTCGAATTTGAGCTTGAATGGGTTGTGGTTCAGCGAAAACATCCACAGCTGAGGTCGGGAGTTTACACTAGGATTAATTATATCGTATTTGAAAAAATAGACCAGAAGCTACGATTACCAACATTTAATAAATTTTTATTCTATTCAGCAATGGGGAAAAGATAGTGCTCTTGTGGTATAATTTTCTTGAACGCACTTGGATATGCATCTGTTTAGTGTGACACCAGTATAACAATATTCTTTTTATAGTAGGTACATGTTAAAAGCAAATGTAAATGAGATAAAAGATGGAAATGCTTATTACTATATATATATATATAAAGATAGTCCCTCTCACAGCTTGTGTGGTTACATACACAGTAAAATGTTATTTCTTGACTGGGATAGGGGTTGGAAAAACTCCAATCTCAGTGCTACGCACAGGTACCAAGCTTTAATGGTTAGATTGAATTAAAACCACTTGTATGTTTCGCCGAATAACAGCCGAATCTCGTATAAACCCGGGGTTTAACGACGCTTTGCGTTTGTAGAGCTGCGTCAAGAATTGTCAAGGCGTTCGCACTTTTCATAAGTCTTCGAAGCCATTAAAAAACAACTGTACTGCCCAAAGCTGAATTTGGGTGACATCAACCCCTTGCACTATCCTATCCCCTGAATGGCCAACGGTTTTTAGTTTAAAAGTACTCATATGTATTATATACTAAAATGTGTGCCGGGGTGTGAACTAAGATGTGTTCTTTGTACAAAAAAGGTCGAAATTGTACACTTCATGTTTGTTTAGTTATTTGTACACTCGAGGTTAACTATTTTGAGTCGATCTCTCTTCTCTTTATTTAAGGGGGGCTTGCTATTTGAAACACTTTTGCTGTGTTGTTTACTTAAGTTTCAAATTTTATAAATTGATTTATGAGTTGCGCAATTGTATTTACACTGTATATTGTCTGTTTTGCAACCCCAGTCATTTAAAGGCTTAGTAAATCTCATTTGTAAGCTACATAGGTGGTTTCTTTGAGTAAAAGTGCCAGTTATTTAAGCATTAAGAAAACGCACCCTTCAGGCCCGTTAAATTTGAAAGTTGTATTTTGTTGCATTGTTGTATTGATTGGACAATTGTTAAAATATTGTAAAGGAATGTTGAACTTCAGTAGATAACGCAATTAGGTATTTAGCTGACAAACAGGTAAGCCTCCACGTAAGTATTTTGTACCACAGCCGCTGCTTCGGCCGTGAACGTGAAGTATTAATATTACGGGCCAGTGGCATACACAACATTAATGGCGATTTGGTGTGTTGGTGTCTTTAGCGTTTGGGTGCAAGTGTAACCCATTATTTCATATTTTGTAATTCCAAAATATTCGTTCTGAAAAATTATCTTTTATATAGACCACACAATGGTTTATTTAACAGTAATTTGTCGTTCAGTTAACATTTATTGGTCCTTCAAGCCGGATGTAAAACACATATTATTTGATTTTGCGAAATTAAGTTTATTTCGGAAATGACTCGCCCACCAAAGCACTATGTAATATGTATAAATATATTCCTGGTATTCTAATTACGTTATCTTTAACTGCCAATTTCCGCGTCGTTGTTTGTGCCTATACGGCCCGTGATCTTTGTTTCGTTTTGGGAAAGCGGCATCGTCAGTTCAGGTTAGTATACCTGCACGGTGGTTCAATCATAGCTTATTTCTAGGAATTTTGTATTGTTTGAATATTGTAGAACTACATTTACCTGCAATACTATGATGAAACTCTGTTGGAAAATAGAGAGATAGCATATAAAGCGGTTGATGATTTAATACTTTGCATTTTGTTGAAAACGCGGTCAAAATTCTTTGATTCATATTTGACTCTATTTAGGACGGCCCATCTAGAAATTTTGAATTTATCTAAAAATGCGAATTTAAATCAGAGAATACTCTTCGTAAGAAAGCTGATGATGCATTCGTTGAGTTTAGCTCCATTATAGAAACGTTAAATTGCCGAAATTGAGTACCTATCCTACACTTTTATGGTAATTTGAAGCAATGAACAATCTTGCTTTGTCGAATATTGAGAAATATTAACAAGACCTTTAGAAGCGTTGGAACCACTCTCGAATAACTTCAGATTAGTTCTAATGCAATGAAGAACTAAAGAAGGCCAAACTTCAAAAACCATAAAAACATAAGACTGCCTAAATCGGATTTTTCGATTGCTTCTGTGGTTATTGATAACGCTGTCGATAATGATGCACTCAAGATACCCCTTCAAAGCACAATTTTCACACTTTATTTACGAAATCAGAGGTCCTGACGCTTTTAATACAAGTGCCCCATATTTTCGCTTGAGAGAAAGTGCTTATACCAACAAAAACAATATGGTTAAAGCGTGGTTTCGTCCATAAATCTTCTGACGCCCCATTTAGTTTTTTAAGGCGCAGATATTTATTACGAACCGCTGGCTGCGGGTCGTCTTGCATCTATAAAATTAAGGAGATATCGTGAAGCAGACGTTATCATCAGGCCGGTGCATTGTGAGAAACCTTACGCACTAGTCCTGCCTATAATTTATTGTTGAAATACATTTTATATTTAACAGATTCTGAAAATTACTGATCTTGCAGCATGTTGCTACCATCTGAGCTCTTACTGCTGGTTAATACCTATACATTTAATGTAATCAAGCCTAGAGCTTTCCGGCTGATCCTGTGGTAGTTTAGATTTTTCACAACGTTTAAACATGATAATTCAGCAGCAACCATGAGAGGGCCCTGAGACAAAATGCAATTATGCAATTACACTAGGCTCTTAGCCTGAATACGAGACGGCGCCAATTCCGCCCTAACAAGCGATTAAGACATTCCAAAATTCACAGAAATTGGTTTTAATTTTCGCAGAAAATTCTATAGAGCGTATGTCCGGCGAGTATAATGAACTTAACTGTGCAAAATGAGCGTAATTTTTAAGGCACAGAATTGTGTATTAACACCCCTTTTGGTGGTTCTAATACAATGTAATATATTTTTCTATAGCTGGAAGTTACGAGCTAAGTTGAAATATGTAATATACTTTTAAAATACTTACAATAAAGAAATACTATCCTTTACGTAAATGCACTCATATACCTACCTTATTGCTCAATAAGATCGGTAGTAATTGACGTAATTTATAAATAAATCTGACATTTGAAATTATGTCAAGTGTTTAATATTATTATGCCACGACTAGTCAGTTTAAAAGCAGTGATACCCCTAACTCCCAGCTGAATGGACTAACCTTCAACTAACAACTTCGTCTATACGTTTAATGATTGAATCTTCTTTTAAAGAATAATAATTATTTGATTTTATGAATCAAAAGCACAATTCCAGGTATTTCATAGACTATTTTTGTATAATCAGTGTGTTAGTATGTAATAGAAGTTTTATTTGACATTACACAATAAAATGCAAGTTGTCAGAAATTTAATCAATTATCGTAATATTCAAACTTGATTAAATTAAAAATATAAGGTTCTAAAAGTTATCCTACTCAAATTATTATAAGAGTCGAAAGCGCCGAGTACTCAAATCACAGGTATAATTTAGAAAAATTATTACTTAATTTTCTATAACAATCTTCTAAATATAATTACAATGGTTTTAATAGTTGTCGCACCAAACTCACTTTCTAATTTCTTAATATTATTTAAGAAATTGTCACTAACCTTCTGATGATTGTTTTATGTACCTGGACTTTCTATCTCGACTTCTAACTGGATAAAACTCAAGTCAGCAAACCCCCCTTGGTGGTTTTTGACCAACTCACAAGCTCGTTGTCGCTCTTAGGAACTTTTGTTGCTTGATTGAACTGATATGCAGCACACAACACTCACTTCACTGATTCTATTTTCTTCGTAGTATTTTAGTAATCGAATTCAAATATCTTTGATTTATATATTTTTATAATAACTGTGACTTGAAGTCAAATTATTACTACTACGTATCAAATATCCAATTATTATTTTCTCACAATTAATGGGAATTTAACCCTTAACGTGAATATTTCGCATAGATTCTCAATTCAAGTTAGTTATTTTATATTGTTACTGAAAACAACCTTGTGGTTGCCCTTACTACCCCACCAGTCAAACATAAAACTGTGATATCACATGATATCCATTAGATATCTGGATGTAAATATTTAAATTAAATGTATCATACATCTTGTATGTTGCATTACAGTTTGAAAGAAATATTTCCATAATTTTCATTTTTCCAAATTATATAAAGGTTGTAAGATTCGGTTCCTTTCCCACTATATTTTTTTTAATCGACGACATACGTGCCTGAGAAACTGAAAATCGGGTAATCATTGGAAGTGGCTTTTGCTGGGTTGTAATTTTATTAGTCGCCAAGTTTTAATTGCGAATTAATTTATGCGAAACTCCAAGCTCATTCTGTGGCGGAAGAAGACTTGACTGCGCTAATATGATAATATTTTCATAAAAAAGAGTAAATGTAGCTGAAAGACATTCAGGGAGAAAACTCACGTCATATTTTCCCGATATTGTTTCTGTATATAATGGGGTATTTATTCCTTTAATTTTGTATTTTAATGTTTTATAATTGAAAGTTCATCGTTTACATGCAACTCATTAAAATTCAATCAGATCCTGAACAGTTTAATTTTTCTACTGTCTCCTACAGTTGAAGTGAATGGTGGATACAAGTTTCATGTCGATTCCATACAATTCAATAAATTTCAATCAACCTTCTGAACTCATATCTTCGCCCATAAAAACTTAGCCTACTATACTTAGTACTACGACATTAATTAAAATTGATTAGCGAGCTAATGTTGTCATGTTATTCTCGATAACCCTGCGCTGGTGTCACAAAATTGTACAGAAAATGTGACTTCCTTAATCGCTTTTAATAAATCAATCGTCCCATCCGAAGCTTGCGTCCCTGGACGATGCATACTCTGACGTAACAGTTCTCGAAATCAATCGCAGTAATTGAAGTAGAATTCTATCTCAGTTTTTTCTATTCTTCCTGAATTAATGAATTTTGTTTGTCCATTGTTTTACAGAAGCTTCTTTATCCTGCCTTGGGACTGCTTCCAATTTTAGTGTATTAATTAATTTCATATTTTATTCGCCCATTCTTAATAACTCTTTGGACAACTCCATCCCGACGTCAAAGACCTTAATTTCGAATAGCGTCCTTGTCTTCGAGATGTTTTATATTGACATAACTGCACCCCACTTTTACACTCCAGTAGGTCTCGGAGCATAATCGGTCCTTTGTGCCTCTCGTCGATCCCATTTTAGCCGGAGGAAATGTTTCTCAACAGCGCTAAAGCGCTAACAAGAACTAATAAAACAATACTTATTTTTAGTGTTCGCATATTTTTAGGTTTGTGGTCATTAGATTAGTACGCACTGCGGAAGTCTGATGTGCAAATTTCAAATAATAAATGGTCTTTCGCCACACAAATCGTTCACCTAAGTCCGATAGATATTCACTATCAAAATGCACTGATGAAGCCCAGTAATTAGCTCGTAGGTAAACCGATTTTGTATTTATTGTGGTCTACCCGACTCAATTACTACAATTATTAATATTCAGTTGCAAAAAGGAGAATGTTGCGTTTTACTGAATGTTTAAATTGAAACAGATTATTCATACCAGCCTTTTACATTTCGATTATCATATGCGTTATACACCCATTTACATTTATCTTATTATCAAAACATTAAACACTCACAAATACCGGAAAAAATTGATATACAAGGTGATCCTGAAATAGTTACTCAAATCAGGGATTGGGTTAAACTCACTGTACGGACGTAACAAGTTCCTATGGATATGGGTTCGAAACCGAATCACTCCGAAGTTACAGTCGAGTCACTTCTTCATACCTAAAAACTAATAAGCATATTTTGATCATCTTTTCCAAGATTCTGCTGTCTCAAATAATACTTTGTACTTTTTCATTAAAAGTGGCCATACACTTTTAATAGTACGTTTACCAGCCATCAGTAACATATTTCAAAGAGAGATTCTTTCAAAGTTCGCACAGAAATGTACAAATCGCATATGTGGAAAGAAAAGTATTTGGAATGATACAGCACCAGTACTACAAGAATTGGCGCTGAAAATGATTACATCAGTGTTAATAGATTTGCTGAACAACAACATTACCCCATCATGTACAGCGAGGACCATCAATTTTGACAACAGATTGCCAACGACTTCAGTTTACTCAATGAGTGTTTCAGAATTATTTAGAAGAGACAGATTATAAATTTTCATAATAATTATCATTGGGCATAGGGCAGTGTTGCAGAGATAGCACCCTTGACGTCAGGCGGTCGCGCCTTATGAGGGATGGTGACCTGGCATGACTGGTCCTCACAAGATGCCTAGCTCTCAACTTATGGCTTCTAGTACCACACCCTGAAAAACTGCATCGACCTGCAGGAGAAACTAAGTTGAGGGTAATCATATATGGTGAACTGAGTGCACACCGAATGACTACCGGTATAAGTTATGACACTTTTTTGCCTTGAGGTGGTGCAAGAACCAACAAACGGTCAACGGTATAAGTATAACAAATGAAAAGGATGAGCATCGAGATTATGGGCGTTCATGAAAGGATATGGCTCGAAAATGGAAGATGCACTACCTAAGATCATGTCGTTTATTATTTTGAGAATTCTGGAAGCCATCATGAATATGAGGTAGGTGTAATCAAAAACAATACCATGGCATCGAAAGTATATAACTTTGTACATAGCTGTCTCTAGAATTATATTACTGATAGAAATCAAAGCATCTCCGACGAATATGACAGCAATCCAAGTGTATGTCCCTACAATCAACGAGCACAGGCGATCAAGGGATGGAAGAGTTCTGTAAAACACTTGATACTACACATGGACATTCACAAGAAAATACAACAAATTTCATTTTGATAAAGAAAAAAATAAGAAACAGAATGAAATCTGTAGAAACATACTTTGCGGCTGATATTAAACGAGACCATGTTCACTTTGTCATGTTAGCGCCAATCCAAATTAGTATTTCTACGCATAATAATGCTTTCAAATTTGTAAGACACCATAGTCAGTACTTCAATGCGCAGATGGGCAGCGGTGGGCAACGACGCGTAGAGCAGAGTTTTGTGAAATGCCTCTCAAATCTACTTAGAAAGTAGCCCAGACGAAGAGAACCACAAAGGTATAAAAGAAAGGCACCCAGCCTGCTAAAGGCACTTAGATCCAACGAACCCCGTCTAACCAGCTCTAACCGGAAGAGCCGCCAGCTTCTACGCTCTTAGGGTTTAGCTAAAGTCGCTAGTCCGAGATCTAGACCTGTCCAGAACCGTAAGAGACTTGACTACCGAGACCCACCTAGAAAACCTTCTAAGAACACCCCATCCCGAATTGAAAATCTCATAACATATTTGTGTGGCTTGTTGGTTACAGCACCTGCAAATATTGCAGGTCATGTTTGTGGCTTGTTGGTTGCAGTACCTGTTCACGACCCTCAGAATAACCCTTAAATTGAATTTTCTGGCTTGGTAGTTACAGAACCTGAGGTTGAGCTACCTTTCCCTACAACTCCATGGGTCAGGACTCCAACACTGGATCGCAGAAATTACAATAATACGCTCCCAGAGAGGCAGCGGCAAACACGCAGATTTCTGCGTGATAACGGCCCACCAGGTCTATTTACCTGTACAAAAACACTTTCATGTCCCACGGCGAGGCCCTAGAGCAAAACCAGAGACAATCACAGCTTCCGCTCCGACCCCGAAATTTGTCGCAAGTTTCGGCGAACCACCTTGCTGGCGTTTAGAAGCATATCGCGGCACTACGGGGTCGTAAAAAATTGCTCCAGGGACCGTCTAACACCAGTACTCCCCAATTCACCCTCGAGGAGCACATGAACCACAGCTATTAGTCGAAATTTAGCAGTACTTGTTTGACACTAAATGTAAACAAAGCAGCTATTTGGCGATGTCGTATTTAGCACTGTTACGCTCATTTTGTCATTTTCCTTAGAATAATAGAAATAATTAACCAGAATTGTCAATTTACATTTATTTCCTGAAAATACAGTATTTTACCTATGGTTAGGCAACCCAAATACCATCAGTTTTAATTCTGCATAAAAGGAACAGTTCTGTTTATCAGCTCATAGCATACTCTACATTCTTTGGTTTTTATGTTGGCCAACTTTCCAATTTTTTGAACTTTGATAGGCTGAATTGGGCTGGTTTTGCGCATTTTTCTGGCATTTCCTGGCAAGTCTTGCGTCGTGTAAGTTTGAATCGCTTCCTTTGGAGGCCTAGTCTCACGGCTTTGATAGCCATCTTCATTGTTGGAAGGATATAGAGGCTCCGCTACCCCTGTTAGAATGTTCCGGAGATTGGTGCTGATATCACCGGCATTCGCTTCGTCTTAGGCGGCTTTGATGGGACGTTCATTCTTTGCACGCCTGCCTCAACGAGATGGCTGCATTACACCTTTAAGGTTTGTAATTGGTGTATGCCTACGATCTCTTCTTTTGAACGCCGTAATCTACCTGGAAAATTTGTATTTTTAGCCATTTTATTACACCCCGGGAAATGAATTGTTAGCTGGAATGGGTTCCTTTACCTCGATTGGTGCTATGTGTATTGAGGCAATTGGTGCTTGCATCGCCTGCCTGCGGCCTGTTCGCCGTCCTCCCTGCGATACTCGCTATGGTGCTGGAAGTCGGCGCCTATTCTGAAGCTGGTGGCTTGCGTTCGGCCCTGGATCGCAGCATCTGTGTGAATAGTACGAAACATAATTTGGGGTGTGTATTTATGTTAGCGAACTAACCGCCTAGTTCATTGTAGGCATTTAATTCAGCTTTTGTTATAGTAAATTAATTGTATAGGTAGTATTAGGGCACACCGTTCAATTTGTTTTGCGTCTCATGTAATTGTAGATTAAATTTTTGTGGCAGCTGTATTAGCCACGCTCTTGGTATGATATCTTAGATATTCGGGTTATTGAATTGGGTGCTACGTTTAAGTTTGCTTACCTTTGGCCTGCCCCAAATGTGATGAAGGTCGTTTTGAATTGGGCCCCTGTAACGTAATTTAACATTCAGTTATGCTATTAAGCCCTTGTAAGACAGTTAACCTTATCCAGAATACAGGCTACTGTTTTTAATAAATTTAGCTGCAGAGGTTAGTCTTGTAAATGCCACTCGGCAATAGGTTGTAACTAGCGGACCGCCCGCGGTATAATGTTCAAATATTGGATATTCGTAAAGCGATTTTGCAACTTGTCATTTTAACTTTGTTAGGAGCATACTACAAGCCGTTGTTTTGAGTAGACATAAAAAGCATGACGAGTTTATGACAGAAACCGCCACGTCCTGTATGATCATACAATTGTAAAGCGGGTTTCGACCCTTCAAAATCTTGACGCTGTCACATTTAAGTTCAAGCTAACATTCGGGGTAGTAGTTAGCCTTTTTGCTTGCATAGCTTTGATTTTGCCGCACTCTGCCTCACAGGATGCGTGCGAATTTTTGTACCTGCTTTTCCAATTGTATAGCAACTTATTTTCTTTATTCGCGATAGCTTACAGCTTAAGTTTTTTTATTATTAGCTATGAATGAACTAGTTTCACAGATATTGATGCAGTGCCCTTTGTCAATTTTAGTGTGTTCTTAGGTTGTTTACTGATTTGTGTGGATATTTGATTATTGCTGTGTTATTGACTTGTTTGTATATTGTTGGCGTTTGATTGACGATTTGCCTGTCCCTGTTCGAGTAGTTAGTGTTATTGTGTTACATTATAATACCAATTCGAATAAAAGCTGTGATATTTTATTGGTCGTCTGTGATATTTTATTGGTCGTTACTTTGATTTCGTTTATTCTGCTGGAAAATTATCTCCACCTTGTGATGGTCCGACGCAAGGATTAAAACAACGTCGAGGACCTGGCGCCCTCGCCTTTTTTTATTATTCACTTCCAGCGTAGCTGGAACCCCGACCCTTCTCGGCGAGTTAGCCCATTTAGGCCGATATTTACCAGCCGGAAAAATATCTAATACAACTTTCGCCAACAGGTAAGGCCAAAACATTTATCCTTCCTCACAGCACATAGAACGAAGCGTTAGGTGCATTTTAGGTGGCGTCCTCAACCCAGTCTACCAAGACCGGCCAAGTATCGTGAGTTATTCGCTGTCAAAGATGAGTTTTACGGCGTGCCCCCGAATGTATTTTATTTTCTTGTTATAATATTCCACATAAATGATATGAGTAATTTTAATTTTAAGAGAACCTGATCTGTAGTTTGCAGATCAATGAATACTTTTTATTTACTTCGTCTATATACTTGAGTTATGGATCAGACCTTGGCATTCTGACTACCCATACGGTTAAATTAAGTAAGCGAGCAAAAGTAATTAGGCAAAAATTGTCCAGTTCAGAATGCGCACTACCGCTTGAGAACATTACCACTTAGTAATGACAGTCCTCACAAGTTTAAAAAGTTAGAGAGACAAACAACTGATCAATGACAATAACATCAAAATAGTCACAGCAGAAAAATTAAACAAACCATTTCAAGGCATTACAGTACATACAAACATAAATTAAAAAAAAAACAGAAAAGGAAATCTCAACGATTATGCGTGAAATAGTTGAAGAGTACTTAAAGTCTCAAAGAAAAATAGGAATGGATGGTCATAGATTTATTTTAAATTTTAAAGTTACAATTTATAGTGTTCTCAATCTGATAAACACGTTGAATAGTCGAATTCCAAATGTTTACTATAAAAAAAGCTATTTATTTGAATGCTTATTTGAAAAATAATTCAGTTCAGCTTCCTTAAATACATACAGTTGTACTTCGTCTTTTTGAAAAATTTCATTTACAACTCTGACATAACTTAATTTGAAAGTTTGCTATTGTGAAATTGGTCACCTTATACCCTATATTTGTAATGTGTCACTTTAAGGCCGTAATAGTTATTTATATACCAAGGGCACTATCAAGATATTTATGCCCGTTCAAGGGTTTGCAAGTCACCTGAGGGTTATAAACATCAACCAATGCCCGCGTTGCAGACAACGTTTTATTTTCGACTTTGCATAAGCAAATAAATTAAAAACCGTGAAAATCTTGAAAAGCAGTCCATAACTCCTTAAGGCATAAAGAGCGGGCGTAATGATTATGCCCGTCCATTATGAGAGGGCGTAATGAGGGGGCGTTATCATTACGCCCGCTATTTACGCCTTAGGGCGTTATGGACCGCTTTATATACCTCTTATCATACTAACAAATCACCAGCGTGGCCGAGCGGTTAGAAAACTCGACTGCTACGGCGCGGGGTTCAATTCTGACATCTGGTAACTGGTGGGCGGCTCACCCGGTCGCTTTAAAAATTGGGTACAGAAACCACGGTTGTGGAAGAATGGAAAGTAAGGCAGTCGCCACACCACGCAGTACAACTTTAACGTGTACCAGATGACTGAGTTTCGGAAAGAGATATTTCGGCGACCCTGGCTAGCTGAGTCTCAGGCCACATTCTTAAGTGTAGAATGAAGCGCCCTTTACTTTACCCACTCATACAAACAACAAATAATGGATCAGTGGAAAATAAAGCACTATATCCCTGAAGCCGTAATGTGACACATTACGCTCTAGTTACATGAATAACTATTGCCAAAGACTATCTAATATATATTAGATAGTCTTTGCTATTGCTACAATTTTACGAAATACAAGCTCTCTATACTGTATAGCATGAGAGTTACATTTGCACATAATTTCATATTTATGCATGCCTCATTTAGTTTCCGTATACAGCATGGGATGTGACTAAAGCAATTTTAGGGTTTGATATCTCAATCGGTTCTAATGTATAATAAGACAACTGAAACTAGTTATCTAATCGGTTTGATTACAATTGCACTAATTAATATTGTATTAATTTTCACGATGTATTAACAAATAACGCAATACCTTCTTTTATAGTATTATATTATTAACCCATAAAACAAATATTCCATTATATGAAAACTTATAGAATCGCAACTTCTAAAATGCAGACAATAACAACTACATGTGATTGATAAATTTGCTAGTACTAATTGTTGACAAGTGCTTTTTATTAATATTGTAAATAAACTATTAAACCCGCAGATTATATAGGGTATCACATCACCAGAAGCAGTTTATGCGATAATATGAACAAAGCATCTATTTTATATAATGGATTTTTAGTTCAGCCATCTAATTATTTTGAAGTTGGTAGAATCTTTTAAATACAAACAGTATTTTAATTAAATGCAGTACTTAACGGAGAGTTCAAAATTTATTTGCTATGGTTTTCAACTATGATCAAAGTGATAAAACTCTACTCATAAAATAAATCTCAATAATTTAGTTTGGAATTGCAAATCATAATTGTCATACGAGAGCGATCTTCTATTTTCAAATAAATTATATTGCGTCGTGTTGTTTGCCAGGCATATAACATCGATATTTGCTTGCTTTTATGTGTCTATATAAATACATACAGTGTTTATGTTTGTGGTGATAAGCAGAATGTGTTTACTAAGAGCGAAGGCATACATATGGATGAAAGAAAGTGCAAGAATATTGCTTTAAATCAGTATAACCTGAGTATGTGAAAAACGATAATACAAACCTACAGCAGAATTTGTGTTATTCTTCTATTGCGTATCAAAACATTCGCTGTTGAATAAACACGGTTTTTATATTACCTAACATTATAAGTGAATTTTAAAGGTAGATGAAGTTTTATTGTAGACTATGTAGTTCCTAATACTATTTTAAAAAATTGGCAAAAAACTAAATGACCAGGTTCCAAAATTGTTGGTTGTGAATGAATTGTAGTTTCCTTAAGTTGAATATGTCCATCTGAACTTTTTCCACTTACTAGCTACAGAACCGCTGTAGAAATTTGGTCCCATGTTTTAAAAAAATTCCGTATGTAGTAGTTCTAATTAGTAGAATCTATTTGATTTTTTTTCAATTTTCTGCCTAAACGTTTCAATTCGGAAACTTCGAATAATTGTACGCCACGATTCAACCTAATCTTAAAATTATCTAATTGTTTTATTCAGCGCTTGACATTCTGCGGAATCTCTGATTAAGGTGTTTCTTCTCTGTCTTTATTGTTTTTTTAGATATTTGTTTTTTATTCATTTCAACATGGTACAGGCCTTTTTGGTAACACTATGTATGTCTTTAGTAATTATATTCACCATTTCATCTACATGTGCGTTGTCTAGCTTTCTTTAATGACTTGTTAATTTGTTTATATAATTATTTTACCATGAACGGCAAAAAAATTTAGATTCAAGCCCCAAACCAATATTTCTCAAACTCAAACCAGCTTCAAGTCGTACCAAACAAACGTTCGGGTTACATGGAGATATCGGTGGGCTGGCCAGCATGTGAAGACGGTGTGCCGTTCTTTTCTGTAATTACCAAAGGGTGTTGAAATTATCAGAGGCGCCAGAGTATTTTACAACCGATACCTTCACTAGAACTCTTAAACTCAATAAGGCAGCTAATTCGGTACAGCCTGAAACATACTTCAAAAGGAGTCGATACCTCAATTGCTTGCATTAGCCATACACAAAACCATAACAAGCATGGACAGGTTTGTATTAATTAACTGCAATAAATATGATACAAAATGTTCCATAAGTTAATTTATGCACTCGTATAAATCAGAAAAAAGACCCACGTTGCTGGCGAAAGCCACAATATAGCTAACTCTACTGTTGCCACTAATTATAGTTTAGCTAGCACATAACAAAATTTATTATTTAAATAGGTATAGTGAATGCCAACTAGGATTCCAGTGCGGTTCTCGGAACCACTGTCTGGATCTACCGCCGGTGATCGTACGTTTTAGTTCTTGTCGTTGTACGACCACAATGTAAACAAAGATAAAAGGTTCAATGGTTGTGTTCGCTAATATAAAGCGCTAAGCCGAGAACTGGAATCCTAATTGTCATTTTTTATAACAGATCTTTGGGCAGATTAAATTAGCGGGAAATTACAAATTTACGATGATGCCGACAATAATACTATGCCACCATGTACGCAGAAATTTAGAATGTTTCACAAATGCGTCAGTAATTACTAACAAACTCCGAGGTAATGCAACACTAGCCGGTGATCTTTTAGTACGTTTACTGCCGGTCTTATAAAGACCATTAATCTGACGTTAACTTTAATCTGCTGTTAAAATAAACAAAAGCGCATCAAAATGTCAGTGCTTATGACATATTATTCATTAATAAACAAATGTTGATGCGCTTTTGTTTACTTTAACAGCGAATTAAAGTTAACGTCAGATTAGTGACCTTTATAAGACTGGCTGTTAATGTTATAGATTCGTTTTTATGTTTACTCCCCGCCATACGAGGCGGCGTTGACAAAACGTGTATGAGGTATGGCGTTATCGATGTTTTTTTAATGGAAACCCCTTTGAACGCATCTTTTTACTTACGGTAAGGT
Source organism: Agriotes lineatus (assembly GCA_940337035.1). Classification (NCBI taxonomy): domain Eukaryota; kingdom Metazoa; phylum Arthropoda; class Insecta; order Coleoptera; family Elateridae; genus Agriotes; species Agriotes lineatus. The sequence goes on from OW679199.1 coordinate 121,691,210, forward strand.
AATTTTTGGGTATAGGTCACATTACCAAAAATTATGAAAAAAAAATTAATTTGCAAAATACTAAATTTGATTTGAAGAAGTGTGATTTTAGGCTTTTATCAATGACAGCAATCAACAACAAACATATCGGTCGTCTTAGTTACTGTCAGGTAGACAACGGTGCACAATTTGTACATTTAATTTAGTTGTTTTAGAAATTACTAAACTTAGTATTTTGGAATTTTTAAATTTTTTCTTAATTTTTGATCATCTGATCTATACTCAAAAATTAGCTTACCGTAAGTAAAAAGATGCGTTCTTTCAGATTCCGTAATAAAAAAGGGGGTTTCCATTAAAAAAAAACATCGATAACGCCATACCTCATACACGAGACACCCTGTATGAACGCATTTTATTTCAAAAAATGCTCAAATAAAAATAAAAATCGACGAGTCCGAGCGTTTTAGCCGGAAACGTACATGTTAGGAAATGCTGAATTTATTCCAGACTTTTGGGACACACGGTATGTAGGTACTTATTTATAGTTCCTGAATTTGGAGAAATAATATTCATTAAACTTGACATTTCCAAATAACTGTCTTAACTCGAGAAAAACTAGTTCATCAACGACTGACTGTGAGGTAATTTATGGTGCAGATACATACATATCGTATATTACATCTTATTTAAATTAATTTTCAATTAACAAAATATGTGTTGTTATGTGCATTCTCACTTTAACGTTAATTCTGAATACATTGGAATTTTTAAGGTAAGCCTTTGGTTCTTTTGAATGTAATTTCAGCTTTTATCTTCAACAATCCTTTTTATAACAAAAAATATGGACGTTATTTCATAACGAGCCCGGAGTTTTTATAACCATTGTATTTTTATGGGCACTCGTGACTGTGATAAATGAATCGGGCAACAAACGAATAGACAAGCCAGAAACGCATGCAAATATTCGGTGGAAGACGAAGGACGAAAATAGCCTAGTCGGCATGGAATGTCAGGTGAATACCACGACCTATGGCTTGATAACCTTTATGGATTCAGCGGCTGGGAAGTCTGGAAGATCGGGAGAACGAAAAGCAGACTTTACACTGTAAATATTTGGTCTGGGGGAGAGGAAGTAGGTAGCGAATCGTAGCGACTGTAAAAGCAACAGTCCGGGTCGTAAACAGCTCTATTGATGCCTCCTTTTACTGCGGCCTTTAATTTTTTACGTTTCTTCGATTCAGAAATGCCCAGTCACGGCTTAATTAAAAACGAGTCGCCATAAATTAATAAACATAATTCCTGGCCCATTTGGCATAATGAGGAGGCATCTGGCCGATTAATTTTCCCCGTTTGGCCCACCGGTTTTTCTAATTTAATTTTATTAAGTCGTGGGCGTTGCTCAACTTGGTAGCTAATTTAGAAGCTAATCTGTCGAGGATGGACAAAAATCGGTTCTCCCGATAATAATTAATGGCACTTCTGCAGCCTGAGATGAAAATAAGCATTCAGTGGGTGGTTTTCCAGTTGCAAACACGCAAGGATTTCGCGTTATGTAATTTAAAAAACTTAATTGGCGATACAGTTTAAATTAACACGAGCCCCTGGGGAGCTTCTGTTTTTGATTGGCATGAATTATGAGCAAACTGGAATGTTAATTAAATGTTTAGAAAGTCAAACTGGCAACTGGAAGTGACAATATCGAGTTGATTTTCTTACAAGTTTAAAAGTTTTCATGTGGTCTGCTTCTGCTACCATTTCAGTATTAGACGTGATTGAAGTACAATTCTAAGGCCCCCCTAATAACCCTTGTTTTACTCGAGCATTAAATTTTGTGCTGTCTAAACATCGCTGTCAGCTTTGCCTTCTTTGGAATACGCGTAGGCAGGACATTCAAAACAGAGGTTTCTAATCTCCCGTTCACCTAATAGCTAAAATCCTAACTGTAAGAATTCTGTAGATTTCTTAATGACAGATTTATTTATAAGCTCAGGTTTCACTGTTGCCTGGTTTGTTGCAGCTTTCATCATCTGACCATCGGTCAATCTGAGTTTCAGCTCTAACAAAATGTAACTTTAAAAAAGTACAACAAAAGTAAATGGATATTAAAATAAATACACCCAGCGTTATTGATATTGAGTAACTAATGCATTCTCATTCTATTTTTGAAAGTATAATATTTATGTATTTTTAATTTCTAGCAACGCGTAGGAGTAAAAGTAAATAAATGTTATTTTTTATAGAATCTTCATTAATTTATTTTTAAAATCCTGAAATTTTTTTGTTGGTGTTTATAATTTATATTTGGATTTTTGAGCCTGACAAATCTTTTGTTTGTACGTCGTTGTGTAAAATTACTTTGGTGACAGCTCATGTTTTCATTGACAAGCAACTTGCGTATTTTTGCAACAGATGAATGAATTGATTGTTCTGACGAGAGGTAGAAATATTTGACAGTAGATCCTTTAAAATATATACTAGGGTTGTTTACTCTAGTTAACTTTGAAAAATTGCTGTTGATATCTAAACTAGCCTGGTAATCCAATGTTCAGAATTCTATGTAATATTTCAAGTTAAATTTGCCAATTAAAATTATATCTAATTCGAAATTTCACAATAAAACATAAAAAAATGGCAGATAAATAGATAATTGTAATTTGAAATCACAAATGTTATGCCTCTATGTTAACCTGAACTTTTCAAATTTTGTATTTAAATTGAAAAGTTTCTGATGAAATCGAAAGAATATCTTCCTAAATATTGTTATCAGCAGTGGAGGTGACTCAGTGGTAGAGCCTTTGGTTCTTGACCAGAAAATATAAGTGCGATTCGCACAGACTACAACAGCCTGAAAATCTAACATTGAGCCCACTGTGATTTCCCAATCCGGCTTTGGCTCCCGAGGTTTTATTCCTAAACATTCTTAAAGAGAGATGTTATTAACAAACCTGACGACTATTATTATAGGTTTATATCAGAATTTTGAAATAAATTATAGGTGTGGAAGTCAAAACAGGATTTTTAGTAATAATGTCACGAGATGATTGAATTATCAAAAAAACGTTTTGCTTTCTCACGAAACGGGTTGATTAGAAACACTACGAGCCGAAGGTTTCGACGAAACAACCCGTTGAGTTTGTAAGTAAAGTATTTATTTGATAATTTCTAAAAGTCGTCGAGTGCGTATTCGATTAGATTATACCATAAAGGAATTACATTAAAAATGTATATCTTGCGTATTCTAAAAAACTTGTTGGAAAGGGCATGACAATCACAGCTCAAAATTGAAAACACCAAAGCGATAACACCACAGTGCTAGCCCTGCCAAAAAAGATATTACTTTGAACACAGCCAGGAAGAGTTATTTGTATTGTAAAACATTAGTTATATTACCTGAATACGCTCTTGCGGTCTGACTGGGAAGGAAGAATAGAAAATTAACGCTACTGGAAATATTGGACTAAAGAAACGCGAAATTATTTAACATGTAAAGCGATCGACGATGGTACACCAAAAAAATGGTGGTAGCTTATACTTGTGCATCTTTTTAGTGGCTCCGTGATCATTGGTATTGCACAAAACACATCCAAAAGCAGAAGCGTTTACAAGTTTATTGATTCTTGGAAGAAATGTGTTAATATCGCTTCTCCAAAGCTATCACACTACTTCATACCTAAAGACAATTTCAGTTCATCAATCAGCCATGTAGAAGTTAATAATTGTATAAGTGATCGTTATTGTGCATTTTTATGAAGAAATTTAATCATATACATGCATTTTACCACAAGAAATAAATACCACTTGAATGGTTTAATGAGCATTAGACAAACGTCCCCTTTAAGGTACGCACCGTAGATGTATACTTAGAAGTAGTAAAAGCAATTTTCAAATGTGTTTGTATTCTTTATCTTATAAATGTACTTGGATGTGAGTGTTGTTAAGAGAATTCAGCGTATGCAAAACTCTTGTCTTCGATTAATCTTTGGAATTAGAAAATATTAACGCATATAATATAAACTTATAGAACTCAAATGGTTAAATATGAAAAATAGAAGGTTGTTGCATGCAAGTTGTTTATTCCATAAAATAATTCATTGAAAGAATTCTCTTTATGCGTTTGACAAGATTAAATTTAGAAGTGACGTTCACAGTATTAATGTACGCAAAAATAATTTCATAACGCCGCCATTCCATAAAACAACTTTTTTTTTAAGATCTTATTCATATACTATTACTAATACGTATAACTCCTTACCAGATAATTTAAAAATACTTACACAAGCTACCTTTAGAAATATACTGCTCAACAACTGAACTGGACCACCCATAAAAATTGTATTTGTTACATTATGTCGTAAAATATACAGGGTGAGTCACATAAAGTGTTACAGAGCAATATCACTCAAACTATTGATCATATCCAAAAATGTTTCAGACAAAAGTTTCAGTGTTCGAGAAGGCCGTCATACTGGACCACCCTATGTTTTTATCGGTGGAGGCGCTGAAGCTACGTCAAGGTCAAATCCAGATTTTTAAATGGAACTATGTATTTTTTTTTCGATGACATTATTACCGATTTTAAGACAAATTCAGCTACCTGCAACACAAGGTCATTCTAGTTAGCAAAGTAAGAAAATAGTAAAAAAATCGAAAAATATCGGAATAATCACTTTCAAAGGATCCACTAACCTTGGTTTGGTTCTACCTACAGAAGATGCTCGAAGTGATGACCCTCGACTTGTAAGCACTTGTTAATTCGCTGATGAAAAGACCGTCTAACTTCAGCTAACATTTGTGGTGTAATTTCGGTACATGCTCGTCGTATTCTGTCTTTCATGTCGTCAGGCGTGGTAGGTGCTACCGCCATTACGCGATCTTTGACAAAACCCCATAAAAAGTAATCTGCTGATGTTAGATCTGGCGATCGAGGTGGCCAAGCTACAGGACCGCCCCGTCCTATCCACTTTTCGCCAAAAATTTCATTCATCACTTGTCTTAAACACAGAGCATAATGGGGAACCGTCGTGTTTGTTGCACTGTTGCATTTTTCGATTTTTCGACTATTTTCATACTTTGCGTGACTAGAATGACCTTGTGTTTCAGGTCGCTGAATTTGTCTTCAAATCGGTAATAATGTCATCGAAAAAAAATACAAGGTTTCATTTAAAAAAGTGGAGTTGACCTTGACGTAGTTTCAGAGCCTCCACCGATAAAAAATAGGGTGGTCCAGTATGACGGCCTTCTCGAACACTGAAACTTTTGTCTGAAACATTTTTGGATGTGATCAATAGTTTGAGTGCTATTGCTCTGTAACACTTTATGTGCCTCGCCCTGTATACATACAAGTTTTTGTTTTATAAGATATTTATATTAAACATATTTAATTGTACTATCCTCAAATATCAACTGAAATCATATTAATAAAATTCAAAAATAATAAAATTACAAAAAAATTAATTACCAAAAAATAACAGGAAGAACACAAAAAAGAGAATTAATAGTTTTTTCAGTCTCCTCGAAACGTTTAAAAAGTTTATTCATTGATTTGGCATACTTTGTATGCAATGTGCTATCAACATTTGGGCAAAATTCAAAATTTTTAATGATTATATTTTATTAATGGACTTGGTTTTATTTAAATCAAATTTTGAAAAGAAATGCCTTTATAGTGACACAATACTGAAAGGTTACTAAAAAAGCCATGACTGTTCTTTGGGAAAATATTGTTAAAAAATTGCACCAATATATGCAAATAGTCCAGTTCATTTGTTGAGCAGGATAGTAGATTATTTATGATATATTGTTTAAAACATAGACCTAAGTTTTATCTTTTTATATGATATTTTATATATATTATTTACTCATCATTAGTTCTTTTTTAAAATTTATGTATAGTCTGGGTTAAGTGGCAGAACAGGTGCCCTGGCAAACCTTTCTGAACTTCGCCCTTTTGGGTATACTTATTTTGTTTTACATTTACATGCTTTATTTCTTGTGCTGTTATATCCAAATAAAGACGTTATTATTATTATTATTAATATTATAACGTGGTACAAAAAATTTATTTCTTAAAAATACAACTTTACGCAGTAACGGCTTATAAATCAGTTTTCAAGTTATGGCCCAATTCGAAATTTAATCAACAGTAATATCCCAAGTGCATTAAAATAGCCGATAAAATGTTGACGTTTTCTGTAAGAATGTTTTACTAAGAAGTTTGTCAAGTAAATTTGCCGCTCAACAAAAGTCCCGAGTGAGTAGCACTAGGTGATTTTGGGGCGGAAAATTTACGAGATATATTTCTTCAGAGCAAACAGTTTGATAGAAAATCGTAAAAAATTATTCAGGCTAGTTTAAATGTACGCGGGATATTCGGCATGATTATTTGCCACATGTATGTTACCATGAAAATGTACCAAGCTGCATATACCCGGATATACATTGAATATACAAGTATACCCGCCCGTCAGAAAAATGCATCTTGGTCGAAATAATATCGAGGTATATAATCGGGGGTATGAGATTCATCAGTGCGAAATTAATCCTAAATGTGATAAACAATGTTATTTCTCAGTTGATTAATCCAAGCCCTTAAAATGTATCTACATCAAATGAAACGTTTAAAAATTCATCGATAGGTCCAAATATCAACAATATTGACGGTTGGTACATAATATATAATAATAATAATAATAATGGTCGTTTATTGAAGGAGATCTGCTGTATCGCTACATATAAATACATTAAAATATTATGACAAAATACATAAAAAAATATAACAAAATAACAATATATCTTGCAAGTATGTCACAGTCACCTTCAAAAGAGCGAAGTTCAGATTTATGAAAAAGCAAATTTTCATAATTTGCTCTTACACTTAACCCTATTGCTTCGTTTACTAGAGATACGTCTTGAGAGAGATATGAAAAAACAAAATTTAAATTTAATTTTTAGGTAATTTAGAATATAAAAAAGTTAATTTAGTCATGGATATTTAAAATTGCAATACAGAACTACCTAAATATGAAATATTTCAACAATACAATAGCTCATCGAACTTTTAGGATTTTGGAATTAAATAGGAATTCTCAGATAAAATAAGACTCTCATGTTATGTTTGCCATTTTACGAGTACATTTAATAGTTTAATAGTTATCGAATTTGCCAAAGGTTGAAGATTTTCTGCTATCAAATTATTTCGAATTTGTCGACATTTAAAATTGAAACAAAAATGTTGAAATGGGAAGAATATCTAAAGAAAATTGGAAAAATAACTGTTGTAGTGGTACATATCCTCAGCTAATTAAAACGTTAATAATATTGCCAGTGACCTATTTAATTCCAAAAAGTTGTAGCTCTGTGAGCCCGCTTTACTCGTAAATTGGGATAGAGTTCCTTTGTGTAATGGTAACTAGTTGAAGATTTTTCAATGTAGTAATTCGATTTTGACCCATTATTTTCAAATTAAATAAGCATTTTGGAACCAATAAAGTTCACGTTGGGTCTGAAATGCTATTTGCAGTATGTTAGGGTACGTTTTTCCCTTTCGTTGACAGCTAGCGCAGTTCACAAGAAAAGAACTATTACCTTTTTGTCAGTCATGGTTACGGATATTCAAAAGAAACAACGCTCCGGAGGTTGACACAATGTAACTTGAAACCCTAAAAGGATGTACCCCAAGCCTCTACTTAAATAAAAGCCAATAATAAATATTAACTACACACAAATAAAACAAGAAAGCAAATAAGATTACATCCAAACTAAACGGCCATTTTTAAACTAAACGGTTTTAAATAATAATATAAAAACTACGAGCGATTGTAGAATCTACACGCATTTATTAGTCAAATAAACTAGAATAATTATGACTGACACACATTTTTATTTAAACAATATTAAAAAGAAACCAGAGTAACTGTTCTTTCTACGCCAACATTAAAGGGCATGAAAGTCCAGTCATGTACGCGGTACTTTGCTCACTGTATTTTACCAAGTCTCCCAAGGTAATCTGATCCTTCAGCGACCAACTGACGCTTGACGTCACAAGTTGCTACGATAGCTTTCTAGGAGTTCAAAAAGTCGCTTTGGGACGTGAGATTAGGTAATGTGGTGCAATTCGCACAGTTTTCAAATGGTACAGATGAGCAACTTTTAATAATAGCGTGTAGGTACGCAACTGCACGGCCCTACACCTGGTTCAGGCTTTTTCTCGTTGCCCCAGTATCCATCTGTAAAAATCTTGCAGCTCCTGGCTGACTATTCAAAATCCGCAGAATTATGCAGAGGTCTAACTCAAAACACTGAAATGCAATGCGGCTCAATTTGACAGGGCGAAGGAACAACCTGTTCCTTTGAAGGATGCCGCTCATTATGCCTGCACTTGTTGCACTTAGTATGGCTTTTTCAAACTGCTTCCTGCGAGGCTTGCAAAAACTGCTTAAAAGAACCACGGTTTATAGATAACAGCAACTCACGAATACGGGCGGTAGTTTTCAACTTAACTAAATTCACGTACAGGTAAATATTACAATACATAAACGTATAAATTAGCTGTATATCGAAAGTTTATTAATTACTGTTATTAAGCTTAAGTGTAGTTGGACAAACCCCATTTGATGTTCGCTGCTTAAAACAGTAATTTTTAGTTTTAGTTAAAAATTTCAAATGCTATTATAACTTAATATTTCGGAAAAAATCAGAATTTCTTATGAAAATGTTCAGGATTTAAATATCTACTATATAAAAGGTAGAATTATTCGACAGCGCTGAAAATGCTCAAGATGGAATTCTAAATTAAATTGGGGCTTTTATAACGATACTTATTCCAGGTTTAACTAATTTAATTGTAAGTATTACAGCTGTGTAAAAAATTAAACATAAATTAGAAGTTTAGAGTTTAAACCAGAAACTTTAATATCCACATATTTTGCAATGGCGAGCCCCACATTATATGGATTTTTTTTATATTGCGATTTACAAACGCACTTGCTTAGTTGGAATAAAAATATATCTGCAGTTGCGACAGTGCTTTTGATAAAAAAATGAACTTGAATATACATATGAGCATTATACAATTCATAATAAAAAGGGGAAACACATGAAAAACCATCCAGGAAAGAATAATTGACGTCACGTTTCCAAGTGCAATTTTACTCTAAACAAAGTCTATGGGGCAAGGTATCCATTCAAGTGCGGATACAAAATTGGAGACCATCAAAAAGATGTTATGTTGGAACATCAAAGAATACAGATTTCAGTCATTGCAAATAGAATTATTCCGGCTTCATGTAGCTAAAACATCCTGATGCATCCCTGATTTGGTACTCAGATACTATTAGTTATTTCTAAAACTAGAGCAACATCCGCGGGGAAGACTATTTTTTCAAAGGGATTTGCCTTAGCGGAAAGAATTGTAATGTGTGTTGATGTTAATTAAACCGTTTTGAGAAATAAAATGCCACCTTGCTTTGTTTTTCTCTTCATGACTAGATAAATTATTTTCAAATATTCTGGGTGTGAACAGCAACCAACAGAATTTAAACGACTCCCTTTATGGCCTTTCTACGACACACTTGGTAATGCATGGCAATGCACTCGTTTCTTGTTTATCTAATTATTTATTAATACTAACTTGCATTCTTCGAATCAGCTGGTCATACCAGTATCCTTCCTTATTCCTAAAATTTTATGTTTTTACAATAATAAGAGAAAATATTAGCGGTCGAGTTACTGTAAATATTTTTCTTCCAATATATCACATTCATCAATTTAATCCTGTAGAAAACATCAAGACGAGGGAAATCAGAAAAAAGCTCTCGAAAATTGCTTTGCGCAAAAGAGAGTTGCCTTATAATTCGAACTACCTTATAAAATTGTAGCAATTCGCCGTTGTGCCCTTATCTTCATGATATTTTCGCAGCTATTTTCATGTAAATATTTCGTCGATTTAGTAAAAGCTGAAAATAGTGAAAAGGCACGAAATCATGATCCTCACGTCGTATTTAGATTGAAGTGACTCGAAAGCTAAAATAAATCTGGATACAGAGAGTAAACATATGATTTATAAGAGCGTACTGTGGTGGCCAATGACCTAAATAGCTCATTTTTGTTTACTTTATTCTTAAATACGGGGTGCTGAAACACTTACATGTTCTAAATTTTTTTAAAAGTGATAAATGGAAAGGTATTTTTGGTATTCTATTTTTGGAAGCCTTATTGTTTGTCTAGTTTCAATCACCACTAACTTTTAAAGACTAACCCAAATAGTACGTTACGTTGAACGTTGAACTCAACGAATATTTTTTATACGCACGAAAACGTACTATGTATAGTGAAATGTACAGTGCGAACGTTGGCTGTGGAACGCTCCAAATAAAAAATTCCCCGATCATCTGCGGCCAAAATCCTCGGACACGTCGACCTTATTTTTTGAACGCGCATCTTTTCTGATAGTTGTAAACTTTTTTACCCCCACCTCTTTCCGTAATGACGTCATCGCCATTTTTTTTAAATGGCAGCCACCACTTTTTTTATGGAATCTGATTCTCCTTGAAATTCTGCATACAGCAATATGCGGTTGGGCGATGTTCATTTGATTACTTCACAACATAATATGAACCGGTTAACAGACAACGAAGTAATTTTTCATCGCCAAGTAGGCAGCGAACAAATTACAAAAACATCTGTTTACCAGTAAATCGCCCCGATCCTACAAGAATTTAAAAGTAAACCGTACAAAATAAAACAATAAATCGCGGCATGCTCGCTCAAAGGAGCACCAATTCTCAAGTGCAATAAAAGGGCCAACGGCTCTTTAAACCTCAATAAAATCCGGAAGCCGACAAAAACAGCGCCGCGGCAAACGAAACTCCGAACGTGCGACCAAATTATTAATCCAAGTCCAATCACTAAAACGCTCTTAAAACAGAGTGCGCTCAATAAAAAAACCCCACATAAGGATACCTGCCGATAGGAGGAATAAGCCGCCACCTGATAAAACAACGCCCAAGTCTCTAGCACACATACAGGTCGATTAAAAATAACTTTTCCATCAGCCAGCAAACATATCACCGCTCGTAATGCGGACGATGGTGGCAAGAAAACACTACAGAAATTTCGAAGTACACGGCGGCCCGGCGAAGACGTATTTTTCTAACGGTTAAATCAGGACACAAAGCCGCTTACATCCGGCTAAATATTACACATTAAATTATAATTAACGGAAGGAAGCATCCCAGGAAAGCGTGAATAGTCGCAAAATTCATAGAAAATTAGCGCGCAACCAATCGAAGCAAAATAACTTCTTGACATACGCAATAAGAGTAATGGACACCAGAGGGAAGTCACGCCCACTACAATGGTGAAGTCAAGAAGGAAGGGAAACATGGAGACAACTCCGCCAAGGATCATGGAGGAACCTCAGCGGACACCGCGACAAGGAGGAAGTCTGAACAGTTCGGAAATAATAGAAGACAGCGCACCCTCATTCCCGTGTGGACAAAGGACACCGCCTCCAAGTCCCAGCCCAGTGCGACAGGAAGTCAACGAAGACAACCAACAGCAAATGGCGCACCACCTTGCGAGCCTAGCAAGGGCAGCAACAAGGACAAACCAAGATGAATGAAGAGGACCAACACCACTTCTGGGAGTGGTAGTAAACATCCAGTGGCGCCCAAATCAAATTTCAACATCACCACCAACAACCATGATCCACAACGATTCACAGCAATCTCAAGGATCCCTCATCACCAGCTTTCTGGCCTGCACCGCCAATGTGCTACCAGAAGCTCAGCACCAGCTCTCTGGCCAACACTTCAAATATGCTGCCAGAAGCTCGCCGCCAACTCTCTGCAGAAGCTCCAGCACCTGCACGCAGCACAAACTCACCGAGAAGAGCAACAGGCGAACAGCGCTCGCTGAAAGGCCCAAGTCCACAACTCCACCGGAACACGCACAACAGGTCCCCGAAGCTATGACTTGCCGTCTCCGCCACCGAGGGTCAATCTGTCCGCGCCAAGGATACCCCAAGCCTCCACCCGCACCCACCGCGTGCCACCGAGGTGTATCCTTCCGCAGATCCACCCAGCACGTGAGGAATGCCGCAACACCACCATACTTCGCCTGGTCACGTGCGCCCGCTTCCGGAACATCAGGCACAGCCCCTTTTACGACGAGGATCCACCTAGCTTCGTCTCCAGACGTCAACGCGTCCAACTAGCCCAAGCAGCCCCGACCAAAGTGTCTCCCCTCAGCCGCCTCCACGTCAGCAACCCGGGTCGCCTTGGGAAACAGAAACTCCGCGTCAAGGAGAGGACTTCGCCTAAGCACGCACTTCAAGATACCGAAGTCCTGGCATCACGCTTACTTCTCCGCGGAGCGATCTGGTCAAGACTGGACCCTCAAATTTCGCCCGCACCAACCGCGTACCGCCGAAGCCCGGCCACAGATCCGCCCCAGCACGTGAATAAGCTCACGCCGCCAAGGGACTTCGCTTGGACACGAGCCCAGGTTCCAGGAGTCCTGACCGAAGTTTCCAACACCCCAGGTCGACATCCGCTCCCACGAGTACCGGCTGACGACACCTTTCATCGGAACGCTTCCATCGCCACCAAGGCCCCAACACCAGCCCTCAACGGCCCAACATCGCGCTCATCGAGATACCTCCAACCGAGCAGCGCATCATTCCACAGGGATTCAGAGACCGCTTAGTCCAAAGATGTATGACGGCCAGCGAACCCGCAAAGGAAAGATCCCCCCGGTTCCCGCAACCTGCTACAGAGGATCATGCGGCTCGCAGCCAAACATCACCATGTGAGGATTCACAAGGGCGTCTATGGGTAACCGGCCACTCATATCTCGCAGTACAACCAAGGAATCCGCCGCTAAGCCAGTTAGACGTTGTCGAGGAGAAAAATTCACGCCGACCAACTCCGCCCCTTCTTCCCAGCTCCTTAGAAAAATCATGCACGGATATGAACCGGTTAACAGACAACGAAGTAATTTTTCATCGCCAAGTAGGCAGCGAACAAATTACAAAAACATCTGTTTACCAGTAAATCGCCCCGATCCTACAAGAATTTAAAAGAAAACCGTACAAAATAAAACAATAAATCGCGGCATGCTCGCTCAAAGGAGCACCAATTCTCAAGTGCAATAAAAGGGCCAACGGCTCTTTAAACCTCAATAAAATCCGGAAGCCGACAAAAACAGCGCCGCGGCAAACGAAACTCCGAACGTGCGACCAAATTATTAATCCAAGTCCAATCACTAAAACGCTCTTAAAACAGAGTGCGCTCAATAAAAAAAACCCACATAAGGATACCTGCCGATAGGAGGAATAAGCCGCCACCTGATAAAACAACGCCCAAGTCTCTAGCACACATACAGGTCGATTAAAAATAACTTTTCCATCAGCCAGCAAACATATCACCGCTCGTAATGCGGACGATGGTGGCAAGAAAACACTACAGAAATTTCGAAGTACACGGCGGCCCGGGGAAGACGTATTTTTCTAACGGTTAAATCAGGACACAAAGCCGCTTACATCCGGCTAAATATTACACATTAAATTATAATTAACGGAAGGAAGCATCCCAGGAAAGCGTGAATAGTCGCAAAATTCATAGAAAATTAGCGCGCAACCAATCGAAGCAAAATAACTTCTTGACATACGCAAAAAGAGTAATGCTTAATTAAGTTTTACGCCGAACACGGAATTAAAAATTCCAAGTTCAACTAATCTTTACCAAAACCTAGCAAATTGGGTGTCGTTAGAATCGACATTTCAACGACTATTGATTGCGACTCAAATCAAGTCGATAATTGATCACGCCGCTCAATTAAACGCTATAATCCGAAATACATCAAAAACGGGCAAAACATCCCTTCTACGTCGACCAATGAGCTGCGAGATCGCGTTTGACAAAGGACTGGCTCCTTTAAATAGTCAGACGCTGGCAGTAGGAAATCACTCAACCCCGGAGAGTCCAACCAACAAGAAGCCTCTTCAGGACCATCCAGCCTTCCAGCAGCATCAACTCAATCCAGGAGAGCCGAACCAGCATCAACTCAACCCAGCTAGCAGCTCCAGCCTTCCAAGGATCTACCAGCCCCAGCCCTCTCCAGAGCCTATCACCTACGTGGACTTAGGGCCAATCCTCCGCATTGGACTCTGCTGCCTGCCGTCTTCGGAAAAATGTGGGAACTCGAGCCACTTCCGCCAACCGCCGCCTCCGGCCAGTAGGAAAGGCCGCCCCATCACCTCCCGCGCCACCAGCGCCCGAGTCTAGATGACTCTTTGTGTATATATTTCTTTTCGTGTTTTTTTTTTGTATATATAATATTAAGTTTTGTTTGTATGTAGCATAGTGGCCGTAGAAATAAAAGTATTAAAAGTTTACACCAATCAATTAGCAGCATCGACCAGGGTAACGCCTACACCCCTTCTTACGCTGACGCCATTGTGGAATCTACCGCTGAGCTTAGACCTAGGCTTGTTAAACATTATTGGCATTTATGAAAAAAACTGATTTGAGAAAAATTGAAAACAAAAAATCAAGATAGCTGTGGATTTTTATCAATTGATATTTTATTTATTTGACGTTCTGTTAAATTGTTATTCATTTGTTTCAAATAAATTGATAAAAATTCCACAGCTATCTCGATTTTGTGTTTTGAGTTTTCCATAAATCAGTTTTTTTCATAAATGCCAATAGTGTCGCACCACAAAGTGGAGCTAGAACATAAAAATGTCGGCCCAACGTGGAGTAAGTAAAAATAAAAAATAATAGGTCATTACAAAGCAAATTTTAATTTAATATAAAAAAAGTAAACCACGTTATTGGGTACCCGAACAATCTATTTTTTAAAATATAGCTATTTTATATCGATGGTTTTTATTCGCTACATATTTTGTATTTGCATTGAAGTACTGGAAGGGGAACTAATACTTTTGTTTTTGATATACCCCAAGGCGGTATTATAAGTTGCGTATTGCTTTTGTGATAATTTCCATATCGACAAATTGTTTCATAAAATCTAACCTCAATGTTGCCAGGTTGCCAATGAATTCAGGAGACCATGGGGAACGTTCAACGCTACCTTGTTGACGTCCCAACAATTTAGAAAAAATTAGTTGAAAGATTCGACAGCCCCATGTTGTTCAATATTCCGTCCTAGGGACATCAGAATCTTCTTCAGTTTGAAACATCGCTGCCGATGCAGGTAGTAATTCAAATTTAAAAATATTGAGGTAGCATTCAGTTGATTCAGTGTTGAAGTTTTATTTGAAAACTAAGGTGCTAACATTTTGTCACTAAAAATTTATTGAATCAAAATGTTGTGTATGTTCTTTACATGACCAGTGTAGATTGTCTTGTCACCAAAAGCAATAACTGTGTCCGTTCATTATTTCGTTAAAAAACTTTCATTTACCATAAAATTAAATGCGCTCTAAAGATGCCTTTTCTTGGATTTCAGCAAAGTACGAATGGAAGCTCAGCAAACACTGAGTTAATGCCACAGTCAAGGTGTGATGGTTTTCTATCAAAGCTGATGCCAGATCAAATTTTTCATTATCTTTCAATGCATGTAGGCGGCCACTTCCCTGTTAATCTGTTACATTCCCAGTGCTGCCTTTCTGATAACACCATTTTTGTTCCGCAGAGGTGAAAATTGTTAACGCAGATAATGTCATTTGGCAAATGTTCTTCTTCAGTTCTTACGGCAATGAAATTGAATAAATATATTGATAGTGGCCTTTTCTGACAAAAAGTAATGATCTTATGGGGGATTTCAATGTTAAGATTGGAAGCTAGAGAAATGTTTGCTTGCTTCTGCATGAAAAGGGAATTAATGATCACCCACACAGTTTTCTGCTTAATAATTACCAGAAAACTACCTGGAAAGAAATGTGTATAATCAGTTTGGCTACATTATAATTAAAAAGGGACAAACTATAGCCTACTGAGAGCTGAAGTCACGCTACCTTTCAAAAAGATAAACTGACAGATGAAAATGTAAATCAGGGAATACAGTTATTGCAAAAGAAAGTGATATTCTACAAGGACAATTAAATAAGCATAGAAGTGCAATGGGACAACTTGAAAAATGTTATACAAGACGTTTAGGAAATTTCACTAAATTTTAAAACTAATGGAAGGTCATCAGTATCGTAAGATATGCCAATGATACATCAATTTCAACAAAAATGATTATTGTAAGTCTTTTCGTAGTATTGATTTACTACAGTCAATTTAATAAATGATTTCTTTCACATCGCAGTTCTTGTATATTTTGAAATAATTTTTCTGTTTTGCCATTTTATGTTTGTATTTTGTTTCTTAATGCGATTTAAAATAACATTGTTATGAAACTAAGGCCGCCTCGGTGGTTGAGTGGGCTTGTTGTCTGCTTAGCAACCAGGTGGACATGGGTTCAAATCTGGCCGTAGCCGAGAATTTTCTCGGAGCGGCAGTGGATTTGAACTCATTAGTTAAGTTAGATGTAAGTTGTTGTGTGTGTGGTATGTTTGCATGCGGGGGAGCGTAGTGTAAGTCGCGTGCGGAGCATTACCTCCGTTGCACTTCCCGCGAGGTATGAATGGTCCTCGACACCAAAAGGTAAAAGAGGCTATAGATTACGAATGAATGATTATATCCAAATACTAATGAATTGAATAGCCACAGCTTGTGAGGAATTTGGTCTAAAACTAAACACTAACATTACAAAATATATAGTATGAGCAAAAAGAAAGGTCATCGAAGATGCCGTTGGAATTTTGAAGTCATGTGTTTTATATCACCGGAAAATTATACCTAATCCTTATTAACACCCAGCAGTTTCTGGCTTAAGGTGCCTTGCACCTTGTGAAGTCGAGCAAAAACCCGCGCGATGGTCATGCTCTTTGGTGGCTCGTGTTGTTTGAGTATCTTGAGAACGAGAATACTTAGTTAGAAATACATCCACACCAACCTTCGGTTCTTAGTGCGACTTTCATTCTGATGATGCAAGCTGGAAAGTCTTGCGAAACGTTAGTGAATATGGATGCACAAACAGCAAAACGGCCAAATCTGCCTAAGTATCCTCGTTCTCAAGATACTCAAACAACACGAGCCACCAGAGAGCATGGCCATCGCGCTGGTTTTTGCTCGACTTTACAAAGTTCAAGGCACATTAAGCCAGAAACTGCTGGGTGTTCATATACAAATACTACGCGGTCTAAGCCGAAATTCCATGCTAAGAGGAATAATTCGAGTACCGCAAAATCCTCAAACAGTATATACCTAATCCTTGTCATTGACATTTTATAGATAGTGTCTGACAGTGGTTAATGACACAACGTGATCATAACCACGATTAAGACTTCCCGTAATAAACGCAACGGAATTATTTTCAAAGCCTGTAGACGAAGAAGAAGAAGAAGAAGGAGATCATAACCTCACTTTGCAACAAATGTTCCTTAATGAGCTTTCTTTTTGTTCATACGATATAATCAGTAGCAGAGATCACGATGTTAAAAATAATTGAGTTTCAAAAGCTACGAACAAGCCAGGGATACTTTCATTCTCTGCAGTGATGGACTCACCTTAAACTTGCGAGTGAAGATAGTTTTCTTTGGTGTAAAAGTATGAAGACTCACGGAGTACACCTTGAATCTTTCGAAATGTGGGCGTGCAGAAGGCTGCTCAGACTTAGCTGTACATGGAGGTGTTAAGAAGAGTAAATAAGAAGCAACAACTGACAGCAACCGTCAAAAGACGGACATTAGAATATTTAGACCATATAATACGCCACCTTGAGAATTATGAGCTGCTATAGCAAGAAAGGGCCTGTTCGAAATAGAATGTTTTAGCAATAATCTGAGACAATGGTTTGAGTAATCCACAGTGCAGTTGTAAAGTTAACGATCGTTAAATGGTCACATTAGAAGAAAAAGAAAATCGTAGCTGAATAAAAAGAAATTGGAAGAATATGGCAAAACCTAATAAATAGTAAGATAATAAATAGCTTCAATAATGGACATTCACTTTCAACTATAAAGGTGCAGATGAATATAGTTTTTAACAAACCTGTTAGGTGCTCTGTTCACTGGCCCGTCGCTACTGCGATCCAATTACGATGCAACTACGACATACCTTCGATGCTATCACGATGGCAACTCGTGTTATGCACATCAAAGCGATTAATGTATCAGCTGAGCATATTTCTGTATTTCACTCATTTACCAGATAATTACCCTTTTGGAGCTGGTTGCCAATGGTTTAATAATAAAGTTGAAGAAAAACTACAAAGTTTGGGTAAAAATATCAGAAATATCTTTTCACTAAGAAAATAAATAATTTGGGGTACAGTAATTATTTTTTTAAAATACAAAATCATTGACATTGACTGCCAGTATCTTATATACAAGATGAAGCCAAAAGTTATATCGTTAACAAGAAGAATAATTACATCGTGCATTTTGTGAAGCAACTTCAATAGGACTAATCGCTTCACTATTGTCATCCTTAGTCGCGAACAACTATTTTGTGCCAGTTGCAGTGTGTTCGCATCGCAGTTACTTCAGTGTGCAATGAAGTACATAAACCCATAGAACAATCGCTTATGAGTTTCTTGTCAGTTGCGTCGTTTCAGTGAGCGGGTGGTTTTACGTGTAAAATTATGCTGAATCTAAAATTAAGTTATTTATGTAGAAATTGTCTTGAATTCCCAGCTACATTCGTTTAGGTCCCGAGTGGTGTAGCTTGAACAAGCGTCCACGTTCGATCAGCAGAGTTAAGCAACGCTGTCTCTGGTCAGAACTTGGATGGGAGTTCCACGGCTGCATCTCTCGGCGCCTCGTGGTACGGCTATCACGGAAAAAAGTTGGTCCCGGCGGTCATACAACATCATGACAGTCGTTAGTGGGGTTGGAAGTCCTCATAACTGCACAGCGACGCCTGTAATTGGCCTAACGGCTGTTGGCTGAGTGCAAATTAAATAAAACAAAAATAAAATGTATTCGGTTGCCTGGCCCCTAAGAAAATGTTGGCAATGTTTGGGAAATATTGCTTATACGTATGTATATAGAAAACGATTTTCGACTTACCCCTGGCCGCCGTTCACTCTCCTGTAAGTTATTCTACTTTCGCTTTTGTAAGCGCTTCACGATGTTCGAATATTTCAAGTCTCTCATCCCCTCCCTTTAATATAATTTTGTCTTGGAGTTCTGATGTCATCAGGAGGAACACCTAGAGAAAGGATTTACCAGCATTCTTCATGGTCGCCGCCTGTAGCTTGCGCATTCCAGGTAACTCTTTCACGATTCCGAATCGTGTCGAGCCATTTCTACCACGCGGAGAAGCAGAACTGGAGAAATATCTCTCGTGTATTTATCAAATCCCTATCTTAGTGCCTTACGATTGCAGTACGATTGTAAGCAGATCGGTGGAAAATAAATACCTGCAACTTTGTTTGTTGCATTGCCTCATGTATGGCGAATTAGTTGTCACATCTTAGTACATGTTAGTATTATTGTAGTGACTGTTAGGTTCGACGGTTTTAGTCGCATTCAGTTACTTTACGTAGGGCACGTGCAATAACACACCTTCGTGTGAAGTAATGTTAATTGTGAGAGAGTACTAAAACTTCAATTTGTTGCTGTTTGACGGTTGTTAAACGAATAGAAGTGTAGCATGAGTAATCAAACGCATACCGCCTTATGCCATGAACTCGGTTCCTGAAGTAAACGAACTTTACATGCGAATGTTAGCAGGCGTACTCCGTTTTCGCACGGTTCTCCATATGGTTGGGAGACGTGTACCCATGTAAGCAATTGTGAAGAAAATCGCACACCAATTTACTATCTACTCAGTATTTGCATTCCATTTTGCCAATAGAACTGTGTACATACACAAAGAGTTTTACATTTACAACTAGTAAAAATTGAAATAAAACTATATATTTAGCATCACAATTGCTACAAAATACAACCTGAAATTAAAATGACAACACTACAAATACCTTAAAATCCACAAAATTATAGGTTTATACCCCTTGCAATTCCTTTGGTGTTTATATGAGTGTAGCATTTGCCATTTCTCTTTACACTTACTCATATTTTCTCTTGTGTAAGATGTATGTTTTGAAACTGATTATGCGTAGTGTAACTAAAAATTAGGTTACAGCAATTTCGGATTTTTGTGCTTTCTGGAAATACTATGTGGTTTGGGAATTTACAACAACAGCTGTAGGTCTTTTAGTTTGGAGCTTTGGACCGTCTCGAACCGGTAGCGCTTCTAAAAAACCCACCCCATCCTGCACAGCAACTAGTTGGCAAAGTTTTGCTACACCGCTAGATAATTTCTGGATCACATTGTTTTGTTTTCATAAAGCATTATTGGGAATTTATTTAGTTTATAGAAATGTCTCGTGTAGCAAGCCAGTGAACCGCTACAAGGCATGGGTGCTATATGGAAAACTAAGTATGTGAAGCTAGTGGCTAGGGAACTAAGCCTTTTTTCCAAAATCATTAGCAACGAGATACCTATAAATTTTATGAGCAACTTTCAGTCAACACTGTATTAGAATAATAAAAAGTTGGTTATATTCAAATAAAAATAAACACTAGTGAGAGTGAGCGGACTGGTAATATAGAAAAGAAAAGAAAAAATGAAAAGGTAAATAACTCTAATTCAGCCACTGATTGAGCGTACCACCAGCCACGAAATTGTGACTGACGCGAATATTAAGTCTTGGTATGTCGCTTCATTACAAGCGAATCCATTAGTCAAAAATAGTAGCCGACACTTTTATTGGAACAGGTGGCCCGCATCCCACTGACACCTACGAAAATTAATAGATCCTCTCCGGCGAGACGTGCGAGTTGATTTAATGAAATGCCTAATTAGGTTAAGATAAGCCTCGGCGATTCAAGGCTTCGTGAGCCAATCAAGATTTTAACTGCGATAAAAGTAGACCAACAAAAGACCTCGCCAATAATATTGTGATGTCGAAAAAGTGTTGTTTGGAGGAAAAATCATTGTAAAAATTTAAAAAATATCTGCTATTCTATAAAGAGCTTTATGTATACATATTTCTATAGGTATCAACACTTACATTGCAAGTATTCAAGTATGTAACCTTCATAATTCTAGGAACTGGAAATAGTTAAGAACTACAGTAAGTATCTCTTCGTGTTATAAATAAAGGTTGACACACATCATGATTGGCTTGTGGCCAAATAGTAAATACTTTGTACTCAATAAAATGTTCAATATTCTGTGCCTCTTATTTAAAATTGATCCGTAGAACTGCATTTGTTCAAGACCAAAAGTAGTTTACTTTGTTGTCTTTTATACAGTTTTTACAAGAATATGGAAGACAGACTTCTTTGCTTGCTGAGCTTTGTTTGTGGGTTTGTGTACAGGGGGTTACTATGTTGTGTAACAGAAAAAATTGAAGGCCTGTATCTATACAAATATGGCGATCTTTCTTGCAGAAGATGAACTGCGATTGGATTATTTAAATGGCGGTTACGAGAATCTGAAAACATCAAATTCAGTTAACCTCGAAGATGTGACCATTAAGCTTAAAGAATATAAATGATCTAAGTTTTAAATTTTAATTTATGATTATGAATGTCACGGTGTACTGTTTAGCAGCAACTTTATATGTATGTTTTTTCTGCGAAAAAGGTACGTTGAATTTTCAGAATTGCTTTGTAGCCATTCAAACGGTGGGCACACAATCTGGCATTCATGCATTGATTCGCCACTGCTGAATGGTGGCTTAGTTTCCATTATGTAAATGTAACAACTGGTACTGTTAGTTTAACAGTATTGAAATGCAGATTTCAGGTAGCGCTTTCCCAGCAGCTCTCAAAACCGTTTGATATAAAAGTTGTTGTCGTAAACAACTAAATCTGTTAGAAAAATATATCTGATACCGCTAGAGGAATACCTCAACGATGCATGGCTGAACACTACTTGTTACTACATGCACAGTGTTTAAAATGCCAGATTTAATTGAACTTGCTCGTTTAGACTTTTTATAGTAAAACATGCTTATTAATTCCTATGATATATGTATATACAGTGAATTTATTTTAATGTGTAAGACTTCCATTCATCATGTCTCTTCAGCCCAAGCAATAAATATTTTAATTACAATCATATTATTTTCATCATCTATTGTCATTTGCACAATTCTGCTCTAGGTATACCAATAACCATTACATAAATAAATAAATATCATCAGGGAATCCGGCTTGTGGGATTTGCGGTCAAACGGAAAATCGTGGTGATTACGGTCATTCACACATTTTATACATTAAACGGGCATTTTTGTACAAAGTACACACAACTGCAGGTAACCTAAATTCGCACGTTTGTATAAAAACCACTGCGTCGAACTTTCCAAAAAAGAGGCTTTGAAATTTCAAACGCAACGAGTGGGACAGCGCACGACATAATTGCGGCATAACGTGTTAGAGTGAAACAAAATAGTGTGTTCTAAGTCTCTTATCTTTTGTTGCCTAATACGGTCTATATCCAGCTCATAATTTTGTATATTGTAGACCTGTAGGGATATCAACATTGTTATTTATAAAATATTTAGTGTGAAGCACGGAATACTCACACCTAACGGCTGTTGGCCGAGTACTAAATAAATAAATAAATAAATAAGCTTTCTGGATTCTTTAGTATTCCTGATTTAAAAAAAATGATAAGCAAGAAATGCTGATGTTCCTGCAGCAGCTTCAACTTTTTTCATGATTCATAATTTTCTAAGCTTTTATATGAAATTTCGTATCGCTACTCTGACTTCCTGGTAATAGGAATAAACATATTTCTGCTGCTTCCTGTGTTTTAAATTCTGTAATTACAAAGATTCGGGGTTCGGAGCTAATTTATTTTTTCCTGGATTTATATCGGTCTTCATGGATATATTTACGGGCTGCAGACTCACCAAAAACTTCTTAACGCCCTTAAGGTTTGTGGATTAGAAACAAAACGTGGGAAAAAACAAGGCGATTAGCGGCCCGTTTCATATAGCACGCGATCACAAAACATCCAAATTCCATAAACAGGCATTCAAGCAAGAGTAAACAAACATTAAGAAATTTAGCAGTATGTGTTCAGGGTGATAGTACTTAAAGGGATTTTACGCCCCCCCCCCTCAGATCCCCCGTCGCATCTAGTAGAGTATCTCGATCGGGAATAATTTTCAAATGATATGTTGATGATGTACCTGTAAAGCACCTACAATACAGATTCTAACTAAAACCACGAGCTTCAACTCATGTCAGAGCGGTTTGCATCTACGGTTGCCGTCCCCGCAGTTGACCAGAATCACAAGACTGGTGGGAAATGAGTATCCCATGGCTATACAGGTGCGCTTTCTGGATCACTAATAAGTTAGGGTTAGCTGTCAACTCTCCGGATGTTCGCTATTTCTAGTTACGATAGTACTATGTTGTACCGCTTGGACACCAACCCAACACTAAAACAATGAGCAATGACCCAAACAACAAAGCTCTTTACAATCAGTATCAACAATGAAACAATGCAACTTAGCTGCAATCGAACTGCATACAAAATCCAGTGCAACAGTACTCAAGCAATAATACTTATTACAGACCTTATTATTTTATCCTTTTGACTAATCCACATAACTATCACAAGTAACACTTACAAAATCCCATACAAGCTCTTGTAACTAGTACTTACAATACTGGGATTCCCGAATACCGGGATCCCGGACGAATTTTCTCCGGTATTGAAAACCGGTATTGATGTAAAAAATACCGGTAATTCGGTATTAACATATTCCTAAAAATTACAAACTTTTGACTGCTGATGCATCTTTAAAATTTATTATGGAGGCTCTTTCCAACAAAAATATCCAATAGCTTCAGTACCTACAAAGGGGAAAATTACTATTTTATGGAGAATTTTCATTAATGTGTCAGTTGGTTTATTAGGCTACACATAAAAAACCTGTTTTTGTTATATTTATAGAATTTATTATTTGTTATATTTTTCACCTACGTTATTTCTACTTCTACTTATAAAGAAAAATTTAAGTTAATGGAATTCACTTTGTTGAAGACGTTAATTTTAAAAATAAATGTTTATTTGTTTTTGGATAATATTTTTAATTATGTCATAATAACTAGGTGAAGATATAATAAGTAAATTTTCTAATAGTAATACCGGTATCCTGGTATTAAACATTTCGAATACCGAATGCCGGTATTAAGATTTTGGCCCGGTGTTGTAAGCACTACTTGTAATGGACTGCCATTCTCCGTATATCACATTTCACACCTACACATACACGTTTCCAACCGCTAACTGCTTGCCTAACCCCGAGGATTTTAAAAACAGCTCTCAGCACCTTAAAATTGCCTTCGGTTTGGTTCGATAGAAATATTTAGAACGTAATATATTTAAACTGTTGATTTATTCATAATTCATAGTTTTCTAATCATGCGATATTTACAAACACAAATAAAAGGGTGCTAAGGTAAATACTACAACTGTAGCCGCATAGATTCAGGGTTCGGGGCTAATTTATTTTTTGCTGGATTTGGATCGGTCTTCATGCATAAATTTACAGGCTGGCGACTCACCAAAAATTCCGTAACCCCAGGTCTGTTTAAGGGTTGTAAATCAAAAGCACGACATTGGGCAGAGGCGATCAGTGGGCTCTTTCATGTGGCATGTGGTCACACACACTCGTTCGGAAACACAAAATCAGCCAAATTCCACAATCAGGCATGCAAGCAAGAATAAACAAACATTATAACATTTACCAGTATGTATTCGATATTATAATACTTACAGGGGGTTTTACGGTTACCCGCGGCATTCCCACGTAGAGTACCTCGTTCAGGAATAATTTCCAGGAGCACCGCCGATCATGTGCATGTAAAAGTCTGCAATACTGGTGCTTACCATATTTAGTGCCTATTAGCTGAATGCTAACTAGAGCAATGTGCTACGCCAGAAATTTCAACTAGCACATCAAAAGGGAGTTTCGCGAAATGCACATCGCGGTTTGCGGGGAACAAGGGTGAAGACATTGCCGCGTTTCTTGACTCTGTTAATACATATCGCGAGTGTCTAAACGTGTCGGATGAAAACGCGGTGCGTGGCTTGTCAATGCTGCTTGCAGGTCCTGCTGGAACTTGGTGGCAAGGCATCAAATCTTCGGTGACAAATTGGGCAGATGCTGAAACAGCAATGAGAAATTCTTTCGGGCCGCGAAAACCCGCGTATCAAATATATCGCGAATTGTTTGCAAATGAGCAGGACGACAAAACATCGACTGATATTTTCGTCAGTAATGCGAGGGCTATGTTTTCTCACTTAGAAAATGTACCGAGTGAGGCAATTCAAATTGATATGCTACTTGGTCTTCTACATCGCCGTATTCGGAAGCGGATTTTGCGAACAAACGTTAAGACTTACGATGACCTGCTTAAACTTGCGCGCGAAGCTGAACAAGCCTTACAGGAAATTCAGCAAAGTGAATTTCCACGGTTTCCGCAACCAAGTGCGTCAAAACCTAGGAAAGAGCGCCCGCGATGCGATTATTGTCGCAATTTCGGACATTCGTTTGACGATTGCAAAATTCGTGAACGCAAACATTCAAGAGACGATCAACAAGAGATAATAACTCCACCTGCGCAGCAGTCAGTTAAATGCTACGGGTGTGGAGCCATCGGTAAAGTGCGTGCCAATTGCCCAAACTGCAATCCAGAGCAACAACGTAGAATAAGTGCCAATTCCGCTACCATGTTGAATTTCACAACTATTATGGAAGCGCGCGTTATTACAAATCCGTGCACTAAACCTCTACTGCCAATTAAATTGCTCGATCGGGAAGGAATCGCCTATGCAGACTCAGGTGCTCAAGCCAGCATTGCAGGAAGACGGGTGTACGATTATTTAAAATCGGTTAATCATCCTTTCTCGCCATCACGAGTTACGATCGCCTATGCGGATGGAATTGCCAGAGAAGAGGATATATTGATAGCTCAGGTGCAATTGGAAGTTGCAGGTAGATCTATATCAACAGATCTTATGATTCTGCCTAAGTTGGAAAATAATCGTACCCTGTTAGGCATGGACTTCCTGAAAAACGCTGGGATTGTCATCAACTTCGGCCAGTACACCTGGAGCTTTGCAGATGATCCAAAGAGGGAGTTCGAATTCGCGGAGGACATCATTGTGCTAGAGGAAGGGGGGTCAAAGTCGCCCCAAGTTGTGGTCGAAGAAGAGAACTCGAAGCAAGAAATCGTAGATTCTGTTTCAAGTGTCCCTGAAACACCACGTGCGATCGTTGATCTAAAATCGAAAACCGAACTTCAGCTGCGTGAAGATGAACTAGTTAATCTGGCATCTGATGAGAGGACCCGACTCAAGCAGCTACACTTTAAGTATAAAAGTACCTTTAATCAAGGGGGGGAGGCAACCCCTTTTGCAGAACATGGCATGAATACAGACACACTATCTGAAGCAGGTGAGTCCAATGAGCATGCCCAACACCTACGGAAGCGACAAGCTGACAAGGCACGGAGAGATTCTCCGCCATTCGAAGCAGGAGATTTGGTGCTGGTCAAGTCGCATCTACTCAGCAATGCAGCCAAAGGAACTACTTCAAGACAGGGACCATGTCGTGATGGGCCACATGTCATAATTAAAGTCGTTAGTCCAACCACCTACGAGATTGCCCATCGTGCGAATCAAGATGTTTCCTTAGGAAAATACCATGCATCAGATCTAACACCATACCACCTGGGAAATATGGACATTCCTGAACCAGTGGTACCCCTTAGGAAAAGGGGTCGTCCTAGGAAGCTGAAAAAAAAATCCTGGACACAAAGACGTGACGTCTGTTTGATCCAGAGGGGGGGACTGTAACGCAGAGGGTCATTTTAAGCCGGATCTGCGCAGAAAACCCGCACCCCTAAAATCTGGGGCAGTCAGCGACCGTGTGTTAACAGACTTGCACGCATTTTAAACTTACGCATTTCATTATTTACCAAATTTATTATATTGTTTTGATTCATCCGTTATTATATGATTGTTCAGTAAGTGTGGTGTTTTATTTGTTGTTTAATACGTGATTTAAGAGCAGCGAGGCGCTATACGTTGAATTTTCAGAATTGCTTTGTAGCCATTCAAACGGTGGGCACACAATCTGGCATTCATGCATTGATTCGCCACTGGTGAATGGTGGCTTAGTTTCCATTACGTAAATGTAACAACTGGTACTGTTAGTTTAACAGTATTGAAATGCAGATTTCAGGTAGCGCTTTCCCAGCAGCTCTCAAAACCGTTTGATATAAAAGTTGTTGTCGTAAACAACTAAATCTGTTAGAAAAATATATCTGATACCGCTAGAGGAATACCTCAACGATGCATGGCTGAACACTACTTGTTGTTACTACACGCACAGTGTTTAAAATTCCAGATTTGATTGAACTTGCTTGTTTAGACTTTTTATAGTAAAACATGCTTATTAATTCCTATGATATATGTATATACAGTGAATTTAATTTAATGTGTAATGCAGTCTTACTGTTTCCACGAGGATTTGATTGTTGTCTGTTGGTTTCTAAGGATACGCCACGCCCACACACTGCGTAAATGCGTTTATTTTAAAATGCAATATATGAACCGTAATATCACCAAGACACACACCTCACACAATAGTTGCTGCGCAAGCACAAAAGGCGCGCTCCAACTTTGTAACTCGGAACACTGGGCATGTTGAGCATTGTATGGCCAGACACAAGCGTATAAAGAACCAGCCTCTAAACCTCAAGGTAAATGAGGTTACCGATAATACATTCATACATACTATTTTTATTGAAAAATAAGCATCACTAATATCAACAAATGTATCATGTAATAAGTCAATACTTGCTGTAAACTGAAGTCTATATCATTCGATCAACAAAATTCCTTCCTCCGTAGAATACATTATTATTTTACCTACTCAACAGCGTTTATATATTGAATTTTAAAATAAGCACGTTTACACACGGTGTGTATCTTTTAAACCAATAGGTAACAACCAAATGCTCATGAAGACAGCAACTTACGCCAGCCCTTTTTCATTTTGTTTACCATAATATAAAACTAAAAATAATGCTTCTCTTAATCCCACATAGATATTTTACACTCGATAAACCATATTTATCGTAAATTAAGAATAGATGCCCCATTAAAATTGCTATATGTTTGGAATTCTGTTGGCTGCAGTCGAAGACTTCCATTCATCATGTCTCGTCGGCCCAAGCAATAAATATTTTAATTACAATCACATTATTTTCGTCATCTATTGTCATTTGCAAAATTCTGCTCTAGGTATACCAATAACCATTACATAAATAAATAAATATCATCAGGGAATCCGTGGGACTGTGGGATTTGCGGTCAAACGGAAAATCGTGGTGATTACGGTCATTCACACATTTTATACATTAAACGGGCATTTTTGTACAAAGTACACACATTCTTAAAACTGCAGGTAACCTAAATTCGCACGTTTGTATAAAAACCACTGCGTTCAACTTTCCAAAAAAGAGGCAACGAGTGGGACAGCGCACGACATAATTGCTGCATAACGTGTTAGACTGAAACAAAATAGTGTGTTCTAAGTCTCTTATCTTTTGTT
This sequence comes from Agriotes lineatus, assembly GCA_940337035.1. Lineage (NCBI taxonomy): Eukaryota > Metazoa > Arthropoda > Insecta > Coleoptera > Elateridae > Agriotes > Agriotes lineatus. The sequence continues at coordinate 121,719,857 of OW679199.1, forward strand.
GCCTAATACGGTCTATATCCAGCTCATAATTTTGTATATTGTAGACCTGTAGGGATATCAACATTGTTATTTATAAAATATTTAGTGTGAAGCACGGAATACTCACACCTAACGGCTGTTGGCTGAATACTAAATAAATAAATACATAAATAAATAAGCTTTCTGGATACGTTAGTATTCCTGATTTAAAAAAAAATAATAAGCAAGAAATGCTGATGTTCCTGCAGCACCTTCAACTTTTTTCATGCTTTATAATTTTCTAAGCTTTTATATGAACTTTCGTATCGCTACTTTGACTTCCTGGAAATAGAAATAAACATATTTCTGCTGCTTCATGTGTTTTAAATTCTGTAATTACAAAGATTCGGGGTTCGGAGCTAATTTATTTTTTCCTGGATTTATATCGGTCCTCATGGATATATTTACGGGCTGCAGACTCACCAAAAACTTCTTAACGCCCTTAAGGTTTGTGGATCAGAAACAAGACGTGGGAAAAAACAAGGCGATTAGCGGCCCGTTTCATATAGCACGCGATCACAAAACATCCAAATTCCATAAACAGGCATTCAAGCAAGAGTAAACAAACATTAAGAAATTTAGCAGTATCTGTTCAGGGTGATAGTACTTAAAGGGATTTTACGCCCCCCCCCCCCCAGATCCCCCGTCGCATCTAGTAGAGTATCTCGAGCGGGAATAATCTTCAAATGATATGTTGATGATGTACCTGTAAAGCACCTACAATACAGATTCTAACTAAAACCACGAGCTTCAACTCATGTCAGAGCGGTTTGCATCTACAGTTGCCGTCCCCGCAGTTGACCAGAATCACAAAACTGGTGGGAAATGAGTATCCCATGGCTATACAGGTGCGCTTTCTGGATCACTAATAAGTTAGGGTTAGCTGTTAACTCTCCGGATGTTCGCTATTTCTAGTTACGATAGTACTATGTTGTACCGATTGGACACCAACCCAACAATAAAACAATGAGCAATGACCCAAACAACAAAGCTCTTTACAATCAGTATCAACAATGAAACAATGCAACTTAGCTGCACCATCGAACTGCATACAAAATCCAGTGCAACAGTACTCAAGCAATAATACTTATTACAGACCTTATTATTTCAGCCGTTTGACTAATCCGCGTAAAGGCGGCTTTACACGTGTATAGTAGCTAAAGCAAGTTACTAAATCAAGTAGCTAAAATTTAGTAGTTTAGTGAAGCGAGTACGTTTACACACATTTTAGCATAATTGTTTAGTTGACGTTGACTTTTTCAAAATGGCACAACGTGCAATAATTCGTTCGTCATTAAAGAAATGTATTTTTCACTTCTGTGGTGAATTGGCGGATATCATTTTTTATTTCTGCAACTCCAAATCCCACAATTCCCATAATGCCCTCAATTTGTTTGTAAGCCGTTTCTCGGGCTTATTTATTCCTGGTATTTCACAAACATTCTCTCTCTTGATATTCTTGCACAAATTTTAATGTTGTAACTTCATTCCAACGGGACGCCATGTTTCAACAAAATATGTAGCGAACGACTGGTCTAACTAATACAATTTACTAAACTAACCTGTCTACACCTGCTTAGTTTGCGTTTAGTTACCGAAAATCGTAGTGGGGGTACGCCACTTGCTCAAGTAAATACAACTGATTTCTATTCACTTGACTAAGCAGTTTACTAAATTCTTTACTTGCTCAAGTACTAAACCGTACTAAACGAAAATGTTTACATGATGCAAGTAACTAAATTAAGCTACTTGATTTAGTAACTTGCTTTAGCTACTATACAGTGTAAAGCCGCCTTAACACTTACAAAATCCCATACAAGCTCTTGTAATTAGTGCTTACAATAGTGAGATTCTCGAATACCGGGATCCCGGACGAATTTTCTCCGGTATTCAAAACCGGTATTGATGTAAAAAATACCGGTAATTCGGTATTAACATATTCCTAAAAATTACGAACTTTTGACTGCTGATGCATCTTTAAAATTTATTATGGAGGCTCTTTCCAACAAAAATATCCAATAGCTTTAGAATTACTAGATGCTTTAAAATTTGCCATTTTACAGCGACGAACAGATTTGTGACAAAAGGGGAAAATTACTATTTTATGGACAATTTTCATTAATGTGTTAGTTGGTTTATTAGGCTACACATATTTATAGAATTTATTATTTGTTATATTTTTCACCTACGTTATTTCTACTTCTACTTATAAAGAAAATTTTAAGTTAATGGAATTCACTTTGTTGGAGACGTTAATTTTAAAAATAAATGTTTATTTGTTTTTTGGATATTTTTAATTATGTCATAATAACTAGTTGAAGATTTAATGAGTAAATTTTCCAATAGTAATACCGGTATCCCGGTATTAAACATTTCGAATACCGAGTGCCGGTATTAAGATTTTGGCCCGGTGTTGTAAGCACTACTTGTAATGGACTACCACCCTCCGTATATTACATTTCACACCTACACATACACGTTGCCAACCGCTAACTGCTTGCCTAACCCCGAGGATTTTAAAAACAGCTCTCAGCACCTTAAAATTGCCTTCGGTTTGGTTCGATAGAAATATTTAGAACGTAATATATTTAAACTGTTGATTTATTCATAATTCATAGTTTTCTAATCGTGCGATATTTACAAACACAAATAAAAGGGTGCTAAGGTAAATACTACAATTGTAGCCACATAGATCCAGGGTTCGGGCGTAATTTTTTTTTTTGCTGGATTTGGATCGGTCTTCATGCATAAATTTACAGGCTGGCGACTTACCAAAAATTCCGTAACCCCAGGTCGGTTTAAGGGCTGTAAATCAAAAGCACGACACTGGGCAGAGTGGGCGATCAGTGGGTTCTTTCATGTGGCATGTGGTCACACACACTCGTTCGCAAACAAAAAACCAGCCAAATTCCGCAATCAGATATGCAAGCAAGTATAAACAAACATTATAACATTTACCAGTATGTATTCGATATTATAATACTTACAGGGGGTTTTACGGTCACCCGTGGAATTCCCACGTAGCGTCTAGTAGAGTACCTCGTTTAGGAATAATTTCCAGGCGCACCGCTGATCATGTGCACGGAAAAGTTTGCAATACGGGTGCTTAGCGCATTTAGTGCCTATTAGCTGAATGCTAACTAGACCAATGTGCTACGACTCGTAAAAGACATTCCCGAGAAATGAGCATCCCATGGCTATCCAGGTGCGCTTCCTAAATCATTGATAGGTGAGTTGCTTATCTGGTCAGGGGTTAGCGGTTATCTCGCCAGAGGTCCGCTATCCCAGGTGCGATAATACTATAAGCGGAACTGGTTGGGCACCAACCCAACAATAAACAATGAGCAACGACCCAAGCAACAAAGCTCTCTACAATCAATACCAATAATGAAACAGTGTCCAACTCAGCTACATCACTGGACTGCAAAGCTACGCAAGTAATAATATCTATTACAGTCCTCATTATTTTATCATTTCGATTAATCCACGTAATTACCACAGGTCACTTCAAAAATCACATCTAGACCTTGAATTGTAAAAATGGTACCCTCTATAGTACTACATCAGATTTCACAACATGGACGTTCTCGGCTAACTGACCGCCCAGCGCCCGAGATTTTAAAGCTACCTCCGATCCCTTGAAATAAATTCAAGAAATATTTGGAACGTATTATATTTCAGCGATTGATTTAGCCAAAGGCCCATAATCATACGAATACTAATAAGTAATGGAATATTTACAAACAACTCAAAGGATACAAAAGTAAATATTACAACACAACAATTGTTTATTTTGTTTCTCAAACCCAGAGCAAACTTAGTAAAATCTATACATATACGTATTATATTTTTCATTTTCTTATAATACAGGCATTTAAAATAATATTCCGCGACGACCGACACGATATAAACAACTTGTTAATAATATCTAAATGTATTTGTTTGCATTTTTTTATTATTTAGTAAAATCAGGAAGGTAGTAGGAAAATATTGTAGTTTCTTATAAAATCATTAATGAGTCGACTTAAACTTCTATAGGCATCTTCCATAAAACATTGGTTAGAAATATTAGAACCTCCGTCCCATGTGTTATTCACCGCCGTGGTGCAATACAATCGCAGAAAACAATAACCTCATAACAAGAAAACGTGTACCGGGAACTATGCATAGTTCTGCCCGCTCCTTGTGATTACAATAAAGAAATTAATTGACGCCTCGCGCCGCTTATTAATTCCGTAACCTTTAGGTATGTATGAACTGTTTGCTCGCATAATGGCGCCATTGCTTTCAACTCATAAACTTGCTTGCAATCCTTATATGGGTTTCTTCAAGTGTTTATGAAGCAAACCAGCTTAAATTGGTAATTTTATGCTCGCTGCTTGATAGAACTGGGTTTTGGTATTGAAAAAAGGCTTAGTCTTAGGGATCGGTCGCGGCCGCAGAATGTTTAATGGAACTGAAAAAACTGGAAACGCACAGAACAGGATTTTTTTATATTAATAAAGTGGTGGTGCTTGTACTTTCTATATAAAAAAAACCATTGTATTCTGAGTATTTAAAAAAAAACTGCAAAATAACAACATTCAGTAAATCACTATCGTTAATACTTTAAACTTCTACTACTGTCTTAGCGAAATGACTTAAGAAATTCCTCAATTTTGTCCACCGATTATAGCAAATAAAAAAAGTTCTACAAAAGATATCCTCGTACATCACCACAATACACAAATGGAAAGCAACGACTCTCTTCTAATGTAAATAAATTAATATATTTTAATTTTTTCGCGGAAAGTCTATTTACCTAGAACATCATGTCTATTTTACTCACAGAAGTTGATACTACTCTAGCTGAATAGCAAACTGTTTGCAATAGGTCAATAGGTGCGAACCGGAGATAGAAAATAGGATGTACACATAGGACAAATATACCAAGGGAGAGAAAAGCATGATTATTCGTAAGTTATAAGTTCGAATACACCAAGGGAAAAATGGTGTTCACGCCTGTCCTGCATATACTATTTTACCACGACTGGGAGTAGAAATAAGTTTATAGGTTACCAAAATTGGGCCAGAAGTCGATAATCTGAATTCTTATAGACATACTAAAGTAATTTGTCTGAATTTAAACAAAAAAAGTGCGACAGACTGCTGAAAATCTGCATCAGCATTTTCGCTTAGGAACAGACAAGATGTGTTGTTGAATATATTGTAATGTATGATGCTACAGCAATTCTGGTTGCATTGCCAACTTACAAATGTTAATAAAAGATTCAAATAGGCCCAGAATTGGTATTGTATTTATTGCAACAGCAAGAGTCACTAGTACACATTGATAATTACATAAAACATGATTAGGAATAACTGTAATTAATTAACAGATGTTAGTGATTGAATAACACAATATCGTCAGGGTTGCGGTCAGCTTGCATTCAAATTTGTGCTCAACATAGCAAATATAGCTTTTTAATATGACTGACCGATTAATTGTGTAACGTCACGACACAATAATGAACTCGCTTTAGTACAAAGGTGTTTCGAAGCGGTACAGAGGTTTAAGGCAGCATTTGCATTCATGCTGAAATGCTAACAATCGGTGACGCAGCTAAAGGGATTATTAAGCAGTTCAAGAAGGCACAGACATGCAAAGAGCAAATATGAGGCAACCTGAGAATTAATAAAGAATGTGCTAGTGGCTTGTGAATCAGTGTTTATTAACTAAAAGTGAAACTCAAGTGAAAAGTGCGACCAATTGTGAGGTTAGAGTTTCCTGAATGACATTTACAAAAACAATTATAAATTAAAATCAAGGAATGTAAACTTGCAGATAAACAATTGTAAATCATGTTGCTATGGTGACCTAGAGAGTAGCTTGTTATTGTTTTGATGGGGAAGCCAAGCCGAAAGCTTGTGAGTTGTTTGATTCCTGATTTTGATAAATTTTCTTGATAAAAGTAAATAATTTATACCCAGTTCTGCGTTTTATTTAATTGCCTGTAAACGGAGGCCAGCCGTAGTTAAATTGGCAGTGTTCCGAAGTCAGTTCCAGAATAAATTGGACCTGGAGCTTAGCTTGTGTGAAATCGTCTTCGAAGCTGCGATTCAACAAGATTGGGAGCTGCAAGAAGCCGACAGCAGGGTGCAGGACCTAGAGGAGGCTTGTTTCGTGATCCAGAGGTAAGCAGCAGCAGCTGAAATATCGCTAGGAAGCAGATACAAGCTTGGCGTCCTTTCCATTCGAGGCCTGTGCGAGTTCGCCTTTCGAGCCGAGATTCAACAAGATTTGGAGATGCGGGAAGCGGACAGCAAGGTGTAGGATCTAGAGGAATTCTGGTCCGTGATCCAGAGGCAGGCAGCAGCAGCTGAAACCTTTCCAGAAAGCAAATACAAGCTTGGCGTCCTCTACAGTGATCTTATAATTAGTTAAAAAAAAAATTTGTGTTTTCAAAAATTACTAATTCTATAGAAACCGTACAAAATAGAGAGTTGAAGTTAACTAAAAAAAACATTTTAGAGGTATGCAACTGAAAAATCACCTATCTCACACCAATACACATTGAAATTGTAATAAAAATGTAACGTTTGAAAAAACTCGTTAGAGCCGTTTTTGAAAAAAAACCAAAAAAAAACTGAAAAATTACAAAAGTAAACACCATACTTGCGGTTATGCGATTTTCTTCAAAAGCTTGCTGTCGCATCTAGATAGTACACAAAACTGATATATGAAGTGTCAACGTCATACTTCTTTTCGTTTTTGAGATATTCTGTTCGTTCATACACAACCACACAGACAGACAGACCAATGAACAAAAACATGGTTTTTGTGTTCAGGGACTCTAAAACGTGAAGATCTGTTGAAAACTCAATTTCGAATATTTGGGCTGAATCCAATACTTCTTTTATTGTAAAAGGAAATAAAAAACACTGTAATAATTTACCTGAGGTGAACTGGTTAAATGTTGGTTATTTTGTTGTCATAATACGTTGAATTCTGTGTGTTTCAAACAGATTTGTTTGGGATTCAATATTTGAGGTTATCTGTCTTTCGTTAGAATCGAGCATATGTCATACAATGCTTAAATTTATCAACAGTGTAACAACCTAACCCTGCTTATACGAGTCTCAAATTGATTGCCGACGCAAAAGTTTTGATAAGTTGCAAACGAATAAAATATCGAAAGCAACATACCTTTATTAAAGTGAAGCATAATTTAAATAATAACCATACTTTTAATTAGCCCCAGAGATTCAAACTAAGCTGTGTTGTAATGTAGTGTGTGCTCAAAATTTTATTTATTTAACTATTAATTACAAAAATAAAAATATAAAGCTCAAACATTTGAATTTGATAAAAATATTAGAATAACGAAAAAGCATATCGGCCAAAAGTTTTATATATTACAAAACATTTTTATAGAAATATAATATTTTCACTAACTTGCAAAATACAAAAGCAATTGTTAGTTAAATAAATGGCGAAAAATCTCTACTAGTCTGAAAACAAAAATTGCCTATTTTATAGTTTTCGGTAAAAAGTTTAATGACAAAATGTGCTTATCAAAAAATGCGATTCCAAACGCAAATTTAACTAACAGTGACCCAAAAAATTAAAAATATGCAATATACTCTAGACTTAGACCAAACTACCTTTATTTTGCGTTTAAATGTCAAATAATCAAATTTCTTAGAATAACTAAACAAGGAGCAATATATCATTTCGTAAAGATCTCATTTTTTTTAAATTTTGGTTTATTTAACATTTTATTTTTTATATTAATTTGTAACTTACAAAATATCTACAATAATTTTTTAAAATGAACTCAAAAATGTCGTAAAGTAGGCGGTAATACACTGCTCACAAAAATTAGCGGACCACTATTAAAAATTTCTATATTATTCAAAGTGATATATATTTCAGATTTTTATCTTGGGTATCTATTAGACTGGAGCTGTGGCAGTACAAATGAACCTTTATTGGACAGCCTGTTTGAAAATTCTTTCAATTGATGAAGATTGAAAGTCTTCAGCTACAATGTTTACATAATCAAGCATGTCTTTCGGCATCCTAATATTGTTGCCAACTTAAATCATAAAATCGAATAATAAGTCGAATTAGGGTGTGGGCTCGTCGTGAGAATGGTTATTTCAAAGGGGTTGTCTAGGAGACCAACAAGCAAGGAGATTAATCTGTCATGGTCCGGGCAGGAATCAGTCTACACAACAGAACTGACCTCGTGGCCGTCAAGAGAGGGTTAAATATTGCAAGGTACATAAATAAGATTCTTGAATACCATGTGGTAACTGTTGCCGTAGGTATGGACGCTGGATTCCTCTTCCAGCAGAGTAACGTGAGGCCACATACTGTAGCTCTGACTAGAAACTTCTACGAAGAGCAAAAGATTTCAGTCATGGACTGACCTGCTTTAAGCCCCGTCTCAAACCGTACGGAACACCTCTGTGATCAGTTTGATCGAAGGCTCAGGGTACGTTTTGTGACCCCAGAAAGTACTGAACCGTTAACGGTAGCTCTCATACAAGAATGGGACGATATTCCGCAGGAAGATATATGGCAACTTCTTCTAAATATGCTCAGAATATGTCACGTAGTTATTGTATTGATTGGTTACATTATAATTAAAATAATCCCACAGTATTTTAATTGGTTATTATTATGCCTTTAGACTCTTAAAATTTACTATGTTCCTGATTTTAAATAGAGGCTCTCTATTTTTTGAGCAGTATCTATTTGAAATAAATAAAATATAAAACATCTTAGAACTCGCCTTCTTCTTCTTTCCCTTAGCTCATTCATTGAGCGACGAATCCGTTTTAAAAGGGCCTTCAGTCTCTTGCCATCTGTTTAATCTCATACATTATCTCTCTTTGATCTTTCTTTTCCTCTGGCTTCTCTGTTTTCATCCACCACTCTTCTTATCAATATATATTCTGATCCATTCATAAGATATATCTGAACCAGTTTAGCTGTTTTCTTATTTTATAAGTTATTGACTCCTCTTTCTCTTATGTTCTCGTTTTTAATTCTTTCCGTTCGTGTCTTTCCTTTACCACAAAATTACTTCACCTAATGCACACAGTTTCATAAAAGTAGCCCGATACTACGAAATTTTGCATGACACCATAATTTTGAACAACTATTCGTGATTCCATTTCATTCAAGAATAGAGGCCCAGGGCTTCTTGAGTGGATTTTCCAACAATCACATTTTAATATAATCATGAAAATAAGTATAATAATATATATTAACGGTATGAGCATCTTAACGAAACGCTTTTCCTTAAGTTCGACAAGGAAACGTGTATTGTTCAATATTTTATCTTCATCAATACACTCTGGTTCAATGTATTTTTGTATATAAAAAGAGTGCGGTAATATCCTCTACCGCACTCAGTGCGATAATGACGCGCTTAACAATACTAAAATTAATTTTGTTAATAGTCTATAACAACACCGATGAAGATAATAGTTATTTATGGTATAAGTGTGGTACATTACAAATAATTCACGAGAGAAAAGTTAAGCTCTCGAGGCCGCGAGGGGTCTTTTCTCGAATGAATTATTTGTAATAACACACGCGTGTCATACAAAATTCTATCCAACAACTCAATAAATATGTATCTAAAAACATTTTTGTATTGACGATCGCGAAAAGTCATAGTGACAAATTGGAAAGTACCGAGAGATCAAATTAATTTATAACTAGAGTCACCTGTGATTCGTGTTAAACGTTTGGCAATACTGAAGTGTATTGTCAGTCTATGTCAAATTCGAGGTTAGTAGGTTAGGTGTTGTTTGTTATTGTTATTTGACACAGACTGACGAAAAACTTAACCTACAAAATCTCGAATTTGACATAGATTAACAGTGTTACCAAATGTATAGTAGTGAGTGACATGCTTTTTATCTCACTAGTGGGTTATGCGCCATTTTAAAGATCTAAAATCGATGTAGTAATGGCCTTATAACTAGGAGGTGTTGCATAAATCTGTTTTGTAGCATTCCTTTAGTTTTATGTTGTAAAATAATGATCATTCATAAACTGAAATATTTTCTTGAGGAAAATACAAAATAATATTTAGTTAATGTAAATGATGAGAAATCTTTACTGGTCTTTCCACACTTGTAAACCAACAATATGTGTATTGCTCAGATGCATCAATATAATTGTGCAAAATAACCAACAAGTCGCGTCTTTCAGTTCCATTCATTAAAATTATGTAACAGTAGTCTTTTATGTAGTTAAATCAGTGGCGGCTTGTGGAGAATATTGATGGTAAAGTTAACCATCGAACGTAAAATACATCCCCCCCTTTCACAGACAATGAGAGAGTCCGATATTCCGGAATTTAAATATTTTGCATATGTCTCTTTGATTTTTGTTCAAATGTATAATTCGGCAAGAAATGATTCTCCACTGTTTAATATACTGTTATGATATGGGTACAGGGGTATAAAAATTTAAGATTAAATAGGATTAAAAGATTACAGTAATTAAAAACTATAAAGATCAATTTGGATGTGAATTGGGTATTTAAAATTATTAATATGCATTTAGTAAAGAAAGAAAATAGAATTTATAATTTAATAATATGAGGCTGAGAGAGAAACAGAAGGATTCTAACTTAATGTAATATCTAAATATGAACTTGGAAAATGATGACAAATACTTTTTCTAGGTAGACTATTGCACATAGTGGGTAGAAATCAAAATAAAGCTTTTATAGTGTGTCAGATGGGGAAAACAAACAATATCGTTAAGGAGTTTGTTTTTATTGATATAACAAATTTGAAAATAAAATGATGTAACCGATTTTATAAAAAGAAATTATTAAATAAACCCTGTTTAAAAAGCTTAAATATGTTTGGAGTATAATAGGGTTGCAGTTGATTACAAAATTCGTGTGGTGAAATAAAATGAAATGTTAATAAGAAGGTGAGCAGATTAAATGCAGGAAGATTAAGAGTATAGTGACAATACTAAACTAAAGCAGTGCTAATCTCCCGAGAAAATAAAAAGAAAGAAATACTGAATTAAGTTTATTGTGGAATTACATTTGACATTGTGCGTCGATTGAGTTGGATTACAACAAGCTATTTACACTGAAGGAGAGTCGCAGGGAAGTCGTTGGCATAGTAAGCATGTTTATGGGGCTTATCTAGTGAGGTCTGGTGGCTTGTCCTTGGTCGGGATTCTTAATGCTGAACTGTGACGTACTTCAGGAGAGTGGTTTGGATTGAATATTGAAGAGAAACAACTAAGACTGGGGTCTGTTTGGATCCATGCTGTGAGGGAACTGTGTGGGCTGATTCCTGAGGCAATCTAGTTTTTCTTGGTTAATTCGGATCCTGAGATGGGCATTTGACAGTTTGGTTGTCAATGTAGGCCTTCACCGTGGTTTTGAGTGGAACGATTGTGGTCATTAGTAGCAGAGTTGTAGTGGTTGGTTTCTGCAGAGGAGAGTGATAAGTTCAAATAAAAGGTAAATGAGTTTAGGTATTAAATAAGAACTGAAATAAAATAAAGATTAAAAAGTGAATCAACTTAATTAAGGAAGTACTTAGGTACTGTTTGATATTATTATATAACAAATGTAACGATCAAGTATTTGTGATTGAATTTTCAAAGTTGGTTTGACGTGCCATTTGACAGAAGTTTGAATTGTCATAATTAAAATCGGAGCATCAAATTTTAGAATAAGCAATCTAGATAAAAGGAATCCACTCTGATTTTCAGTCAAGTGCATTTACATGAGCTAGCTAAAAGAAAAATAATTTTAAATATCCAAATTAAATAAATAGAGCAATTTAAATTGACTAAAATATAATTCTAAACACAACGTGGAGCCTTAACCTTATCGATACATAGATGCATCCGTGATTGACGTAAATTATTTCAAGATGTGCGACAGTTTACCAGTACATTATGAGTGTAGTAAAATTGATAGTAAATACCATAGTTATTTAAGTTATTATTATATTTCTGTCGGAATTGTACACCGCCTTTAAATATTAAGGTAAATTCAGTAATTCGATACGCGCGCAATCAGTAGCGGTCAGACTGCTCGAGTGCCTATTCTAATTTTGCTCCTATCGGACGTTATTATATATTCTCATCTTTAGCCCTATTTTTTGCCCTCTAATCTGGCAAAAATGCCATGAAATTCATGAAATAAAAATTACTCGCGCTTTGTTTAGGCTTAAAAATGAAAAGAATGAACATTAGTACAAAAAGTTTCTTTCAGTTTATAAAAAATCTTGCATGACTGATTTGTTGCGGTAGAGCCATGGCTCCTTGGTTCTTTATAGCGAGCTGCCACTAAGTTAACGTCTCCGTTAACAACACACGAAATAGAAGCGAAAGAATTCATAAATTTTCCATGTTTGTAATAATCAAACAGCAGATTTTGAATAGTAGACTGAATCATTTAAATATTAATAAATGTTCTTCTCTAGAATTTGCACTAGTTTTAATCGCAGAATAATAATTATTTGTAGAAGTAAAGCAGGTAGCTTCTAATAACAAGATCTTCACTATTTGCGATGCAGCAGCTTTAAGCTTCGTATTTAAAATAAGTAACTGGTTAAAGTATAGAATACAAATTTTAGAAATATTTTTGGTAGCGAGCTTTGGGGAGTATCTACAGAAGAACACTCTAAAAAACTATTTATCCTTGACTAACGTTAGCTCCCCGTTCGTGCGACCGAGTGACTCACTGCGTAACTCCAAATATCCAATTAACTAAATAAGAAGGCAGAATCGAATTAATAAATGCCACGATCTGGACCACTGCTCAATAGCCCAAGCGCCACAGCTATTAATTTTATCTAACTACCGAATAAACCTAATTAGGAGAGGCAGCACATACTGCATGGCGATTTAATGAGAATTTATCTTATGGCACTATGATAAGATGAGCTGACCCGATCTAGAAGCCGTCGCATTATTAACTTTCGAACCAACGCCCATTTGGTTTTTGATTTGCGAATGGGAGAAATGTATTCGCAGTTGATGGCTGTGGTTGTGTTCTACTTCGAGATTCCATCCCTGAAAGCTCGCGCAGAGGGCTTTCTTACAAACTAAAATACTTTCAAACTTTGGAGTATAAGAAGTTACTGGATTGGAAAGTCTTCTAAGCATGTGAACTCACAATGTGTACCTACCTCGATATTTTTGATATAAAATATAGTAAATTATACGCAATTTGTGCTCCAGCAGGCACTAATACAACCAGTACCGAACATACATAAACGTACATTCAATGCCTGAATTAGCTGAAGCCATAAAAACGTTTTTGTATGAGAAACTGTCTTTAAACATGGCGCAATTGGAAGGATTGTAACTTAAGAGTCGAACAACAACCATATAGAATTTACGAATGCCAACTAAAATTATAGCACATTGTAAATCCATCCCACTACTTCCTTTTTATTCTTCTTCTTTGATTCTACCTTTCTTCCGTAAAATAGTACATCGTCGTATTATATCGATATTCAGTTTATCTAGACATTGCATAACATTGCATTGAAATATTGGTTGCATTGCATTCTTACTCGTATCTTGACTCATGCTTTTCGGAAGCAAAGCTGGAAGATATTATACAACCACCACATGATACTCCGTTGTATTGAAAAGCTCCTAGTTCCTTTCCTGATTTACATCTGCCTGAAGAGAAGCCTTCCTGCAAAAGTAATCTGCACATTTGCTTATACATTTTGCTTTCTGTTAACCTAAAGAAGATGTTGCAACTGCTTAATGTACGACGATACATTTCCTGATACCCATGGTTTCAACGAACTTAAAGCTCGATTCTCTTTTCCTAAATGTATACTAAGGAGCACATTTCAGTCAAAGTGGCGCAGTTAGTAGGATTATAAGTCAATAATAAAATAGGAATTTTAAGCTGAAACTATAACTCACTGCAGATCCATCATGAAACCAGAGATTACTACATTTTTGTTTTATTTTTATCTATCAGAATAGATTTTGTTGCGCCAGGAGCTTCCGTGGCAACTATTTCATTCGAGGAAAGCATTTTCTCAAGTTATTGGAATAGCTGCAAGAAACTTGACTCTGTCGCTCTTGAAAGTTCTACCACAACTCTTTATAAAATGATGCAGTGCGAGCTTATAGGATTTACGAACACTAACTGAAACTGCAACACAAATGCTATAGAGATACCATAAATACACTGCACAACCAGATTTTTTTTGTTCTTTGTAAAATAGCTAATCGGGTTGAGCCGACATCTTTTTAATGAGATATTGTAGGAAAATCTCAATACTGTATTAAATTCTGAATTTCTTATATTAAATTTCACCTTTAATTATCCTTACTAGAAAGAATGGCTCTGTTGAAAGACTATTCAACAAATTTGACTAGAAGTTAGGCTTTCTTGTACAAGACAATCGTATAATCTCTAGTTATAGCAAGAAACCATAACGTATTATTATGAATCTCACAAAAACCCAATTTTAGCTCTAAAGTTCCGTATTAATTTATTTTATTAATTTTTTATATTGTTAGATACCTACCAGAAGCTGCAAAATTTTTTTGTGTATAATCACGGTTCTAATAACTCGATTTTATATTTCTTAAAAGAGCCACAAAAAATATATAAAAGGGCGAAATCCATAGCATTTGAACTTAGAAATTGACTAGGAATGTTAGATTACAGTTGTATTGCACAATTCTTCCTCGTCTCTTTTTCTTCTTCTCCATAAAATAAGACACCATCCTGTTGAATTCACATTTTTATCCTCAGGCATTATATGAAGAGCGTTTCATACCTACATTTGTACTGTAATATATATTTATTGTCCTGATTGACATCTAACAACAGATAAATTATTTTCTTTACAAAGGTTATGTAACCGCTTGGACTAGAAGTTTTGCTATTACGAGAGATAATATACTATTTTTTTTAATATGATAGACATTTTTCTGATTATACTACTCCCTATACCATCAACAAATGAAAAACGGTAAAAATGCATAGATACGCAGGTACTAACTTTTGATAATGTACATAGCAACGGTGATAATGATATACATTCTTGACTAATAACTGATAGTCAAATACCTTAACAAACATCGCGTTACCTGCTGTAAGTACAATCGTCATAGCAACCATATTAACTGTGCTTTTAATATTTATAAATAAACTGTTCAAACGTTGTTTATTGAAGCGTGATATAATCTAGCCGAATGCAACTCGTGTCTTCTTGATTATCAAATCATATCTGTTTCTACTCGATATATTGTTTTAGGCAATCACGCACGTCGCTCGGACGAGTCCGATAGACGAGCGTAATTGCCAAACTATCTGTCGTAAACAGAAATGATTATTTGATAAACAATAATCCACTAGTCGCATTATATATGATAATCGCAAGTAATCAAATCCGAATTTATTTTTATACTTCTCAATAAAATTTGTTTTCTTTATACTATTTCTTACACGCGACAGGATACAAAATGGGACAGTTGGTAGGATACGTCCATATGACATTTTGAAGCTATAAATATATCCTACAACTATACTTTAAGATATTTTAGTAAAAAATATAACACTAGGTTTTAAACTAAAGTTGTAGTAAGTAATGTAGGTTTATAAGCAATTCCAACGATCCTTTAAAACCAATTGCCAATTTTTTATGCCATTATTAATATCTAATGGAAATATCCTTTTACAGTTCAACACCATATCAGGGTTTTTTTTGGCAAAATAATTATTGATCTAAGAAATTAAAATCTCGAAAACTGGTACAAAGAATCAACTTGTGAGAAAGATCGAATGTTGATTAAAACAAAAGAAATAACTACCTAACACTAAACCGATAAAACGCATTTGCGCTAGAAATTCAGCACCAGAATATTAAAATTTAGATAAGGAAAGAAACTGGAAACAGTACTCGAACATTTTTAAATTAAAGTTTGCTATTAGGAAAGATCAGAGAAAGTCGATTTCTGTTCGATTTACCGTAGCTGCCGTCACTGCTATTATAGTATAGATAGCCCTTATTTTAGGGACTAAAGCAGTTTTTCTCCTGGTCCTTTTCGATCCCTCTGCAAGAGATAAGCATTATGCAACTAATTGAAACGAGTACATCGTGTAGGAGTAGCGTTGTTTATCTGAATTGACTTTACATGACATCAGCGTCATTTGAGAGCCCTGACGTTTTTGCCGTTATCACGTGTGCAGTTGCTTACATTTATTAATTCATATAATGGCGATGTTCTATAATTTGTTAAGCCGTTATTTATGCGCTTCTTTTTTATGCTCCAAACGCCGCCTTCAATTAAAGATGAGTTAATATAACAATATGAAATATTGCCACTTGAACTTTTTTAAGTGGCGCTCTGGATATCTACATCGTGGCCGTTTTCGCCCCAACTTTGAAGTAGGAATAGAACATTTATGATGAACCTGTAATCTGGTTTGAAATGTAATAATATACGTAAATATCCTAAATTGTAAAACTTTTCATTTTCCTTAGAGTTGTTGTCGTTTGTAGAATATTTTCCTATTTTGCAAACATGGTTTGTCACCTCGAAAAACGTTGACCTTAAAGTTAGAGTTACCATTTCCTGACAACACTTATATGCAGTGATTTTTTGTAGAACTACTATCTCCTTAAAAATATTTTTTAATTTTTAAGTTAAATCCTTGGTTGTTTTGCGGTCGTGTGTTCTGTTTATCCTCATTTCATTTTTTGTAGTTTTTCTTATTGGTCCTAATTTTGTTCTCTAGGTATGCAAACGTTTAGGTGATCTACCATGACGATGATTTGCTTCTGCACTATAAGGTACGACATTTCAGTTAGGATTATCAGTTTTCAGTTTAAAGATACATTAATAGTGCCTCTTTTCTTAGTATACAGGGTGTCCTAAAAAGAATGGTACACCGATTAGTCATAGATTCCTAAAATTTTCATAAACTAGACCTGACTGTAAGAAGCACTTGACATATTTAAAAAAAAAATTAGCTCTCGTAGTTCACAAGCGTGAAAGTAACCGTTTACCATAAAATTCATATGAAAGGTTCTTGGTTGTCATCAAGACGTGAAATTATCAAATAACCATGACCACAAAAACAATGAGTAATGATTATGATCTAGTAAATAACAATAATAAATCAATTAATGACTTTGGTGACATATATTTTTTCTTTTGTGCATATGAAAATGCCGCGAGAGAACGAGTATTGGAGAATTCGTTATGTCGCAGCATTTTCCTAAGCATAAAAGAACAAATTTATATGTCACTAATGTCATCAATTGATTTATCATTGTTGTTTACTAGATCACAATCGCTACCCATTGTTTATGTGATTATGGCTACTTGATGATTGTATGTCTTAATGACAACTAAAAATCTATCATGGGCATTTTAAGGTAATCGGTTACTTTTATACTTATGAAATAAGAACTATTTTTGCGCGTTTTAATTTTCTTTTGGAAAACCAAAAATTTAAAAAAAAATGTTACAGATAACGAAGTTAGAGCTACAAAAAGTTTTCAAAGGTAGGTAAAGTGTCTCTTACAGCAAAGTCTAGTTTATAAAAATTTTGTATTGGCACAGTACATAAAATAGTAAGTTTGTGTACCAAAATTGAAATCGATATCTTTACATTTGTGGAAATTATCATAAAAATAAGAAATAATAAATTGAACTAGTATAAAGCCCTATAACTTCTTACTGCAGGGACTTTAATCCAAGGCACATTACGTTTAATCGATATATTATAACTTATAACCTAAGGAATCTGTGACTAATCGGTGACACTCTGTATACTGTTTTTTTTATTTTCTACCGTGTATATTAAGAAATGTGTACTCAAGATTAATGTATTTTAGGTAAAGATGTTCCATTCCATAGACCTTCTACCTTATAGGACACTTTATTATCTGTGTGCGCTTGAGGACTTGATATTTAACCATTTGTGGTCATTTTCAAACTCTTCTTATGTGCTGTTTCATAATATCCCCTTCAAAATCGACTTGGCCAATAATGGGTATTCTCTTTAATTTTATAATTGAAAGTGGGACTTACCTTCCATTGCATTCTTTGGTCACCTTTCTATGCTATTTATTTATGCGTCATCGCTTTAAGTTTCTGGCCCATCCCTTATAGTTGTTTTAATTTTTCCAGTCATTATACTAACAATTTTGGTCATCGTGGCCTCTAGTGAAGAGCATTCTTTCTAAATTAAACGTATTGGGCTAGTTACCTACCTGGGATGCACCTGAAGATGGCTTATAGAACCACACTTCATGTCGTAGTAACACGCTTATTACTTCGGCACAAACTCCTTACCATTTTTACAGATTCACAATTTTTGCCGTAACCGTTCAATCAATCGCAAAAACCCAAAATTATATGAAATGTTTCATGAAACTGGATAACTTCTGTTTGTTAAGACAGTAACCTGATTCTTGCTTGTTCTTCCGTCTATTACGCACAAAGCCTGTAGTAGCATCGATGTATGGTGCATGCAGCTGCTGAAATTTATCTAGCAGTGCTAAGATTCAAGAATATTTCAGAAATGACCTCACCCCAGACCGCCTTCCACCCTCTGGTAGGTTATCCCGGGTTTGTTTTTATACTCACATTTCAGTGTTGGAATATTTCAGGCATTTTTCTTTGTGCCACCTGCTTAGTGTATTTTCGTCTTGGGGCTCTGATGCCATATTATGAAGAACACATAGGGAAATCATTCATTAGTTATTTGGAGGTGCCTTTCAGCTACTCTGGAAAAAATTACTACTTTCGAAGGCTTTTCGCTCTTACCATTCAAAGCCATCATACGGAGGAAAATCCTTCCACCCCAATCTTGCAGCTTTATCACCAAACCACGAACCAGCACCTCCTATGGCCTTGTTTCGGGGTCACCCGCCTGCAGCTATGACAGGTACCCCCCTGTATAATTCTCATCGTACACCAATTCGACCCATTGCAACTACGTGGCAGTATAGAGCTGACCATATTTCTCGCAAGTATGCCGAATTCTTATTTTAGCGTGTTACTCACCGACTGCAATTCTAAGCAGATCGCTAGAGAATAAACCGGATACCGGTTTGCTTGTTGCAATTGCCGTATAAAGTAGTTCTAGTTATTATTAGTTTTTCTGAAGAGATTGATGGTTTGACGATTTGTGGTCGCTTCAGTTACTTAACAACAACCCTTGTAAGCGATAATAATATTGTGAGGGAATACTAAGACTTTGTCCTGTTAATCGTGGACAGCTAGTACATAATTTGAGGTGTAGTAAAGATACTCGGACGCAAAAAGCCTTATGCGCTGAAAACT
Organism: Agriotes lineatus; assembly: GCA_940337035.1. NCBI lineage: Eukaryota > Metazoa > Arthropoda > Insecta > Coleoptera > Elateridae > Agriotes > Agriotes lineatus. The sequence continues at coordinate 121,739,199 of OW679199.1, forward strand.
CTGTTTTTAAAGTAAATTAACTTCACACGCTAATGTCAGGATCCGCACTCCGCTTTTGCCCGATTTTCATGTATGGTTCGGAGACGTGTGCTCATGTAAGCAATTACAAAAAAAATGTACACCAATTTACTCTCTAGTCAGTTTATTTGCATTTCATTTTGACAAGAGAACTGTATACATATTGTTACCGCATAAACGCGACATTACGACACGACATTGATTAGCTAATTAACTAGCGCGTAAAATGACTCATATTGGGAAAGAATTACACAGATCCGCTGCCCCAACCCGTAATAAAAAGGGGTGCCGGCTTCACTCATAGGGATGGGGTGGTCCATTGTGAGACTAATCAGGGCAACGGCGTATTAAAAGAAAATCAGATGTTAAACGCCAAGGCGCCACCACTTTCCTAATGGGGGAAATACATAGGTGAGCCCACTGAGAAAAGTGAAAGCAAATGGGTACACCTTCTAACTTGAACCTTGGCAGTGCCTGGTCGACGAAACCACGAATAACGGCGCTTAACTTACGGGAAAACTCCATTGCAGCTTCCTAAACCCCTTTTACAAAAGAAAACACACAAATTCGCATGGAAATGTAATAAACATCAAGATAAAAACACAGCTAATTGAAAATGAACTATATTGCGTAGAAATAAGTAGGTAAACATTAGTTCAGTAATTAAATGCAACGAAAATGTTAGTAAGGGTTAAATTACCTAACGTTTAAACTAGATAAGGGCGGTAAACTTGATAACAAATAAACTGACTCGAAAACTGTAACAACTTTAATTATTCAAGGAAATGGCTCATAAACAATAAAACTTGACGATAAACAATCAAATGTGGATCAAATACATGTTTCGTGTTTTAAAATTTTTAAAACACCTTGTTCCGGGAAACGTGTTTTAAGCTGCTTTTTTATTCTAGGATTTAGATATTAAAAAGATTACTTAAAATATGACCAAAAGAAAAAATATTTTAATCGCTACAACGCCAGGCTATGAATAAACATTAAAACTGACGATAAATGCTCAATTCAGAATACTAATAGCTGCAACAGTTCAAACGGTAAATTCTAAATGGACAGCAATCTTACGCAAAAGGTTGACACTCCAACAAATCAGTTCTTTCACTGTAGTCTAGGCACTCTAAAACTATTACAAAAATGCGGTACCTTAAGGAGTCCCAGTTGCTGCAACTCGACGTGCAACGAAGCTGTATGTGGTCGTTTTCAAGCAACTGCGCCGAAGACGCTTGATGAAATTGCGGAACAGCCCATGAGTGATGTCGACGAAGGGGTCTGGGCGACGTTAACATCCCCAAAGAGGGCAACGCAATAAAGGGAACTTTATTATGCCAAATTAGTCTCAACAGAAGTTTCCAAATAATTGATCCGTCAAACGAGGCGTTATTCGAAGCTGCCAATTCCGCGGTACTAGGGTCTCTTAACTAACAACGGCATGGACAGACGACACTTATCGAACCCCAAGACCGACCGTCAACACCCACATGCAGTTCATTTACAAACACGAAAAGTCACCTTTTTACCTGCGGAAAAACAACAAGGCGCGGGACTCGCACAGAGGCAGCTTATGGCGAACTTTGAGAAAACACCACTGAGTAAACGACATCAACCTGTAGTTTAATTACGACCCTACGTGAAAACCATTAACTACAACACCAATAATTGCAACACCCCGGCGAAAGCCCAAAGGCCTTACGCCGAGGCGGAAGAACAGCGCGAGAACCACTTGTTGCTGAAGCTCGCGATAGAACCCCTCCAGAAGCACCACGCCACGCCGACACAAGTAAGCGGGGAGACGTGCATTTTCGCGCCCAAAACGGTACATACATATTATCAACGTCTGGCCTGCGCCAGAGGGGGTGGGGTAAAAACGTTCGCTTCTTCTCTTTTCGGCTCACACAACTGACTCTTTTTAGCGACGTATTTTGCGTCCCAAAAACAGATCGACGAGACGGAATGTGTTCTACATAAGCAACCATAAACAGGCACATGTTTGGAAATGTTCCTTTACAGGCGGGATTTTAAATTCAGAAACGAGAAAGTACAACCAATTAGAACTAAAGTCGTAAAAACGGGAAATGTCTTCACAATATATAAACAAATTTGACATTCACAACTAGTACAAAACGAGATATAACTTAAAATAAAATCAGCGACGCGAATTACTACATTTGCAACAAAATAAAATTTTCCGATAAAATAACAACAGCACAAATACATTAAAATATGTAACATTATCAATTTATATCTTTGATGATTCTTTTGGTATTTATATAAATGTAAACTTTTGCTATTACCTTTCGCTCTCTTTGAACATTTCCTTTAACGCAAATATTATGTCATGTTTTGGAGTTGTTTGTGAATAGCGTAAATAAACATTGAGGCAATTTATGATTTTTATTTTTTGCTTTATATATGCTCTTTAGGGATTTACACCAACAGCTGTAGGTCTTCAGGTTTGGATAGTCTCGAACCAGCGGCGCTTTCAGAAATCCCACCCCATCCTGCTCAGGAACTAGCTGTCAAAATTTTGTTACACCGCATGACAATTCCCGGATCATACTGTGTTGTTTTCATAAAGCATTATTGAGAGTTGGTTTTTAATTTTGCAAAGGTCTTATTCATGTTCCTATCTTGCTGAGGGATATGTTTTACAGTTTTTGGCCTGTTTGTACTTGTTTCAGTTTAGACAGCCTTTCTCCTATTATATGGGTCCCCACATTGTTTCGTCATCGACCATTTCTCGGTCAGCTTCATCTTTAATCGTTGCAATATTTTATGGGCTTCGATTTCACATTCTTTTCTATTTGCAATCAAACATAATATCTTCGTAGGCATCTGCACCTTTAATCGTTTTGGAAACGATTATTTTATGACCAACCCTTCCTGTATTTTCTTAATTTCAAATTTTCAACTATGAGCTTATAATGGCAATAAGATTTTACATCGACGTTTCCCAGATATGACGTTTGAACAAGGATTATTGTTATTTAAAAATATAACAATATCTTCTAAACCGATTACCGACTAAAGGCATAGTTTAAAAACTAGGTTTATTATTGTTTTTAATAATTATTTTGAGGTTACTTTTAACGAATAGTGGTGGATGAAATAAAATAGTGAATGTGAATTAGATATTGTACTGTTTAATAAATCAAATTCCGTGCTACATGCTCAAGATTTTTTCTAGTAGTTTTGGCACCCATGGTGGCCTGAACCTGAACAGCATAATTTCGGCTAATGGGGCGCCCATATTTATAGACTGAAGTCATCAGGCATCATCTCGAAGACAAATCGCCTACTGAGATCATACGCGTTCATTAGCATTCGAGCGTCAGGGAGGAATCGCGCGATCGCCCAAATAATTAGCAAATCCATAAGCGACGATCGTCCTCGAATAAATCACTCAATTACCCATTCATACATCACCGTTGTATTCAATCGGAACTGAGGCGTAGCTCGCTATCGCTATCGAACTGTTGATTGAACCGGAAGCAAGTCCTATTCGACCGATAACGTATTGCGGGATTTAAATAACAAATATTCTTGTAGGTGTACGCAGATGATTGCCGCGTGGAATTATGCATGAGCGGCGGCTCCGAAATTCATCACCGGCTACTTGTCATATTTCTGAGGTCTAATGGGAGGCGGATGAAGAGCGAGTCATTTTCGATCTCTTCAGGTTCAGGGGCCTTTTTCGTTATCGAGCAGCCGGTGACCGTGAATGCATTGTGGCGCTTGATGTGTTCTCCTTTTCGCTCGTGGCAAGATTTGGTCTTCTGGAATGGCATGTTAATTTTGGAGGATCGTCATGGATCATGTTGCTCTCCGTATGGTGTTTAAGCAAGCTGGGAGAAGACTAATCACGTAAGCAAATGCAGGTACTGACGGAAATAAAAATAACACGAGTGCTATCACAATGCTGACGAATACGTATGACTACACGATTCTTCGAAATTCATTTCCGATAGTGGTAATCAGCATGACAATTCAACGAAGATTATGTAAACACCTATCCATATTATAAATATTAGATACCAGTCTATATATGTCGACAAAAATTGATTTTGTTACTGGTACACTTATACAACTCATTTCTCCTTGAGAAAATCTCGTTTTTTTCTTATTAGATTAGGAAATTTTGACTGCTTTGCTTTTCTCATGTTCGTTTAGCTGGAAGGTTTATCTGCCATGTTTTCTTATGGGGACAAAAGAAAATATTCGTTTAAATATCTGCTTCAGTTATTTAAATTAAAATATATTTCATTTGAAGTTTGACATTACTCAGATTCTATCTCACCTTTTCTCTATTGCTTCCCTCGTCTGAAAGACGAAGGAAGTATTGTAATTACGAAAAAATCACCTTCCGAGATTTCTCCAGATCTTCACGTTTCAGGGTTCATGTATGACGAAAAACAGGTTTCTTCAATTCCGTCAGTCTGTCTGTTGGCACTATAGCTCAAAAACTATTTGTCGGAGGAAGATGATATTTTACATACACATTATATATACCTGGCATAAAACCGTGAAAATTTCAGACAAATATATACAGAGTGAACACCTTAAAAAAATAAAATTTTGTTTATTTTTCATTTAACTTAGTAATACAAGGTGCCCATTTTAAAACTCCCAACCTGAATTTTATAAATAGGCAAGATACAACCCAATACACATCTGACTTTAAATTAAACCGTCAAGAGTACTGAAATATAATTGCTTTGATCTTAATTATAGCAATACTTTTGTTTTAAAATTATTGTCATCTTGCATCTACACTGTGTATTGCCTATTTACAGAACTTCAAGCTCGGAGTTTTAAAATGGGCACCCTGTATATACCAGTAATAATTTGTACGTAGTGCAGACAAAAATGGGAGCCAACAGATACAGAATACATGTTTTACGATACAAAAAGGAGGCACAAATTAGCACGTTACTAAATATAGCTGCGACGCAGAAATTCGAAAGGTCTGTGCTCCATGGCGCCGGTAAAAATTTCCCAGTCTCTTACAATATCCCACAAAACGTTGGGGCTGCACACGCGGACCGCCTGCCGTTCGAATTCGACCACGGGTAACGTTTTTTTATTTGAAAATTTATTTAATTTATTAGAAACGTGAAGATATTTTTACTCCTAACTTGATTTTTAAAATTATTTAGTGTCACAATGTCGACGAGGGAAGTTCTGTTCTCGATCTGCAGCTAGCCTGTTATGTTTAAGGTATTAGTCTATAAGGTTATATTAGAGCAGATATAACACATGAATTGTGTTTGATGTGTTGAAAAAGAATCAAAATGGTAGTCTCAGCTTATATCTTTTTCTTCATGTGATCTATCCGGTTTCCCGTATGTTGGAAATCAACATGGAGAGTGTGCCCTGGTTTATTTTGGTTTTCAAATACAATATTAAAATTAGGAAAATTTGGAAATTTCTTAAAAGATTACCTATATGAGAAATAGCTGTTTCCTGTGGCTATCTTGAACAAATGAGTGATTGCTGCCGATACCTTACGGTACATGTTTTCGCCTTTTCCTTTGTGCCATCCGCTTAGTGTATGTATTTTTGTCTTGTGGCTCTGCTGCCATCTCATGAGCAACACCTGGAGAAAATATTCATTGAGAATTGGAGGTGCCGTTCAGATATGCTATGAAAAACTGCCATTTCTGAAGGCCTTTCGCTCTTATGATTCCGAGAAATCATACTGGAAAAAAAACTTTCCATCCCAATCCTGCAGCTTTGATGAGGCAGCTCATCACCGAACTACGGATCAGCACGCCTTGTGCCTTTGTTGCGTGGTCAGCCGGCTGCAGTCTTGCATATGACAGGTACTTTATTAAATTCTCAACGTGGTCGAGCCATTTCGAGTACGTAGAGTTGTCAAATTAGAAAAATACTTTGCACGTGTTTTTACTTACGGATCGCAGTACGATCCTGAGCAGATCGTTGAAGAATAGATCGCAACTTCCCTTGTTGCAATTGTCTTATGTGCGGCGAAGTAGGTGTCGTTATTTCTAGTTTTGCTGTAGTGATTGATGATTTGACGATTTTTAGTCGCGTTCAGTTACTTAACGTAGGGCATGTTCAACAAACAAGCCTTGTACGCGATAATGCCAATTGCGAGGAAGCATTGAGGCTGTCTCTTGTTAATCGTGGACAGCTAGTACACAATTAAGGTGTAATAAAAATAATCGGGCGCAAAAGGCCTTATGCGCCGAAAACGCGGTTCATAAAGTAAATTAGCTTCACATGTGAAAGTCAGTAACCGCACTCCGTTTTCGCACGGTTTTCGTATATGGTTGGAAGACGTGTACTCATATAAGCAATTTCGAGAAAAAAAATTACATCAATGTATTCTCTAGTCAGTTCATTTGAACTCAATTTTGACAACAAAACTGTATACATACATAAACAAATTTAACATTTACAACTAGTATGAAACGAGATAAAACTTAAAATAAATTAAGGTCACGAATTACTATATTCACTACAAAATAAAACCTTCAGATAAAGCGACAACGCTATTTATACCTTTGATAATTTGGTGTTTACATCAGTGTTGACATTCGCCATTCCTTTTTGCCTCTTTTGAACATTTCCGCAAATAATATGTCATGTTTTGGAGCTGATTGCATATATTGTAAATAAACATTGGGTTACAGCATTTTATGGTTTTTATTTGTTGTTTTATGGGAACGATTACCTGGTTTGGGGATTTATACACACACTAACAGCTGTAGATCTTTTGGTCTGGACCATCTCAAACCAGTTGCGCTTTCTGACAACCTCCTAACCTGCTCAGGCCAAACTTCGCTACACCGCACGGGAATTTATGGCTCACAGTGACTTGTTTTTATAAAGAATTATTGAGCATTCATTTCTAATTTACAGAAATACCTCGTGTAGAATCTTCTATCAAATGAAATACCCCCCTGCATTCTGGGCAATAGCCCATTGGCAAATGTTTCTTCACCAAGATAACTAACTGTTCCTACAAGCTCCGTGTTTACACATCCCCCAAATAGGATATTTTACAGAAGTTTATTGTTGTTACCTGCAACCATTCCATCCTTGCTCTGTTTGAATTTCATTGCTAGCTACATGTAGCATTCTTCTGTGACTCCAGATCTAAAAAGTGTCTAGCCTTCTAGGATAATCTTATTGGCCAGAACACTTCATCATTCTTTTCATCAAGCTTAGGTTTAAGCTGCCGTTGCATTCGGAAAATTGCTCTAGTCGCTTCAATGCCGCACCTTTTTCCTTTTTCCGGATGTAGGTTATAAGTATTCAAACTCTCAAGATATTTACACTGATTCACTCGATTTATAGGATAACTAGTAAGTTAGAAAACGGCTTTTTCGTGTCTCTAGCAATTAAATACCACGAATTTGCTTTTAACAACGCCAATGTTAAGGTATAGCTTGGTTAATTCTATTCAGTAAGTATTGAAGTCCTTCCTTGTTATCGAAAAGAATTAGATTCTTATCTGCGTATCTCAAGTTGTTTATGAGAGAACTTTCAATTTTAATACAATTTATAAGAACAGAATAAAAAACTAAAAAAAATCTTTTTAATATTTCGCTTTTGATGAAATATTTTGTTTCCTGGGTGTAGTAGGACTTCACCGCCTACAATATATTTGATACAAGTCTACCAATTTCGCCTCCTACTATTGTGATTTATTCCTTTTGCGTGCTTTAAATTGGGTTCCGCAGCGTTTCCCTCAGGTTGAAGTAGGCAGCAGAGGAATTTTTATTGAAACGTCTTGTCTATTAGACTTGTTTCGTAGCCCACGTCTGAGGTAGCGTGTCCAGCCGTTGTTAGACATTTCGTTTTCGGCATTTCACTTATGTTCGCCTCCTCATGAATTAAAGATGGGCCCAATTTTGTCACCGAGCCCAGCAACCGCACGGCGCACTTACAAATCATTTTTCTGCATTTGCATGTAATTAGTTTTCCAGTCACTTTCTAAACGCGAGCTGCTCAGACGGCAAAGGCGCCGCAATGAAAAGCACAAATCAATCCTTAATGAAGCAATTTGTAAAGCTCGCACTGGACTCCAGCAGACGGAGGGAACGTGAGACAGAAGTAATGTCTATGTGTGCTACTTCCTGGCGTTTCTTTAATTTGCAACACATAAACCAACCTTGAAGGCCTTGTATAGCAAAAACACTCAAGGGCAAATCTATAAAATTCAAATATCTGAGGTCTTGGAGAAAAAGAAGCATCTGCTGGTATGGCAGCCAACAGTTCCAGAATTCCTGTGATCAGAATAATTCATTGGTTTCAGTCTCTCGTCTATTAAAAGTTTTGAAGGTGCAAAGTTCGTAGGTACGTAATGCCAGACATTTTAAAATTCTGTAAAATCGAAAAATGTACAAATATATTGATCTACCTCAAAGTTTCCATGACACAAGAACTCAACATGTCTAAAACTGAAGTTAAAATCATTGCTAACATAGAGGGTTTTGTTCAATTATATTTCTACTACCACGTGAAAAAGTTAAATGTAATTTCCTTATCAGTTAAGAAAAGCTAGACTTTTCCATATAAGTGATATAACTTAAACCAATTGTTTTTGTAAAAAAATGCTTTAGTTGGGGGGATTTATTTGAGAAAATATAACTATTTTAATGAACCACTTCGTTTTGATTCAGTATTGAGGAAGCCACTTCAAGTTTTTTTACTAAGCTTTATTATACTCCACTGCGACATCGAATAGTACGAATGGCACCATATCTTTTGAGAGTAATAATGTCTGCTCCTGCATCAGTCAGTAACCAGTAACATATAAGATGATCTCATATACCTAGGATTCGGCAATTTCAAAAATTCAGAAATTCATTTGAAGAGGAAGAGTTTCTGAATCTTTCAACGAGATCCACATCTACAACATTTAATTTGAAACTGTAACTTTTCCTTGTTCGTTTTTGTATTAAAAACTCAGTTAGTATAAAAATGATTCTGGTAACAGGTATTTTGGGATGCGCCTTTGTTTAGACACCAAATTGTGAATTCTCCTACGTCGCTACGTTTTTATTAGTTACTTTTGTCCTCCCTTTTTGCCAGCTATCGCAATAGCAATGAGAGATTTCTTCTTACTTTATTTACCTCAGTCGTGGTTAAGGAAAGCTTCTGTTGAAATGAGCCCAGCAACTGACCTGGACTACCGTCAAGTCGAAAAAGGTAATTACGCGCCAAAAAGCTGTTTCTACTGCGCATTTATATAACGAGCAATAACATCCTTCTATGCGCAAAAATCTGTTTCTACTACTCTTTTATTTGGAACATAATTAATGCATTCCTCTAGTAGCGGTTTACAGCGCGCAGATGCTCAAACATAAAGCGCACACGAAAGCAAGACAGCGCGCTTACGCCCCTTGGCGGGCTGTAACTCACTTATATACCGTCTTTGATGACGACTTTTGTGTTCCTACAGTATGAAATTGCCCACCTGAAGTGATGACTAAGGAATGCCAGTTGAGAACTACCTGGACTTGAGGACTTCTTTCGTTGCTGTCCTGCCATCAAAGCCCCAGAATGCAATGCCTGCAGGACTACGGCAACTTTGTACAGGCTTTCTGTGCTTGTAGTTTGTAGGACTCCGCTGTCAACTGGGGCACATTTCCCAAAAGTGGCATTCCTTGATCCGTGAAAATGCCTCCATCGCCGCCATTTTTATTCCCATCAACAATAACTGATTGAGTTATGTCTAAAATTTTACTTGATATTTGTGTCAGAACTGACGCAAAACTTAACTTGCTAACCTCAAATTTGACATAGACTTACAGTCTTGCCAATTTTAAGTAAAGTTTTGGATTGCCAACAAACGTCACGTTGACGCATATGTCAGAGGAATAAACATGGCGGACGTGACGGTACTGTGCTATATCTACTGGCTCTGGTTTGCCTCAGAGCCAGTAGATATAGAGAGTACCGCCATTCTTTGATCCGTGAAAATGCCGCCATTGCCGCCATTTTTGTTCCCATCACCAATGACTGATTGAGTTATGTCTAAATTTTTACTTGAAATTGGCAAGACTGTAATTCTATGTCAAATTCGAGGTTATCAGGTTATGTTTTCCATCAGTTTGTGTCAAATAACAAACAAAACCTAACCTACTAACCTCGAATTTGACATAGACTTACAGTCTTGCCAATTTTAAGTAAAATTTCGGATTGCCAATAAATGTCACGTTGACGGAATTGTGTTACAAAACCTCAAAGTGACGCATATGACAAAGGAACAAACATGGCGGACGTGGCGGTACTCTCTATATCTACTGGCTCTGGTTTGCCTCAAACCGCAGAGCCATCTACACGTAGCTAGAAATAACCTACAGGAATATATCTGATGTTCATTTTATATTAAAAATTTAATTAATACATTCCAATGATTACGTTTTATTAAGCACATATTTTTGTAAAAAGGAAATAGCTATTATTTAAAGCAAAAAAGTTAATTATAAACGTGAAAATCTTTTTTATTATTTTATTATTTTTTGACTAGCCATTGGCGGTTGTTTTGTAGGGCTAGCCTTACAAACGCATACTTTTTCGTCTCTATGGGGATGGTTATATTCGTTTTTCTTATTATGTAGGATGAATAATGTATTGTAAACCTAGAACAATGTACGTATTAATAAAAAATGTACACCTGGTATAAAAAAATAGTTATTTCTATAATAAGCATAGAAAGTAGAATTTGCCACCAACCGTAGTGAGGGTTGCAAGAGCACGAGGTCAGCAAATAACTTTCTATGCACATTATACACATGATTGTGTCTACACGTTTAATTAAATAAGTTTAAAAACTGTGTAATGTAACATTAAGTACAAACGCACAATCTAGTTGCTATTAATAAGCTTGTTTTGCATCTAAAATTATTGACTGGCAGTTTGAAAAGATGTTTAAGGACGAACAGAACGTGTTTTACTTTCTATGCCTTGATTCAAATCGACACACTGGAGCACAGCAGCATTTCTATAGCAACGATCCTTACATAAATGACATGTAACATTTTCTAAGCCTCTAAATATTATAAAAAGCCAACTTTCTAATAGCGAGTAGGAAATAGTATATTATGTTACAAAAGTCCCTTAGAACAGGCCTACAAAAAGTTAAAAAAACAAGGCAAGAAGGGCCGAGTTTTGCTATTTTCTGAGGTCTGTTCCAGTAAGGCACTTAACGATCGATCGAGTCTCATATAACATTTTTTTCGGGATCAACTAATAAAAATAAAAATACCGTTTACCATTACAAATATTGTTTGCCTAAATAAAGTGCGTGATTATTGTTTCTGTAGTAACTAAACACCAAATAATTTTCTATAACAGTCCTATAGATCGTTCAATACTTCAAATTCAGTACGGGCAGCATAGGGAAATGTAATTCTTATGGGAGTTTTCTGACCGACGTTGCCACTTCTCGGCAGCGACCGACGGTCTAAGTTTGCTTGAAGTAATGCTAGATGCGGATAAAACAAAGCAAGCGATTAGTATTTGTTCAATATCCCCGAAATACAAAAGCGAGGTTTATTTATGATTGACAGGTGCGTATAACAGGGTTTTCCGATTGTTTTTCATCATGTATCGGTTGTATTTCACTTCATATCAAATGGTTTTCCTTCTTACCAATACTTGTCAATATTGACAAATGGGAATTACATCTGACAAACAGTGAAACACAATTGATACATGGTGCAAAGCAACCCTGCAATTTCCAAGGATATTTGGGCTGAAATGTGGTTCTGCATAAGACCCTGTACTGTATTTAAAATATGGAACGATCTATGGGACCGTTATATTCATTACGGGCTTGTAGTTTTGTTGTTGTCATACCAACCAACAGGGATACAGGAAGTTGACCATTTCATCACAGATAATGAACCCGAAAACAAGTAAAACTAGGTTGGTAGCGCAAAAATATTTTTTTGTAAAATCGTACTAAAATATGGTCATTTATGCATTAATTTGCGGGCGTAAATAGTGCCGTTTGCGCCCTAAGGCCTAAAAATAATTTGCGGGCGTAAATAATGCCTTTTGCGCCCTAAGGCCTAAAAAACCAGCATCACATTGGCAACCAACAACAATTTGATTTTTGAGAACGAATCGTGCCATTTATTTTTCAAAGCTTTATGGTGGATTTTACAAAAAATCTTGTTTGCATTTCGGGCGTGAACGGCGATTTTGGCCCTTTGGCGTTTTATAATCCTTCGGCCTTCGGGCCTCTGGCATATAATTCCGCCGCGGGCCAAAATCGCCTCCTTCACGCCCTTAATACAAAAATAGCTATTCTTTATTGGCTGCAAAATTTTGAATTATTGATAATTCTGTGATCTGTTCGACATTTTAAGGTAAATATTTTCCATTTATAACAAACGTAATAAATCTATTAGGCTATTAATATGATTATTTCTCACATTATTTTTCAAAATGGTCTATATTCAGTTAATTATAATTCTAAGTAAGACCTGAATATATGTTCATAATTACATGTTTCTGAAGTTCTCCGAAGAACTGACTTTAAGATAATCGTCGCTGGCCTATTGTTTTCGTTTTATTGAGCATAAATTCTCAATATTTTATCATTAACAATTTTAAGCCATTGTTCTTCGGCTTGCATTTTATGGTTCTGGCCTCTTTCTGGGAATTGGCTCTGAACTATTAAATCGCAGATTAGTTGTAGATTAGGGTGCAGCAAGTTTTATTGAATGGTTTTGCATGTATCGGCTGAGATAAATGAAGCAAACAACTTGTTTTCAAGAAATTAATTATACAAGGAACTGTAATTTATGAGTTTGTAGTTTTATGGCTAAACATATCGAACAGTTAACACATAAATTACATTTTTTGCTTTAACAACTTTATAAGTCTGCGAACGCGAGCAAATTTTTTCTCAAATAATACGATCGTGATTTATCGATGCTTGGTGCTTTATAGCCGGCTTATTTTTAGCCCGAATGGTGCAGTTAAATCTAAACAGTGGCATAGGTTTGCCTTCCTGCACATTATAATGTTTCTATGCTATTTATAGCGGCCGCAGTTCTGTTCTCCAAGCTTTCAAAGCAGTAGGCCTCATAAATTGCTACTTTATAATCGTGTAATAACTAGAATTATGATCGTACCATAACAGCCCATTTCTCAATGCTTTCGTGTATGGAAATAGCTCGCAGGATGATACTTTCGAACCGCTTTCTCTTTTAACGCAGACCATAATTGCCGTTTTCCTTCCAGAGACCTCAGATTCAATAAAATCAGGGAAATCCCCCCGGGGACCTTCAAGTACCACAAGAACATCCGATCGCTGCTGCTGAACAACAACCTGTTGACGAGCCTTCCGAGCGGCGTCTTCACGGGATTGTCCCAGCTTCGACACTTGTATTTGTACAAGAACCGAATTAAACATGTCGATCCTGATGTGTTCCAGGGGCTGCCGAAGTTGGAGCATTTGTAAGTATTTAGTTCTAGTGAATGCGTCTGTCGCTTCGAACGAAATGAAGCCTTGCTGAAACGTTTATGCATGGACGCCATTTCTGCCTATTTTAGAATTGAGCCACTGCTGCGTAGATATCTGAAACATTATGGATGTGGTAGACTACACTATTACTTTTTACTTAAAAAAAATTCCCGAAGGGAGTTTTAAAAATGTGTTTACATGCAAAATTAGAACATTAAATTGACTAAATCTCCAAATGTCGCTGGTCACCAAGTGACATTAATTTAATCATTTATGATGTCGCTGTATATGAAATCGGAACTAACAGAGTTTATATTCTCTAAAAAAATATGAAATTAATTATCTTTTAAAAATGGTACCTAAAGTGTTCCGTTACAGTATATTCTCAAATTGCCCCTCGGCTCGTTTCAAACATTATTCTGTAGCCACATACGTAGATTCGGGGTTCGGGGCTAATTGATTTTTTCCTGGATTTAGATCGGTCCTCGTGCATAAATATAGGCTGGCGACTTGCTGAAAAATTCCGTATCGCATCTTCGGCCTAAGGGTTGTACATCAGGAACACAATACGGGAGGTGGGGGGGGGGGGGCAGCGAATAATGAAATGAGCGGGTCTTTTCATGTGTGACATGTGGTCTCACACACACTCGCTGGTTAATACAAAACAGCCAAATTCCAAGATCAGGCATGCAAACAAGCATTGCCAAATTTAGTAATACGTGTTCGGGATGATAATACTTACAGGGAGTTTTGCGACTTCCGCGACGCTCCCACGTAGCCTCTACTAGAATGCCTGTGATTGCTTACCGCATCTAGTGCCTATTTGCCGAAGGCTAACTCGATGAATGAGCTGCAACTGATGTCAGTGTAATCTGCATCTACGGTTGCCGCCCCCATAAAATTTCAAAATCTCAAGGAATTTGTGGGAAATGAGCATCCCGTGCTATGTGAATCATTGATAATTATTGCTTATCAGGTCAAGGGTTACTAATCAACTCGCGAGATGATCGCTAATCCAGGCATATATTGCACTACAGCGGTACCGAGTGGGCACCAATCCAACAATAAAATAATGAGCAACAACATAAACAACAAAGCTATCTACAATCAGCAGCGATACTAATGATGAAACAGTGTTCAACTCGGCTACACAATAAAACTACATACATCCTCCATTGCAAAGCTACTCAAGCGTTAGTACTTATTACATACCTTATTTCGCCATCCTCTGTATTAATTTACATAATTACCACAAGCGACACCCTTTCTGTCGCTAATTGCGTGCCCAATCCCGATGACTTTAGAATAAACCCCTATCTCTAAATTAATTCATGTTCATTTCGATTCTGAGATAAATCTAGAGCATAAAATGAACATGTATGCAACTACACACTACGACAACTCTGTTTATTTTTCTTTTTTTAATTTACCAATATGGCCAAATAATATTTTCACTCAATTAATTTATATTATTTATATGATTTTTATTAACTCTGTTTCTCTTAGTAACCCTTAAAAATCTAAGAGCAACAAGTCGAGTGATTTTTCAACCATTGTCTACCTTGGTTTTCAATAACCTGAACATTTCTAGAAGGCAATTTCGTAAATGCTTTAGAATTTTTACAACGCTCTAACGGTCTGCAGTAAAACTATCATAAATGTGTAGTCTACCAATGTTATCATCTCAAACGGAAATATGTTATGCGAAAAGTTGTTTTCTTTAGTAATGCTAGCGTCGATCAAATATGGGATAGTTGGTCTAGTACAAACTGGAATACCCCAAATTAGGGATGGGCGCGTGACGTGAAAACAGTCGTGTCACGTCGTGTCACGGCGTGTCACGTCGTGAACGTGACTTATATTTGAAAATCGTGACGTGAACGTGAGTGAACGTGAGTGAAAATTTCCAAGGCGTGATTCACGTTTCACGTTAATTTCACGTTAAATATTTAGTAACGAATAAAAAACTGCAGGGTGCAACAACTTTTAAATTCATTAAATCACAAATTGTGCCAAATAAGTTACATTATGTGGCTTTATTTTTGGACCCTAATTATAAATCCTTAAAGTTCATATCTTCACATAAAAGAGGAGAGCATAATGCAAATAAAAATATACATGATAATGATGAAATACATAGCAAACGACTCAAAACTGGTACATCAGCATCAGATTCTTATCATTCTACACTTAGAGACAGCTCTGATGATGACACATGTAATTAGAATGATGTCGAAACAAGAACTAAATTAGTTTGTGAAATTAAAATTCGGAAATGTAGATGACATTTTAGGATTTTGGAAAACCAGTGTAAATACGCCACTCTTAAAAAAACTTGAGAAATTTTAAACATACCGGCAAGTTCCGCTACAAGCGAAAGAGTATTTTCTACAGCTGGGCGAATTTTAGAAGAGCTCAGAATTCGACTTAACGCTGAAAATGTTGGTTACATATTACTTTTAAATCAACATTTTAATGTGTAGATGTGTAGATGAACTTATTATTCTAATAAAATTAATGGTTTGTTTTTTATACTCGGGGCTAACGCTGAAAATGTTAATTACGTTTTATTATTAAACCAAAAATGTGTTGTGTACATGTGTAGATGAACCTATTTTTAGAAAAGTATCTAAGGTTTTTTTTTGTATACTCGCCTTAACGCTGAAAATGTTGATCCTTGTACGTAAAAGTACTTTCAAACCTACGAATTAAAAGTGTTGCCTAGCAACATATACTTTCTGTACTCATATCAATAAGGGAAACGTCAATTCCAATGACAGCTTTTAGTATTAAAAGTAATGTCTTTGAAGACAGCTGCAAGAAATATATTTGCGAGAAATCAGTATTTATCCCTTGTCGAAGTTATTGTAGTCAATTTTCATTTTTTTTATGTCAACTATTCTGATTGCAACATATCACGTAAATTATGTGCAAAACATATTTTTAGTTCTCTTTAGCGTTTTTTCATTGGTTTTAAATTTGAATATTCTGTTTGATCTGAATTTAAATTTTGAAATAAAAGCTGCGTGTCACGTCGTGAGTGGCGTGTCACGCCGTGAACGTGAGTGAACGTGAGCGTGAACGTGCGTGAACGTGACTGTTTAAAGCAAGCGTGAAACGTGCGTGACGTGAGCGAAAATTCACTCACGCGCCCATCTCTACCCCAAATAGTAAAACCGAACTAAAAATGGGGCAACAAGGGGTATATCTGAAACCCACTGGAAGGGAAAATAGGAACTTTTAAACTCAATCAACAATAACATGATATCGACCCCCCCCCCCATAACTCCCTCGTATGTTCACAATTCAGCCCATTTCGTTGAACTTATATCCAATATAAGCGTTGAACCTGAGGATTTACTTGTGAGTTTCGATGTCTCTTCCCGTTTTACTAAAGTTCCTATTCCCGATACCATAGTCATAATCCAATACTCCAGAGCATGGAGAGACATGTTCAAGTCTACCTGCCCTTATAGAAAAATGTCTCTCTTCCACTTATTTCCTATTTCAAGACCAGTTCTTTAAACAAATCTCTGGTGCGGCCATGGGTTCTCCTCTTTCACGTGTCGTTGCCAATATGTTCATGAGCTTTGGAAACCGTAGCTCTGGAATCTTTAAAAATTGAAACCTAAGGTTTGGTTCCGATACGTTAACGATACCATTATTATTTGACCACATGGTAGAGACACGTTACCCGTCTTCTTAAACCATCTCAATAGTCAACATCCAGACATTAACTTTACCATGGAGATAAAAAGTAATGGCTCCTTTCCTTTCTTGGTTGTACAGGTGTCTCGCCAATCCAGTGGCAAACTTGGTCATTCCATTATCTGCAAATTCCCATTCTTCTTTAGCAGAAAGACTCACGAAACCATTGAGATCTACAAACACCGTAACAATCTCAATCGCGGCGAAGGCTTCTCCCTTCCTTCTATTTAGAAAGTGCCAATTCCTAAGCTCCGCTACGGCACTTGCCTATAAATTCTAGTTTTTCTCCTTCTGATCGTTAGAAGAGTTTCGACTCTGCCGTGGTTTACATGTTGAGTTATCGTACTCTTCTATCCCTTCCCTTGCAAAAGAGTTTTACCTCTGGCGTGGTTTACACGTTGAGTTACTGTGCTGTTTTGTTTTTTCTCTTGATGAAGCCCCTTGCGACAGTGACCGAAACGTTGAATTCTTCGACCTCAATAATTACACGATCCATCCCGGAAATCGTTTGTTACTTATCATATCGATGAATTTTATGGAATGCTGTCCGAGCAACTTGAAAAAATTCCTAAGGGAGTACATATTAGGCGACTTCGACGCCAAAGTTGGATAGGCTCGAAATGATTACCACAACCGATAAGTAGTTGGAAAATATGGACTGGGTGGCAGAAACAACATTCTAACTATAACTAAACACCATTCAAGATGACTCTACACGTGGAAATCTCCAGATGGCAGCCACATAAATCACATGGACTACATCTTAGGAAGTTCGAGATAAAGAACCTCAATCAGAAACACCAAAACTTGTCCAGTTACAGAATTTAACAGCGACCATAAACTTTTAATCGCCCACTTCTTAACAAAATTAAAAGCTTTCTCGAAAAAGTCAGCCACTCGGAAAGTGGTGGTTGAAAACGAAAATGAATTTCAATGACTTCCCGGCCAGAAACTAAAAAAGAAAGCAATCATAATCAAAGACCCGTTAAAAAGAAACACCGGATAAAAGACAATACCCTTGACTGAATATAGGAAAGACGTTAACTACGGGAGATTTCTGTCAGGCTGTGAAGAAAATATTGCGATAAACTGTTTGATAGTAATGCATCCGGGGCGGGAATTGTCGAATATTCTAATCCAGCACCCCAATATTGAAAGGGTAGATAAGGCCCTAAAAAATAAAACCTAATCAATCTTCTGGCCCTGAGGGACTAACAGCGACAGCTTAAATAGGGTTAACATTATATATTAATTAGTCAGTCAGATTTAGAAGTACCATACCAATCCACAAGAAAGGTTTCAAAGAGAAATGTGAAAACTACCGTCTAATTATCTTGGTGTTCCATGCAAGCAAAATACTGCTACACATTATAAATGAGAACTAAGAGCTTATTTATTATGAAAGTTCTCACCACAACAAGCTGGCTTTCTTAAGGGTAGTTGGACACGGAAAACTGAACATCAAGCAAATCATTCAAAAGTCACTGGAATATAATAAACCAGTATAAATCTGCTCTCTCGAATACCATAAAGCGTTTGGAGGAATTAAGTGTAACCATTGATTAAATCTGTTTATAGTCAATGGTGTAACTGACTATAAAATATTCACAGAAATGGAAGTACTGCGGCAGTACAAATAGAAGACAGATTTTCAAAGCCTTGTCAGCTAAGCAACGGAGTCCGACGAGGATGTATCCTGTCCCCAATTTTCTTCCATATATTTGGAGAAATGTTACAGGTAACTTGTATAATTCCATCATTTTATATTATGGCTAGGCATTTTATATAATTTCATAAATTGACTAAAATGTCAGTCTAACAAAGCTACAGATTAATTCGCTTTACACGTAATATTATCGATAAGGCCTTGTGGAGCGCGATGATTTCACATAAACATTAATTATTTTATCGGTTGAATTTCGTTAACCATAATCGTCGTTTAATTTGGACAAATAAAGACCATACAATTCAGTTGTCTGCTATTTTCAATACAGTTGATAATATTACTTGGACCGAAATATATGTGCAGCACGCAATAAAGCAATTACAAACAGTAAGCGACGAACAATAGCCTATAAAATTTATCCGTACGCAAAATGAAAGAATGTTCAAAGCCCGCACCGGGCGATTTTCACTCTTGAAGCTTAGGTATTTCCAGTCGAGACATGCGAAACGCGTCGCTAAGCATCTGAAATCGGAAAATACCGACCTCAAGAATGTATAGGTCGTAGAAGTTCAATCCTTCGCTAGCCAGAAGAATCAAGAAAGTACTGGGCATCGGCAATGGGCTAAGGAGATCGCGTGGAAAACGACGAAAACATGAAGAAAGAAAGAGTTCCGAAAATAATTATCACAGAATGTCAACCCGCGTCGAACCAATCATGAAAAACAGCTTACGTCGGGTTATTAAGCGACCTATTTAGCTTCATAGCTGAAAACTATCATATCCCGAGATGATCCGGTGGTTTCGACAACCTCCTACAGGACCAAAATAGCTTGTATGACGACGGTTTCGTTGAAAGAAAGATATTTGTACGAATTCTATAAGCAAGAAACGCGGACCACGAAGATCTCCCAGCTCCATTTGGTACTAAATACACATCGCATTTCCGAAAATCACGACGGTCCATATCAGACCGCAACAGCATAATGCTTAAATTTTTTCGGCGCCCTCCGAAGCTCCTTAAGTTGCGGAAGAACTAGATATTAATTCAAGCATGCAATCATCCTCCAAATATCTCTTTTATTATTTATTTTTAGATGAATTCGATCATTTTGTCCCAGTGCATCGAAAAGTACCAGATTTGACTTGTAATGATTTAAAATTTCCGTTAATCAAACTTAAATCTCGTTATATAATTTATGCCGTACGTAGGACGGACCTAATTCAAGAAATTTCAAACTAGTTTAAATGGCTTCTCGCTAAAACATTTATTGGAACAAATTGTAGTGCACTTTTAACGATTAAATGTAGTTTCGCTGACTTCAACTCGTTAAATCTCATTTAATTTAATACATTTCGTTTCTGGCAAAGCTACCAAGAGGCCTGGGCTTTACTTAAGAACAGGTACGACAGTAAGCAGGTTATAGTACAGAACCACGTAAAAGACTATTTATAATTTAACCCTATTGGCAATAAGCTTTTGACGAAGGAAAGTTTATCCGGTTTACGAAAAATTGTGGATGGCACTTTTAAAACATCTGCGTGAATTTAAGGCCTGAAACGCCTTACCGAAGCGTGAGACGATTTGCTTACTCATTGAATCGCCTCCAAACTGGGCGCCATAACTAACAAAGAATGGGGAAGCAGGCAAACTTCACTATTTGAAATATTGCTAAGGTTTCGAATTTACAAATATCTCAGGGTCAACGAGGAAGACTTTAACCTGCAAAGAATATTTTCAGCTAATGGCGGTCAATTATGGAACAGCTTGTGCACCATTTCTAGCAAGGCGATGTCTACGTCAGCTAGCCGCTGAACAACAAGATCGTTTCCCTGGAGGAGCAAGTACAATTTTGAGGAATTTTTATGTAGACGGCGGATTATTTGGAGAAGATTCCATTCAAGAAGTAATCACCATTAGAAATGATCTCGTACTATTACAGCACATTTAGAGCTAGCGAACAGCTTGACCAGCGAACGTTTTCTAAACACATTGAAAATATTAAAATCACGTCAAGGAAAATGCTCCTTCATTTATTCTGATAATGCAACAAATTTCGTGGGAGCAAAAAATGAATTGGTTGATCTAAGATTTTATAACAAAGGCCGAAAATCAGAAAACAATTGAGAAATCACTCTTAGACGGAAACATCACCTGGCATTTAATTCATGCGCGATCCCCACATTTTGGTGGAATATGGGAGGTAAATCTGCCAAAAGGTATTTACGAAAAATTGTGGGTGACACCAAACACACGTTTGAAGAAATCTATACACTATTAATAAAAATAGAAGATTGTCTGAGTTCACGTCCTTTAATACTGTTTTCCAATAATCCTAACGACCTCATAGTCCTCACCCCTAGGCATTTGTTGATCCGAGATGCCCTTGTAGGCCTTACAAACTGTTTATCTCATTTGGAGCGAGTGTGCCAACTGAACCAGCATTTCTGGAAAAGATGAAGCTCGGAGTATTTAACAACCCTTCACCAACGGACCATATAGAAGGTTACCCGATTTAAACTAGTTGGGGTTAACGATATGGTTCTACTACGGGATGATAATTCACCCTCTTACACTTGGCAATTGGAAATAACTTCATCCAAGAGACGACGACATAATTCATGTAGTGACACTAAAACTGCAAAGGGTGTAGTGCAACGGATTGTGTCAAAGGTGTGCGTGCTACTAATCGAACAAGAAGATGTTTCTAATTTATTTGTGTGGGTTAAGAGAAACAGATATTTTTACTTTAGTTTAATTATTCGTGAACTATTATTTTCTATTCTATATGATCATTTTTCCATTATCTTGTGTAAGTCAATAATTTTACTATTGTCTATCAAATTTTAAAACCTACATTTTAAGCTGGGCGGCATGTTTAATTTAAAGGGCACTGTCGATAGTTTGTGCTTTTTTGTGTCCAGGTAGAAGGAGAAGGGCGAGGACACAAAAGAGCCGAGCCAACAAGTTGCCCACAATTATATGCAGCGGCTGTTGCCATTATACATTTGCCGTATCAACATGTTTTTAATATTTGGTTAAGTTTGTTGTAAATAAATAACATTAAAACTAGAAACGAGTGTTACTGATGCTTCAATTCAATAATACGAGAAATTAAGACGCGAAATCCTATAACATATTTGTATCATTAAAACAAATTGAATGGGTTTTATATATTATTTTTCAACGTTCAATATATTGTTAAAATTCCAGGAAACGAGTCTTTTTAATTTCGTTAAAAAGTGAATTTTATTAAAATGAGTTGAAATGTCGAAGTAAAACACGCCTTTTAAGTCTCGTTTTAAATTTTGTTGACACGATTATCAATATGGTTGAAAACTTAGCGAAAATACCATTTGATGATTAGGCATCCTGTTTGAACAAGCTCGTTAAACGACTTCCATATCCTTTATCTAATAGACTTGTCTGTCCGGGACGCTGGTCCGTCCGGGACGCTGTTTCAGCAGCCAAACCGTAAGAGATAGGGAAAAAAGTTATTAAAGTTATATGTTTGGAATGGTCATGTCAGGTCAGGAACCGAATTTCAGTCACGTGACACTTCCGGTTTTCGAGAAATCACGTGATTTCCGTCCGTCCGGGACGCGGGTCCGTCCGGGACGCTGTTTCAGCAGCCCAACCGTAAGAGATAGAGAAAAAAGTTATTAAAGTTATATGTTTGGAATGGCCATGTCAGGTCAGGAACCGAATTTCAATCGCGTGATTTTAAAAAATATTATTGTTTTTATTTAATACGCGTTCTATTTGAAAAACGGTCTTTTTTGTTTTATTAAATGAGACATTTGTCTCACCGGTTGCTAGTCCTTTATCTAATAGACTTGTCTGTCCGGGACGCTGGTCCGTCCGGGACGCTGTTTCAGCAGCCAAACCGTAAGAGATAGAGAAAAAAGTGATGAAAGTTATATGTTTGGAATGGTCATGTCAGGTCAGGAACCGAATTTCAGTCAGGTGACACTTCCGGTTTTCGAGAAATCACGTGATTTCCGTCCGTCCGGGACGCTGGTCCGTCCGGGAAGCTGTTTCAGCAGCCAAACCGTAAGAGATAGAGAAAAAAGTTATGAAAGTTATATGTTTGGAATGGTCATGTCAGGTCAGGAACCGAATTTCAGTCACGTGACACTTCGGTTTTCGAGAAATCACGTGATTTTCGTCCGTCCGGGACGCTGGTCCGTCCGGGACGCTGTTTCAGCAGCCAAACCGTAAGAGATAGAGAAAAAAGTTATTAAAGTTATATGTTTGGAATGGTCATGTCAGGTCAGGAACCGAATTTCAGTCACGTGACACTTCCGGTTTTCGAGAAATCACGTGATTTCCGTCCGTTCGGGACGCTGTTCTATTTGAAAAACGGTCTTTTTTGTTTTATTAAATGAGACATTTGTCTCACTGGTTGCTAGTGATAAATAAATAAATAATAGTTTTAACTGTTGTTAAACAAATACTACTAACCAGCGTAAACAAACACTCTGACCAGCACATTATTTTCTGATGTTACTAATTTCGCATCCGTTTCAGCTTTTAAAGGAATTTCAAACTCCTCTTCACCAATAGTCACATCATATCTTCAATTTAATTTTTAATGTGGTATTTTACCTCCTACGCACTTAATATGTGTTTTCCGATGACCACTACGAAAAATGCCAAAAATGGCATGGCTTGGCGTTACTGAAAGTGACACATTGCACAGGTCACCTGAAAAGATCACGTGGAGCGTGCGTTTTCCGTCTTGAAACACTAGTGCGACATGGTCTCCCGTAGCAACTAACATGAGCGAGAGCGTCACGGCCAATTCGGCATAAAACAGCGCGCAAGTCGCGAAACAAGCCGGTTCAAAAATCTAGTAAGCTAATGTCACAGAAATAATATGACAATTTAAGTTGGTGTTTAAACAATAATTCTTTGATTTTGCGGTTAAAAGTGGTAAATTTGGTTTATATTATAAAGAATCAGATATTAATTTGTAGGTGGTCGTCGGAAAAGTATAGTGTATAACACGTGCTGATTGGATATTTCACACTTCTGCGAATGAGCCACTTGCCTTCGGCTCGTGGCTCAACTATCGCATTCGTTTGAAATATCCAACTTTCAGCACTAGTTAGACAATATACTATTTCCAACTGCTGTATACATTCCAACCAGGACTGAATAAGATTGTTGTAGGTACTTACATAACAACGAGATAGAGGAATTCAAAGCTGGCACCTTCTCGAACATGCCCTCCCTGGACCGACTGTAAGTTTCTTATGCACTGATTAAGGGCAGTCAACTAAACAATCTTCCTTTAAGGTTCTTATACAACAACAAAATCCAACACATTCCCAGCGGGGCCTTCTCAGGCCTGCCGCGTTTAAGCCGCTTGCGTCTGGATTCCAACGCCCTCGTCTGCGACTGCAAGCTGGCTTGGCTGACCGAGATGATCAAGGAGAAGCACTTCCACGTGGCGGCCAACTGCAAATACCCCGCTGAGATGTATGGCAAGCCCTTGAGGGGGATGCAGATGAGCGACTTCCACTGTAGTTAGTATTGCGAGCAGAAGTCCTTTTGCGATGTTGAGGCTTGTTCCGCAGAGACGCCGGCGATCCTGAAGGGCCCCCAAGACATCGAGGTCTCGTGGGGAGGGACGGCAGTTTTCAGCTGCAGAGTGGAGGGAGACCCAACTCCTTCCATTGTGTGGATGAGGAACAACTCGGAGCTTCCGGACGATGACCGGTACCAGGTAATGGACGACGGTTCGCTGATGATCAAGAACTCCCAGGATGAAGACACGGGCCACTACGAGTGCATGGCTAAAACCGTGGAGGGCGAGGTCAAGTCGAGGCCCGCAAGAATGATCGTTGTAAAACCCAACGAACCAAAGGTGTTCAATTTTAACGAATATGGTAGGATTACAAATTTAAAATCTTATTTAGGTTATATAATGATCTTTTTTAGATTCCCGAAAGCCCAAGTTTGTTGTAAAACCGCAAAGTATATCGACGTCCGTTGGTGCTTCAGAAGTACGATTAGAATGTAGAGCTGCTGGCGATCCCAAGCCCACAATTACGTGGTCACAAAATGGGATCAGTTTAGCGTTGTCTTCACGACGTTTCCTTGATAACGAGGGTACTTTGTATATACGACCCGTTGAAGCAGATGATTATGGTACCTATCGATGCGAGGCTGCTAATATGTATGGTAGAATTAGTGCAACTGCAGAGGTTTTAATCAATGGTAAGCTCTAATCTTGATTATCAACCAATCCCAATTACATAGATGTCATTAAAAGATGTAGCATCCTTTGTATGAAATCTTTTAGTCCGGTTGCATCTTTTAATCATGAGCTGGTAATATAGTAAAGTGGGTGGTTAAGGTGTTCGTTAGAAATTACACACACGAATAACTATACCACTTTTAATATTCTTTATTTAAGGCAACGGATTACAGACATAAAATTAAATGTGCGGATTTGCTACTATACTATTACACGTGTGGATCGAATAGGTCTTGTTAATCAGCATACATGTGAGCGTTTGTGGATCTGACACTTGGCTCGTGAAACACTCAAAGTGAATGCTTCAGTAAGTATGAGATTAATGCTAAACACGTGGGAATCTGACCCGACGCGTGCCAGACGACCAGAGTGGTTCGTTCAGCTCTAAGACCTGGTATGCAATGATTCCTTAAGCTCCTCGCTTCCGTATATATACAATGTTCATACAATTACATAAGATTTCCTATTCTAGTCACAAAAATGGCATTGTATCTATTGGACGAAGGGTCGACACACTTTCACTAGCGCGCACAAGGGTTGGAGGTTTATGATGCACCCACTGGACATTCACTCTCGATTTTTGAAGCTGCAGTTTTACTGCCGTATTGTTCGTCCACTTTCGCTTCTTATTTAGAAAAGTGTTCGTCAGATTTGAGAATTCCTTTTCGCTTTTGTTTGCAGGAACTCGTGGACGTTTAGAGAGTTTCTTTCTTTTGTATTCCGCCGTACAAATCACTTTTTGGCATTAGGCGTTTTTACCCCTTTTACTCGAAAGTTTTCAAATGGCACTTAAGCTAACTGCTCGCACTTCGAGAATTTTTATTGCACGCACTGTTTAATTTTATGGGCGAGTTTCCTCTTCCTGGCAACGATCTTTTATGATTTATTGCTCCGCTACAATAGAACTAAAATATCTATTCCTTCAAGCCATTATTGAAATTCTCATGTAACTCAGTTTCTTTACTCAAGACAAAGTATCTTCTTTTTTCCTAAATCTGCCACATTTTCTTTTACTCTTCTAGATTACAACCTTTTTAGTCTTCTGTTTCTATTCTGTGGCGATCACAGCTACGGAATTTCCTTTTGTAGAATTCGCAGTTTTCTGACCACCCTGGACAAAGAGTTGGGGCTACCGGGAAAAATCCTAACTGTAATATTTAACTGTACTTGATTCCTAACGGTATTTTCACGGTTCTAACGCCCTGCTGAAACGGGACTGCGACTCTGGCTATAAATAACAGTGATGTCAATAAGCTCGATCAGTTAGAGCCCAATCGTCTGTGAGTACGATCAGCACTAATCATCTCGTATTACAATAAACTATTTTACTGTCTTACAAGCGTTTTCATTCCGGACTCGAGTCTTTCGCGCACGCTTTATATGCCTTGCGTGCCTAAAACATTTAAGTTATTTACCTCTAGCTTTTTATTGTGGGTTCTTGATACTTATTGTGTGCTATCTATAGTTCAATTTTGCGTGGTGTTGTTGATACAGTTAATTTCAATTTAGATAATCGTTTGTAAGTGCAGTGGTGTTATTCAGTTGAAAATGTCTATCTATTCAACTCAACCTGCTACTTCAAGATCTACTTTTTCTATATTTTTTATTACTAAATTACAGTATTTAAACATTGCTACTTGTTTTATTATCTCTTCTTTGAAGTACTTGCTGAAGTGTTCACCGTTAATCCCGTTTTGCTATACAGAGCATTCTTTTATTTTCAGTGATTTTAGTTTTGTATATTCTAGCTGTGATACTATATGTATGTCTTCTAGCTTCTAGCTCTTCTTTTATATAGGTACTCCCTCCATAAATATATTTTTAATTTTTATAAACTTTATCTAATCGCTCCATTTACTTACAGTTCCACCAGTGTTTACCCTGCATCCGGAGAGTTCAAACATCCAAGTTGGCCAGTATGCTAAGCTGGAATGCGTAGCAGTGGGCTCCCCTGCCCCAGAGATAACGTGGTTCAAGAATGACCTGCAAGTTACAAGTAGTGGACGGATCCAAATCAGCCCTGATGGCACCACTCTAGAAATAAAGAATGCCAAAGAGCCAGATTCAGGCCTCTATGTGTGCCAAGCCCGAAATGCTCTAGGTTACCGCGAAACCAGTGCCAACTTGAAAGTTGCTGCTGTAACTCACAAACCACCGACCCTTGCATACAAGCCTTATGACATCGAAGCAATCCTGGGCAGCACAATCGAGATTCCTTGCAAGGGTGAGGGTGTGCCAACCCCAGGGCTCCAGTGGCGTAAAGACGGCAGTGAGCTGCAGAGAACTGGCAGGTGGCGTGTGTCTATTAGTGGTAACTTGTACATTGTGGGCATTACTCCTGAAGATGTGGGCCGGTATGAGTGTACTGCTATTAATGAATATGGACGGGCCACAGGTTCAGGTTATGTGACTATTAAGGAAGAGCGCCATCCAGCAGGACTCAACGTAGGGGACAAATTGGTGAAAATTGCATTTGCTGAGGCTAGTCAAGAAGTCGATGCAGCTATTAACAGGTACTGGCAGTAAAATAATGTAACATTACAGACTATCTAGACCCAGAGCATTGGCGAATTTTGCCAAATCTCTTTTGAGCATTGCTTTTTCTTGATAGTTAATTAATTTTGTCAGGTCTTATGTCCACTTCCTTTTTGTCCTTTTTTTCTCCATTTCTATTTTCCATTTATAACACATTTCCAAACCATCTTATCCTGTCTTTTTATTGTTGCAACAATGTCTGATTTCTTATACTTATACGTACAGATCTCTTTCATTCTGATTTGTTCTGCTCTAATCCAGATGTCACCTTCCTGTTTGCTTTAATAAAGTCACTAGCTTAATACACTAAATGTAAGGTATCGCCATTCCATTCCTCACGTGAGAATGTGAGAAGATTGTGAGATAAAGATAACAAATACAAATTTCCCAAGTGCAATAGGGAAGACACTAGTTTTTGGGAATTTTCTTTTTGGTGTAATGGCACTGCTGTAAAGTCAAATGGACTTTAGTGTGTTGATCTAGTGAACTTATGCCTTAACACTTCCCTCTCCCATGTATCTAACCCTTTTTGAATTTGAAATGTAGGCACCCCTTCACTGCAATAAGTTACTATAGAATTAATACCTACCTACTAACTGATTTATGAATTTTTACTTTCGTACTTCTTGATATAGGTACATATAGTTTGTCCTCAACATATTTGCTACAGTGGTTACTCTTTTTCCGTCTTTTCTTTGTAAATTGTTGTTATTTTTAGAGACCTTGATAAGATAATCTGCAACCTTTTCAAAATTTAACTTCTCCTATTTATTGGTTAGGTAGATTGCTTTGAACCTGGTCACCATTTTGTGTCACTGTTGACGAAATTCATATTGATATCCACTATATCGAAATTTATATTGATATTCAATGTTCCAAAATGCACATAATATCAACTATTATCGAAATTTACTTCGATAATCAACACTGTTGATCAAATTCATATTGATGGTATCTGTCCACAAAATTCACTGTTGCAGAAATTCTCATGTGAATATTAATGAAAATTTCTTGAAATTCACATTGATATCAACTTTAAAAAAATTCACATCATGATTTACTTTTGCAAACATTCACGTGAAATTATCTAACGTCGAATTTCACATGGATATTTATTGTTGCTGAAATTCATATTCACATCAATTGTTGACGAAATTTCTACTGTTGATATCCACCGTTGTTGAAATTTACATTAATAACCACTATCGACGAAATTCACTATTGCAGAAATTTCCATCTAAATATTAATGGAAATTCGCTGAAATTCACATTGATGGCAACTATATCAAATATTTACATCTGTATTCACTATCACATTGGTATTTACTGCTGCCGAAATTTACATTCATATTTACTGTTTTCATAATTTCGACGAAATTCATTTTTGCAGAAATTACCATATGAATATTAATGAGAATTCGTTGAAATTCACATAGCATTACCTATTGTCGACCTTTACATTGGTATTTATTGTAGCTGAAATTCGCATTCATATTTCTTGTTGCCGAAATTCACATTAATAGTAGCTGTTCACGTCAGTATTTACTATCGCAACACATCACGTGAAATTACCAAACATCGAACTTCACATTGATATTTACTGTAGCCAAAATTCACATTTATTGTCGCTGCAAGTCACATTGATTATGGCCGCAATACACATTGGTAGTCACTGTTGACGAAATTCATATTGATATCCACTTTACCGAAATTCATATTGATATTCAATGTATCAAAAATTCACATGATATTAACTATTGTCGAAATTTACATCGATAATCAACACTGTTCATCAAATTCACATTGATGGTATCCGTCGACAAAATTCACTGTTGCAAAAATTCTCGTGTGAATATTAACGGAAATTTCCTGAAATTAACATTGATATAAACTTAACAAAAATTCACATCAGTATTTACAATTGCAAAAGTTTACGTGAAATTACCTAATATAGAATTTGACATTGATATTTATTGTTGCCGAAATTTACATTCACATTAACTGTTGATCAAATTTCTACTGTTGATATCCACTGCTGTTGAAATTTACATTGATAACCACTGTTGCCGAAATTTACAGTGGTGATCACTATCGACGAAATTTACTATTACAGAAATTCCCATCTGAATATTAATGGAAATTCGCTGAAATTCACATTGATGACAACTATTGCAAAAATGTACATCTGTGTTCACTATTACATTGACATTTACTGCTGCCGAAATTTACATTTATATTTACTGTTTTCATAATTTACATTGATAAACACTGTTCCCGAAATTGATAGTGATAATCACTGTCGACGAAATTTACTTTTGCAGAAATTTTCATATGAACATTGATGAGAATTCTCTGAAATTTACATGGCATTACCTATTGTCGAATTTTACATTAGTATTTACTGTAGCTGAAATTGCATTCATATTTATTGTTGCTGAAATTTACATTGATATTCACTGTTTCCGAAATTAATATTGATATTCATTGTTTCCAAAAGTTACATGATATGATCTCCACTATTGAAGACATTTACATTGATAATTACTGTTAACGAAATTCACATTGATATCTACTGTTGCGGAAATTCATATTTACACATGATTATTTAAACATTTCAAAATTACAGCTTTTGCAAGGGCGAATCGGGTAGACGGTGTATTTGACCTATGACGAATCAACAACGGCGAATCAGCGATGACGAATCGGCAACGGCGAATTGTCCCATCTTCTTCTCGTATAGCCGTTTAATTAAGTCTCCTGTCGAAAATATTTTAATTTTGCCACTACAGCCTTCTTGGTTGTTGCTTCTCGCATCCCAAACCTCTATACCTACATTTATTTTTTCTTTAAAAAAGTTCACCACTTAGTTATACCTATATATTATACCAATTTCTGAAACTATCTTTTATTATGTAGTGGATGCAACCGCTAAATTAAAAAGTTCCATTTCTCGAATGCCCTATTCACTGTAGCAACACAGAACATAACCTAACTTCTTACACTACATCATCTCCCTTCGAGTCTGTCTACCTTTCTGCGTCTTCCCGAAAACAAAAGTACGCAATGCCCTTTAGCAGCATCTTACGGAAGCGCTGAAGGGCCAGAGTACCGTGATGTTTTTAAGACGATTAGTAGTTGTAATGCAACGCGACTGACAGACGCGCAATCGTTAGTCCTGTTGTATCGCAACTAGCAGACGCGCAAATGTTAGTCGTGTTGTATCGCAACTAACAGACGCGCAATTGTTAGTCGTGTTGTATTGCGACTAACAGACGCGCAACTGACAGTTGACAGATGACAGTTGACAGATGATAGGTGACAGAAGACAGTTGACAGATGACAGGTGCCAGATAACAGATGACTAATAACAGATGACAATTGACAGACGACAGATGAAAGTTGACAATTGACAGATAACGGTTGACAAATAACAGTTGACAGATGACAGTTGAAAGCTGAGAGATGACAGATAACAGTTAACATTTGTCACCTGTCATCTGTCACGTGTCGTCTTCCACCTGTCATCTGTCAACTGTCATCTATTAATTGTGTTCTGTCGCCTGGCATCTGTCAATTGTCAGTTGCGCGTCTGTTAGTCGCAATACAACACAACTAACAGTTGCGCGTCTGTTAGTCGCGATACAACACGACTAACAGTTGCGCGTCTGCTAGTCGCGATACAACACAACTAACGATTGCGCGTCTGTTGGTCGCGTTGCATTGCAACTACTAATCGTCTTAAAAACATCACGCTACTCTGGCCCTTCAGCGCTTCCGTAGCATCTCATAGTATTACATTTTTGTTGTTTTTTTGTGCCTTTGTTTTTCCTCTAGGCTCTAGGCCATCTATTTTTATCCCGACCTGTTTTTTACTTCCTTTTACAATAAAGGAAGTATTGGGGATTCACCCCAAAAATTCGAAATTGAGTTTTCAACAGATCATTTAGAATCCTACGGAAGCGCTGAAGTACCAGGCTAGCGTGATGTTTTTAAGACGATTAGTAGTTGCAATGCAACGCGACCAACAGACGCGCAATTGTTAGTTGTGTTGTATCGCGACTAGCAGACGCGCAACTGTTAGTCGTGTTGTATCGCGACTAACAGACGCGCAACTGACAGATGACAAATGACAAGCTACAGATGACAGTTGACAGGTGACAGATGACAGATTGTAGTTGACAGATGACGGGAGACAGATGGCAGTTGACAGATGACAAATAATAGATGACAGTTGACAGATGACAGGAGGCAGACGACAGGCGACAGATGACATGTCACCTGTCAGTTGTGCGTCTGTTAGTCGCGATACAACACGACTAACAGTTGCGCGTCTGCTAGTCGCCATGCAACACGACTAACGATTGCGAGTCTGTTAGTAGCGTTGCATTGCAACTACTAATCGTCTTAAAAACATCACGCTACTCTGGCCCTTCAGCGCTTCCGTAGAATCCCCTGAACCCAAAAAACATATATTTTTTCATTGGTCTGTCTGTGTGTCTGTCTGTAAACAGAATATCTCAAAAACGGAAATAGGTATGGCGTTGAAACTTCATATATAAGTTTTGTGTACTATATAGATGCGACAGCAAGCTTTTGAAGAAAATCGCATAACCGGAAGTATGGTGTTTACTCTTGTGATTTTTCAGTTTTTTTCGATTTTTTCGAAAACGGCTCGAACGATTTTTTTTTAAACTTTACATTTTTATTACATTTTTCATGTATATTGATGTGAGATAGGTGATTTTCCAGTTGAATACTTCTAAAATGGGTTTCTTTTGTTTTTTTTTCTATTTTTTTTATTAACTCCTATTTTAAATAGAACACTCGGTTATTATTACATTTTTGAATTCAGCTTAAAATTCTAGAGAAAATTTGTCTCTTCAACTAACGCTTTATTTTGTACCGTTTTTGTAAAATTTGTAATTTTTGAAAATTTTTGACAAATGCTTAAAAATTAAAAATCTAATTTTTGTCTAATTATAAGATCACTGTAAAAGGAAGTTGTGTGCGCGTATCACACCAGATTTTTCTTGCTTCCAAAGTACTTTCCTTTTAATCATATCATCTTTCAGTATTCCAATCTCACCACCATATTTCCTTTGTTTACTTCCTTTACGTCTATTATATTGATTTTCTTATTCTTTATTAACAGGACTATTGATAAGCTGTTCAATCATCACAGTGGCCCACGAAGTTCCGAAGAACTGTTTCGAATAATCCGATTTCCTAACGCCCCAGCTCGGGAGCTGGCACGAGCAGCAGAGGTATACGAACGAACTTTGGTGAACATAAGGAAACATGTTCAAAAAGGGATGGCTGCAAATTCCACAACCGATTTTAATTATAGAGAAGTTTTGACCCCCGAACATTTGGATCTTATCGCACAGTTGTCTGGTTGCATGGCGCATAGAACTTTACGAAACTGTACCGACATGTGCTACCATTCGCGATATCGATCGATAGATGGGATGTGCAACAATCTCCAGAACCCTAGCTGGGGCGCTTCGCTTACTGGTTTTAGACGTATACTGAAACCGATCTACGAAAACGGCTTTAGCACTCCAATTGGGTGGGATAAAGACGTCAAATATTATGGCTTCCCCAAACCCAGCTCACGGTTAGTATCGACCACGCTTCTGTCGACGGAAAAAATCACGCCTGATGACTCCATAACACACATGGTTATGCAGTGGGGGCAATTTTTGGACCACGACCTTGACCATGCCATTCCTGCAGTTAGTTCGGAAAGCTGGGATGGTATCGACTGCAAAAAATCGTGCGATTATGCTGCTCCCTGCTATCCTATAGACATCCCACCTGGGGATCCTCGTGTCAAGAACAGGCGCTGTATAGACTTCTTCCGTTCGTCTTCGATTTGCGGATCGGGCATGACGTCAGTCTTCTTCGACTCCATCCAGCCACGAGAGCAAATCAACCAGCTGACTTCGTTTATTGATGCTTCGCAAGTATATGGCTTTTCTGAAGAGCTTGCAAGGGACTTGCGTGACTTAACGAACGACCATGGGCATTTAAGAGAAGGCCCCGTGTTTCCTAACCGCAAACCTTTGCTTCCATATGCAGGCAGTCAAGGCATGGATTGTCGACGAAACCTGTCTGAAAGCAGTGTAAATTGCTTTCTGGCTGGAGATATTCGCGCCAATGAACAGGTGGGGCTTCTAGCTATGCATACAGTTTGGTTCAGGGAGCACAATAGAGTTGCCGATGAACTGAGGCGCTTTAATCCGCACTGGGACGGAGAAACGCTTTACCAAGAGTCCAGGAAAGTAGTAGGCGCTGCGATGCAACACATTACTTACAAACACTGGTTGCCGCATATAATCGGCCCTGAAGGGATTAAAATTTTGGGCGAATACAAGGGTTACGATCCGACGCTCAACCCCTCGATAGCCAACGTGTTTGCAACAGCGGCACTGCGATTCGGCCACACTCTCATTAACCCTATCCTGCATCGGTTGGATTCGTCCTTTAAGCCAATTAAAGAAGGGCACCTGCCCTTGTTCAAGGCGTTCTTTTCGCCCTGGCGAGTGGTTGACGAAGGCGGCGTCGACCCTTTGCTCAGGGGCTTATACACAGTCGCCGCCAAGCTGAAAAGGCCCGATCAGAACTTAAACACGGCTCTTACAGAGCACTTGTTTGAATCGGCGCACGCCGTTGCTTTAGATTTAGCCGCAATAAACATCCACCGTTCCAGAGATCACGCGATACCCGGCTACATTGAGTTCCGCAAATTCTGCAACATGACTGAGGTGGATTTGTTCGAGGATCTTCGCAACGAAATCACAGATCCGTACGTGCGTAGGAAGCTGGAGGAACTCTATGGCCATCCAGGCAACATAGACGTGTTCGTGGGAGGCATCCTGGAAGACCAGGCAGAAGGTGCACGTGTCGGGCCATTGCTGAGATGCCTCCTGATTGAGCAATTTAGACGGCTTCGGGATGGTGATCGGTTCTGGTACGAAAATCCCTCAGTTTTTAAGCCCGAACAGCTGGTGCAGATTAAGCAATATGCACTTGGGCAAGTTCTCTGTGATACCGGCGATAATATAACGCAAATTACTGACAACGTGTTTCTTTTGCCTAACGTGCAAGGCGGGTATGTCAGTTGCTCGAGCATACCCCAGGTGGATTTCCGACTGTGGACTGAGTGCTGCAATGACTGTAGGTTCTCCGGGCAAGTAAATACCATCAGCAGGATCAACGCCCAACGATTTCGGCGGCAAACGAGTAAGGTAGCTTATCAACCTCCGTTGCAGCCTTTCAGCAATGTAACTACTGATGATTATTATTCTAATGAGAAACACTCCACAAAGGGTTCGTTTGCTGAAGAAGAGCTTCCAACCAGAAGGGACATAATTTCTACTGATAATATTGGAAATCTGTTGGGTCGCATTGAAGATCTTGAAAACACAATAGATAAAATGCAAAAGGTCATTCGAAAGATGGATAAGAAACTTCAAAGGATGGAGAAGAATCACAAATCATTATAACCACGCAGCCAAATATCTAAGCCATAGTTATAATTCACTTGTTTAAATGAAAGTGTTTTGTTATTTCTAGACAATGTTTTACTTATATTCACTGCCTGCACATACGTAATATTAATTGCCGTACTCGTACATGGTTTTAAAGATATTTTGTGATATAAGCTTTTGCAAAATGTGTTCGTAGAAGATAACTACTGAAAAATGCTTTTTAAAATGATCTCTAGGCGCATACTAACCACCTATATGATTTGTAGTATAAAACTCGTAAATGTAGTACATGTCCACATGCTGCTAAAATGAAGAACTTCCTACTTTCATGTACTTAAAGAAGTTTTAGTGTTCCTTAACCAGTTATTTTGTAATTCATACACGATTATTTTATAGCAGATCAACACTGTGTACTAAAACGCTTTCAGTGCATCTATTAACATAGTATGTGTATGACTTGTTGTAGAAGTAACTAACAATCAACTTGTTACCTTAGATGTCAAAATAATGTTCGTGCCATTTATATAGTTTATATAGTTCTTTTTATATTTTTCAAATTCACATTAATTTGTATGTGTACTCCATATCAATAAATGTTATAAAATCATTCTAAAAATAAACTACAGAAATTTAAGAATAAGTATTGTTATTTACTCAATCACTTGAGCTCGACAAAGTTCGGGTTACTCAAAATTTTTCCATTAGAACCTAATCCGAAGCAGTACAAGGTAAGCTTACAGCTTATGTTCAAAACCTCTCAGAAATAATTAAATTAGAGGTAGGTACTTATTTTCGTACCTCAGACTCTAGACACCTTGTCTCAAGGCCGTAACCAGTGAGGGGAGGGGGGGGGGGGCTGGCCATGGCTGAGCCTTGGTAAAAAAGATCTGGCTTAGATCTAAAATATAACTGGGCTTGCACCAGCTAATACAGTCAATTGGAAATCAACATTTCTCGATCGCTCACAGGTTCAATATTTGTTGAATCTTATGGTGTTTAGTTATTGACAAAAAAGCAAAATTACTATTTTTTAAATAAAATTCTTTCTAATTTGTCAGGTCCAATAAATATTGCACAGTGATGTTGAACGTGTATAACACTGCTTGAAGATCACGCCTCCCTGCTCTGGCTGTTTACATGACTCTAAAACCGCGTATCTCATAGGAAAATTCCGCAAAACAAAAAATCCAAAGATCCGACGATTAGAATACAAGCAATAATACAACCTTCTTGAAGAACCTCTAATAACGAAGTTGATAACTGACAGTGATAAGTGTAAGTGCTCCAACAAAAAAGTTAAAAATGTAACCTTTGTTGAGTACATTTAATGAGAAGTGGAAAAAATATAGAATAAGGGAAGCTAATAAAAGGGAATAAATTGAAGATCTAGGGCGGGAAGAAGAATTTCCAGTAAATTAGGTAACATTAGCTGATTAGAAGTGAGGTTAAGACTGAAGATCAAAATACAAAACATAGTTGCCATGTTGTGCAATTTTCAGCCTCTGTTGCCAAGTCTACTTTTATCCCCTAAAAGAGAGGAACTTCGGTAAATAAGTAATAAACAGATTGGAAGATCCACAGCAAAGAGTGTTACAACTTTAACAGATTTTATAAAAAGTAAAAGGAAAAGGTGTACAGAAAACCCTGAGGATTTTGAGAAGTAGGAAACAGAACGTTTAGCTTTCCATAAAAGTGTCAAAAGACCATCAACAACAAACGAATACACAAACAAAAGAAAATCAACAACAGGAGGTAACAAAAGAAGAGATGGCATGGGAGTTAGTGGTACAAAAGATAGAAGAATTAAAAGAAGATATGAAAGCAGAGTATATCAAAATGCATGAAGAGATAAAAGAAAAATTTAAGGCTAACGAACAATGGCAGAAAGAAGCGGAAAAGTGGAAAGCACAGAAATAAATTTTTGAAGATAGAATTAAGAAGCTTGAAGGGAAAGTAGAAAATCAGGAAAAATAAAAGAAAAAGCTTGTTACGGTCTTAAACTGACTTTACGACACCGCACCGGCTCATATAACAACGAAACGGCCGGCGCGTGCCATAATGGACAAAATCGGGACGAAAGTACTCCTAGGCCGCTACCCATGCCGCAACAAGATAGGCCGGCTAAGGCATCAGTGGAGCTGGGCGGGTCCTTAACGAGATTACCAAAAGGGCAACGGCCAGAGGGGCGATACATAACGGTAAAAATAAAAAAAGGGCGCCACCAAGCCTGTCTTAACCCGAATAACCGGGCCTGGGCGGTTAGACGAGACGAAGAGTACACTAGGTACTACTTCCTGAAGGTACTGGAGGGGTATCGATCTCAGGTTACAAATTCGAGAAATAGATACTTGGGTTACTCATTCGGGCCTGTAAAGTTACTGCGGGGGGGGGGGGGTGCTGTCAAACCTACCTGCACCCTCCAACGCTCAAATTCCGTCGTACAACGATCTTGACACTGGCTGTTAAATCTGGAAAGAGCATGCAGACGTCATATTCAATAATAAACCTCGTAATCACATAGGCATCTATTGACTGAAGGATACAACACAAACCCCTAAGGGCAACGATTACGTCGCCTTGATTACACGCAGGGCTTTGCCTAATGCCCCAGCACATAATTAACAAAATGGCCAATGCCAATACAGTAGGCTCGGGTGACCCGTTAAACGATCTGCCTGAAGTTACTGACTCAACGTGTATACTACAGGGGGTCGAGACCCATTACTTTACTGCGACAGTGTCGCGGGGTGAAGCCAAGCACAGAATAAATGGTTAATTATCGGTAAGGTGCCCAAAGCACAAAGATTGGCAGAAAAATATATCGCTTAACTGGTCGTACCCAAAGCAAAGGTTCAAATATTACAAACACAAACGGTCGGGGCGCATGGATTTTCCACACATAGATAGCTCATTGCCGGTCAGGTACAAGCAAAATTTGATTGCAAGTAAACAACGATCAAAGTTCACAAACGCAACTTCGCGTAATTACGTCACGCACTGAACAGCTGACTGATTTCGCATACGAATGATCGATACGCCGTTATTCACAAAAGCAATCGCCCTTGATAAATTGCTGCGCCCAGAGCACTATTTGATTTACTTCTATAAGGATGGTAGAAATATATGGATTTACAGCCAGTTCTAATGCAAATTTGGGTCAACCACCGAGCAAGCGTTAGCGGTGATTCACAGACGGGCACAACGACGTGGTTTACAACAATGGCGGCCCAATTATCAGCAACATGCCCAGCGATTGATTAAACGTGCCACTGGCGATCCGAAATGCGTTAATGTAGTTAGTTAGCCTTCTCGTGGGCTGCATGCAAGCTAATTCAGTACTCTGCGGCGACAGGTTATGACACATCGGCAATTACACACACATGCTAATAAATTCTGTCTGAGCGCAAACGGGTTACTATTTTACATAACATTTACAAATGGTACCTGTGTTTGGACGTCGTCTGAGCGGCAAGGTGCGGCACATTAGCAACGCCCTGAGTTGACTGCGGGGGTGAGATACGAAAGCATTTCCTAGGCACAACGAATCCGCCGAATGATGGCGTTTTTCTCTACAACTCGGTCACCCACATGTAACCGGGTATAACGATGAAATTAAGGGCGGGCTGCACGTCCTGCTGGCAAATCCCCAAAGGTAACGGGAATCAAAGATCGCCTTTGTACGACGTTGCGGGACATAACCCTTCAGAAGCACCAAGAAAGGGACACCTCAAACACGTGCGACACACACAAGAGCTCACTGCCGAAGCCCTAAAGGCGAAACAGTTTATATCACAATCGCTGTAAAAAAAAAGAATTGGTACATGGGTTCTTGGAATGCAATATGTTTAAATTATAAAGGAGCACTAAGCCAACTAGGAAAACAACCCAAACTGTATCAAATAGAACTTATAGCATTACAAGAAACAAACCTAAAAGACAATACCATAGTAGGATTTAAAGATTACACCTTCTTAAATGGCGGTGCACGTCAAAACAGATTAGGAACTGGATTCTTAGTATCAAATGCAAGGGTGGAGAACATAATTAATTTTAAGGCAATAAGTGAAAGAATCTGCTACCTGAGAATAAGAGGCTTAAACAAGAAAATTAGTGTAATAAACGTACATACGCCCACAGAGGAGTCAGATGACGAAAGCAAGATTAAGTTTTATAAAGAACTGGAGGAATTGTAATAAACAAATTGGAAAAGAGGAAAGAAATTATCCAGTGATGGGCAAGCACAGTCTGCTCAAGAAAACCAACAGCAATGGTCAAAGGTTAATAAACTTTGCAGCAGACAGAAATCTACAATTAATACTCACTCTCAATATGAATAAAGACACTCACAAAGGAACATGGAAGCATCCAAATGGTAAAGTAGTCAATCAAATTAATCATCTACTTATAGCAGCGAAACATCAGAATTTAATCACAGACATTAAAAGTTGTCGAGGAGCAGAAATAGCGCCAATCCACGATCTAGTAAGAGCAAAGATAAAAGTAGAAATGCGACATAGGCCAAGAGAGAACACGATGCAGTGAAAGAACCTACAGATGGAAATGCTAAAAACCAGCAAGACCAGAGCAGAGTATGAAAAGAAATTAGAAGAAAACATGCCAAACATAGCAACAGAACGTAATGTAGAAAAGAAGTGGGAAAGTCTAAAGAACTCAATTAATTGTGCAGCAGAGAAGACTACCACGACAGACAGGTTAGAAGAACCAATGGTTTGACAAGGAATGTGAGGTGGCACTAGAAGAGTTGAAAGGAAAGAATGAAGATGATAAATCAGAAAACTAGCGAAAGTGAAGAGATATTTAAGGAAAAAAGAAGAGAAGTAAAGAATTTGTGCAGAAGGAAGAAAAGAAATATGCAACACAAACTAATACAAAATATAGAAGAAAATTATTGTAAAAAGAACATGAGATTGTTCCATAAACAAGGGTAATTTAATAGTGGGTAGTAAAAATATAACAAAAAGATGGCGTGAACATTACAGTGAAAATACCGAGGAAGAACTGCAAGAAGGAACAGGAAAAGAGACAGAATTAGTACAATTTAAAGAAGCACATAACAACCTCCCTACAATAGAAGATGTTAGGAAATCCATCAATAAAATGAAAAATAAAAAAGCCCAGGATCAGATGAGATTCGGTCAGAGTTAATAAAGTATGGAGGAAGGGTTCTGGAGGGGAATATCTACGATTTAATTGTAGAAATATGGATAACATGTAAAATGCCCAGAGCGGAGAGACGCAATAATAGTCCCAATTTAAAAAAAAATGATACACTTGAATGTATAAATTATATAGACCCATATCGTTACTAAACGTTACATACAAATTACTGGCGATCCGAATTAACGAAAGGCTAAAAGAACTAGCAGAACTAAGAATAGGTGAATACCAGGCTGGGTTTAGAAAACAAAGATCAGTGACAGACCAAATTTTCACCCTGAAAATCGTCCACGAGAAAATAAAAAGAAAGGCTACAACTACAAGAAGCATTAAGAGAATTGCAAATTCCTGATTGGCTAATACAACTAGTGAGACCGACGTTATTGTTTACATAAAATAAGGTACGGGTGGAGGGTGAAACATCATAAAGTTTCAGGACTGGAAAAGGACTTAGGCAAGGAGATCCACTCTCTCCTACTCTTTTTAATTTAGCATTGGGGGTGATCGTTAGAAGAAGTGGAATCCAATCAGATAAAAGTATATTAAATAACTTCCATCAAATAATAGCATATGCTGATGATTTAACAATACTAGCAAGAACACAAAAAGAGCTTTAAAATGTCTTCTTATGCATTGAAAAAGAAGCAAGAAAATTTTGTTTGGAAATAAGTGAAAAAAATCAAAATACATGGTTTTCAACACAAAGGATACAACTAACTCTATGTTAACGATAAGAAGTAATCAACACAACGCAAAATATGTGTTTGAAAAGGTCCGAAATTTCACTTTTCTGGGCACAGATATTACAAGAGTACTGTACCTACACGGGTTCTGGGACACTTTGCATGTCACCCGAACGAACGGGGGTCAAGGGCGAGGTCATTGGCGTCACCGAGGTCATGTGCCACTTCCGGTTCCCACGATGAATTTTTGGAACTAAAAGTGTAATTTTGAAATTTTACAAGATTCCCACTATGAATTTTGGGGTTAAAAGTCTAATTTTGAAATTTTACAAGATTCTCACGATGAATTTAGGGGCTAAATGTCTAATTTTATTCCTACGCTTATCAAAATATTTCCCAGGCTCAACAGGATGTAAGTCATCTTGTCAAGACTTGCAGATGTAGGTGTCTAGCAGGACGTTATTGTCTACCAATTGAACAATGAAGCCATTGTTTGAAAAATCTGCACGACTGTTAAAATAACAATTGAATGAAATCTTTGTTTGAAAATTTGTTGCTGAATCAGATAAACCGTATGTTATTGTCTAGATCTTCAGACTTGTCCAGACTTGTTTGAGAAATGTGCAAGACTGGTAAAAATTAAACAATGAAGTCATTGTTTTGAAAATCTACACAACTGCTAAATTGAATGAACTCGTCGTTTGGAAATTTTTGCTGATGCAGTTAATGACCCTCATTATCAGTTGCGGTGATGAATAAAAAGAACGGGCCGGCTGTCTGCAAGAGTTAGCATTACAACTGCACGCGCGCGAACATGTCTGCAATAGATAGTGTTACCAAATTGAGTTCGAATTCAATAAAACAATCAGAGACGCGATAGGGATTGTAAAATATAGTGATGAGGCTGACAAATGGATTAATTGTAAATAAATTGTAAATAAAACCATTTTAATTTGTCGATTTATCCGTAAGCATAGTTTTAAAAGAAGCAAATTTAAGTTTATTAAAGGGACAACGACAATTATTAAAAAATTTAAAAGCTAAATTAGCAAAGAAGGGGGCGGGTGTAGGGAGTGGCCAGCAGCAATAGAACAAGTTAGTATGGGAAGGTGTAGAATCGTGTTTTAATAGTCGAATAAGAACAGGTATGATTGTAAATTTAGGTTACAAGGAACCTCAAGAATTTCTTTCAAAATCATACAAAAGTTTTTCAATAAAAGTAAAACAAATTATACAAAATAACTTAATGCTTAAAGCTAATGTAATATTTAGCGCATATTTTATAAAACCTAGTAGTGGTGAGATAGATTTAAAAACGTTTGCTACTAAAAATGAAAAAATTGATTCTGGTACTAATTTAAAACAGTGCTATGAGACTAATGTAGAGAATGAGCTGTTGACAAAATTAGAAGATTTTCAAGAACGTGATTTAGGTTGGAGTTTGCTCGAGATATTACATTTAAAAGTAAATTTAAATCATTACAAGCCATTAACGGTAGGTAGATATATTGAGTTACCTCAAGATATAAAATATAAAAAGGCTGTAGTTAACGTAAAAAATGATGACGAATATTGTTTTTTTGGTCGGTAGT
The DNA here is from genome assembly GCA_940337035.1 of Agriotes lineatus. Classification (NCBI taxonomy): domain Eukaryota; kingdom Metazoa; phylum Arthropoda; class Insecta; order Coleoptera; family Elateridae; genus Agriotes; species Agriotes lineatus. The sequence continues at coordinate 121,781,800 of OW679199.1, forward strand.
GTCCGCACTACATCTGCAAATGGGAATTCCGCTAGAATATCTTCATATCCACATTTCAATAAAGTTTTTAATTTGAAACAAAATACTCAAATTAATAAAGATGCTATACATTTATTATTGATATCCAACGATGTGGGGCAGTTTCATTTCTGCTGGTTAAAAAACTTATCTTATTATATTTATTATTATATTTGTAACTAAACAATCACATTTAAAGCATATTAGAAATTGTAATAGTGTAAATAAAACTAAAATTAGAATGCCTGAAGAAGGTACAACAATAGAATTTAAAGACTATAAATATCAGGAAAAAGTACCATTTTCAATCTACGCAGACATGGAGTGTGTTTTAGAGAAAGAACAGAATGTTATTTCCGCAAATGCGGGGATATATCAAAAACATGTTCCTTTTAGTATTGCATATTATTTAAAATGTTCATATGATGATAGTTTATCTCGATTTAATATATATCGTGGTGCCGACTGTATGGAATGGTTTGTAAAAGAATTACAATCTATAGCGTATCAAGTAAATAATATATTACTAGATATACAGCCTATGAAATTAGGCAGCAGGAAAACGAATCGTTTCAAAAATCGGTATTCTGTTACATTTGCAAACAACCTTTCACCGATAAAGACGAGCGTGTACGTGATCACAATCATCAGACAGATAAGTATAGAGGTAGGTACGGAGCCGGCGCATACATATCAAAACCAAATTTTCACAGCTGTACTATTTTAGATACAGACTTGGTACTTGTAGAATTAAATCAGTTGGAAATAGTTTTTAATAAGCCAATATACGTTGGATTTTCAATCCTAGATATTTCAAAAATTTTAATATACGATTTTCACTATAAATATATTAAACAAAAGATGGGTAATCAAGCAAAACTGCTGTACACAGACACTGATAGTCTCATAAATCACTTTACTCTTCCAAATATATACGATTTTATACGAGAAGATATTCACAAATTTGATACAAGCGATTATCCCCCGAACAATCCATATAACCTTCCACAAGTTAATACAAAAGTAATAGGTCTAATGAAGGTTGAAATGTGTGGTAAAATAATTACCGAATTTGTTGGTCTAAGGTACGTGCAAAATTGTATGCTTTCATTAGAGGATGCTGAGAATGAGGAATTTAAAATTACAAAGGAAGCTAAAGGTATTACCAGAGCTGCTTTGAATAGAATTACATTTGACGATTACAAAGATTGCCTTTTTAATAACGAAACAGTATTTTGCGATCAGAGAACAATTAGATCAAAAACTCACACCGTATTTTCTTTAAAACAAAGAAAAAAGGCTTTAGACCCTCATGATGACAAAAGAATACTAAACTGTATGTATACTCACACTTTGCCTTGGGGCCAGTGTCCACCAAGCACATTATAAACATGTTCTAATATTTAAATACTAACCATATAACTTATATATTTCAGCCTAGCGTTGTTCGCCACCACACAGATATTTTTAAATGGCTTGAGGAAAATATCAGAAAAGCGCAAAATGGTGAAGCCGTTGGTTGGACCAGCGGCCCTTGTTCCGGTTCTTGGCCTTCAACAACACCTCAAGACTGTATTGATACTTACACTTTGTTAAGTTCTGTTTCACTTATATATAAATAAGATGTGTATATTAATTAAATAAAATATATTCAAGCGTATATTTATTCTCCCACTCTTCTTGTCAAGTTTTGCTTCGCTTATGGATAAATACGATGTATATATTAATGAAATAACACATAATAAAATAAAAAGTCTTTTATTTTAATCTTTAAAAATTACATGTATAAGTTTATTACCTAACTTAATTTCTATTTTATTGAGATAAAATTTGAGGTGGCGACGGGGATGGTGGTGACACCTGTTCCAGCTGTGCGGGTGATGACGGTGTCCGCGATGTGAAAACAACCTGGCTCGCTGGGATACGCGGGGGGTTTCTGCACAGGCCTGCGCGGGGGTTTTTGCACAGGTCTGCGGCGGGGGTTTGCGCGGGAGTTTTGGCGCATACAGACAGATAGACAGGTAGACACAAGATTTATACGCTTATCAGAATTTTCCTGACTCATCGTCTGGGAATGCAGATTTGTCCAGACTTGCATATGTAGATGTCTAGCCGAATGTTATTGTCTACCAATTAAACAATGAAGCCCATTGTTTTAAAATCTGCACGACTGCTAAAAATAATTGAACAATGAAGTCATTGTTGTCTGGAAATTTTTTCTGATGTAGTTAATGACCTCTATTATCAGATAAACCAGATGTTATTGTCTAGGGATTCAAACCTGTCCACACTTTTTTGAGAAATGTGCAACCTTCAACTTAAAACAACACACATATTAACAAATTCTGCGTAGGTTTTGGTGGTAAATTCAAGTTATGATCAGGGTTTTGGCGGGAAATTCAAATTCTGCGTAGGTTTTGGCGGTAAATTTAAATTATGATCAGATTTTTGACGGGAAAAATCTGGGAATGTACAAGGCTGCTAAAAATAAATGTGTGGTTAAGAAATTTGCTTAAAATTAACTGAAAATATTACAGACATTGGGAAATCCAAGACACTGTTTGTAAACGCCGAATGTAAATATTACGTGTTTTTTCCTGTGCTTTATTAAATACACAAAGTTTCGAAATTGGGCGGTAGTTACTTATTCTGCTTTTGCTGTTGGATTTATGTACAGCACGACAGCATCCCTCACTTTAGCAATAAGCAAGTTCCTAAAGAAATATTATGCTGTAGAGATTTACAGGTTACAGTTTGGAGTGCAAACTGAGTTAAAAATTTTGGATATTTCTATATCGCTATTAGCACCACTACCATTTAATGGCATATTGTTTTGTTTTATGTAAGACCCAAAAAAAAATAAGACCGTACCCGAAAGCTCCGGAACGAAAATCAACTACAAAAGGTTAAGTAAAAAGAAAATCCATAATGGCAACCGATACTCCAAAACGTGATAAAATTACCGAAAAAAAAATGATGAAAAAGAGACCACAAATTGATCAAAAGAAAATAGAGAAGATAAAGAAAAAAGTTATGCGCGACTCTTCTTCAGATGGGGAAGAAGTTGTTTACAAAGACTCATACTCAAACTTCGTTTTGGAACAGGATGAGGATGAGGATGAGAACCTTACAAAACTTGAAGCCAACAGTTTCGTGGATTGTAAAGTGTTTGGGAAAAATTCAGTTGGACATTATGCTGCTAAAATAGAAGTTGTTGAGGATGGCTACGTGATTTTTTTTTAAAAGCAAGCTACTTCCAACTGGTTTAGATATAGTGAAGAGCCTCCAGCATTTGTGTCATACGAAGAAATGATTTTGAAGTTACCAAATCCTTTAACAGACCGAAGTGCTCAAAATTTAGATATGATATATTTTACACTCTTTATAAGGGCATGTTTGGGGGACTTGATTATATATATAGATATACCGGGTGTCCGTTCTCAAAGTCGAACATAGGCGATTAACATAGTATTGAACATTTTTGCCAATTCCTGCTCGCCAATTCAACTTACAGGGAAGGTAATGGTATCAATGGAAAGATAAAATTATTACGCATCAAATGATACCAATAACAATATTCAAGATGCGATTTTTATTTTAAAATACTAATTTAAAACTTGGAAATTTCTAAATATGCCATGCCTTGCTTTTCAAGTTCGATAGCATTTGTCAAAAAAATTGGTAATTATTTGGCGCAAATCAGGTATTTTCTGTTAAAGTCTGTTAAAATTATCCACAGAAAAATGAATTATTTCAATGAAGAACGAATGAATGCACTAATGCTAATTGCCTATGTTCGACTTTGAGAATGGACACCCGGTATATATTTTAATGTCGACCTTACTGAGTACAGCTTATCTTAATGCTGAAGTTATTGTTTTATAAACATTTCTTTATGTTTGATGTTACGGGTATTTAATAGCTATTTATATATCTAGGGAGCAAAGGTATTCATTTCCTTCCACGTGTGAATTTAATTAAACACACAAGGGAAGAAATAAACCTTTATTTACAACCATATAAGTAATGTTAACATTACTGACCTCATTTGAGTGAGGGAAGTCGTACATTTCCGCCCGCCACTTTCCGCACTCGAGTGCGGGAAGTACATTACAGTATACAAACCTCGACAGGAAGTTTCCTTAGTCTCGAGATAATAGCTGATTTCGACGCTTTGCGTCTCAATTAGCTAACTAATCTCTCGACAGTAATGAAATACTTCCCATCTCGGGCTGTAATATACTATTGCTCCAGTGATATATAAATGATTTTTTCTTCGAAGACATGTTCTATTGCGCGAAATTTCAAAAATTTTGCTTTAGTAAATCACTCTAGATTTCCGTAGTGACATTTTGTCTAATTTCCAAATCAGCATAACGTTGTAAAGCTTTGGTGTGATATCCATTGTGACATAAACACGAATGCGGGAGCACATAAACATTGACTCCCGCCGGGAGTAAATAAAAATTGGCTCCCGCTGGTGGAAAATTGAGTTTTGTTTCCTAAAACTAGGGTGCAAAAGCTGACTTTCAATACAGTGAGTAGAAAAAGATATTTTTGTCAAATAAATATTTTGAATAAAATTTTTGCTTATTGATTAATTGTCCAGAACCCAGAGCTGTTCCGAGTACAGACAAAAAGTACTCGAGTACCGAGTACAAATACTTTACTTAAAATGTAATCGAGTACCGAGTACAAGTACACATTGAAAGTATTCGAATACCTATACAAGTACAGAGTACCGAGTACAGAAGAATGCAATAGCGGAACAATGGTAATAACAAAACACAACATTTTTTAAAGTCCCATTTGACTGGCTTTCAAAATAACAAGTTTTTCAAAATTGTCATCTGTCGGGACATTGCGACGTGGTCTGTTTACCAGTGTCGCTAATGAAAATAATCTTTCTACTGCGGTCGATGCATGTATTATAGCGCATAAAAAGTTTTTTCATATTCGAGTAATCATCCAGCATTGACAGATTGGTTCATTTATCTTCAAGATAATTTAGAATTTCAAGTTCAATTTTGGACTTCTTTTTATCTAGAATATGTGATTCTTTCGTTTTTTGGGTTTGGATAATATGAAGAGATGAAGATCCGGGTACATCACGATTATATTCATCAAAATCAAAATATTCATCATATTCTAGAGCCTGATGTTTGGCATCGCTCTCACATTCATCGGAATTTTCAGAATATATTTCCAGCAGCAGTTTAGCTGATAAAATAATCAAATCGTTAATATCTCCAAAATAGTTAACTTTGACACACAATTTTATATTAAAAATATTAGCCTCTTGACTTAATACTTTTAAGCAATCTAAATAGCTATAGGGCGTCCTGTTAAAACAAGTAAGTTAGTTTCGCCACACTTTTTTCAGTCGCTTTGTATAATCAAAAATATTTGAATAATCTGCACTACCTTTGTATCTACAACTTCTATGTAAGCAATTGTTATGTAACTCTAATAGTTATAGAAATATCTTCCTGTCCATTGTATGTATTGTTTAGGCCAGGCTGACCAGGTGATGTACCGATGGGACCACAATTATATATAACAGCAATGAGATAACATGAATAAGTAGATAACACATATTGCTTGAGTAGGAAAAAGATAAACGTAGTAGCAAATATATATATTTTTTTTTATATAGGGTGTATTGCCAGATCAGCATAAGAAACGCTATACATGGCACTGTTAATTGTTAGTCATTATAACTATACATAACTTTATCGAGGTCGGCTTCGACGGCTCCTTTGTCACTAAATGGTTTTTGTTGTCGTTACTGTCACTATGAGCCTTTTATTATTATTGTCACTATGCGTCTTTTATTATTATTGTCACTATGTATTGAGCACTATTGTTCGGGACCACTACTATCGTCATCAACCTGCGATGGCGGTAGAAGATCACTGGGAAGTTTTCTTTTAAGCCTAATGTGAATGGAACGTTCACCAATTCCATAATGGGCAGCTCCACTGCATTGGTGTAAATTTTTGTAAAATTGTTTAGAGGTGTAATACACAAACAATTCGATGGTAGGTATTTCCAATTCACGGTGAATTTGATTATTTCTGGCAAACCATGGTGCATTTACAATAATACGTAAGATCTTGTTTTGTAGTGTTTGAATTTTCTTTATATTCGTTCTTGACGTGGCACCCCAAACAGTACACCCGTATGTGATTATTGGCCTTAGGAGCGCCGTGTAAAGTAATTTTCCACACTCTACTTTTAAGGGTGACTTTTTATTAAGTATTGGGTATAGCATACCTAACCTGGAATAGCATTCAGATAGTTTTTTGTTAACGTGAAAACTCCAGGTAAGTCTTCTGTCCATATAAACTCCCAGATATCTAACCGCTTTATCTTTCTGATTCCAAGCGATTTCTCTATTGTTAACTGTTATGTTTGGGGGATCGATGGGTCGCCGCAAGGTAAAAATTTTCGCCTCGCACTTGTCAGAGTTTATTTTAATGCACCACCTTGTTAGCCATTTAAGGACTTTGTCTACGCTCTGTTGTAATTTAAGCCTAACTTTATTTATATCCTGATCTTGCGTGATAATAGCTGTGTCATCCGCATACATTGCTATTTCTGAGTCTGTTGGTTGCGGAATATCATACATAAAAATATTGTATAATATGGGCCCTAATATAGATCCTTGCGGAACTCCGGCGTGTATTGGTCTGGAAGTGGAAAATGTTGAGCCGATGCGAATTCTAAACGTTCTATTGGTTAAGAAAGACGTAATGATGTTTCGAAGGTATTGTGGAATTTCGATTCTCTGCATTTTTAGGCGTAATCCGTTTATCCACACACGATCGAATGCCTGTGCGACATCTAGGAAAGCGACAGCAGTGTGTTGTTTGTTCTCAAATCTTCGTTCTATTATTTCAAATATACGCAAATATACGAGTAGGCTTGACGCTTACTTTAATTATGACATATGTCAACTAATTGTGCCTACTAAAATAATTTTGTTGTATGGGCATCTCTTTCTTACTCAAGCATTTTATTTTGTTGTTCATGTTATCTCATTGCTGTTATATACCGGGTGCTGACTTGAGCGACGCACCATAGGAATTTGCGTAGTAAATTCTTTATGTTCAATTATTTGCTCCCCTAATTATTTTAGAGCTAAAGTGTAAATACATTTTTTGTAGAGAAAAAAATACTGCATCCATTCATACTGTTGCTAACAATTTTTCATTTTCCGGAACTGAAGGAATGCAAAAAACAAACTAGCATTTTCACAAAAATCAGTGATGCCATGGAATTATTGAAACAAGCCAATGCCAACGCAAATGCGTGCGGAGCGACAATATGTGTTGTTTGTTTGTTTGTCATTGATGTTTCATTATTAATTATGTTCAGCTTAATGTCTCTAAGGTACCTAGACCTTGTCCATAACAAAAATGGTTTTACGAGTATGGTGGACGTTCGTTAACTAAGCTCCTTGTTTATTGTAAAATATCCGTTTCGGCAAATTCCAAACAGTACAACCATTAAAAGACTGATTTATTTTAAGTTTAAGACTACAGGCACCATATTAAATAATTGTAGGTGTAATAATGAGGTTCAGAACTTACATCAAAACAAGAAAAACGACACTACGTTCAATTTTTTGACGGCAGTGACTGGATGATCGCCCCGCACGCACTTGCGTTGGCATTGGCTTGTTTCAATAATTCCATGGCATCACTGATTTTTGTAAAAATGCAAGTTTTATTTTTTGCATTTCTTCGGTTCTGGAAAATGTAAAATTGTTAGCAATAGTATGAATAGATGCAGTATTTTTTTCTCTACAAAAAATGTATTTACAATTTAGCTCTAAAATAATTAGGGGAGCAAATAATTGAACATAAAGAATTTACTATGCAAATTCCTATGGTGCGTCGCGCAAGTCAGCACCCGGTATAATTGTGGCCCCATCAGTATATTAGTATGTTTATATCTACCCTGTAAATATTCAATATGTTCAATATATGAAAAAAAACCAAATAGTTTTTGAAAGCATTTTAAGAAAAAAGGCTAGAATTAAAAAATGTAAGTAAATAAAATGAAGAAATTTTCTGTAATATAGTATAAAAAGCACACGTTTTCTTCCTGTACATCGAAAACTTTACGTTAGAAAATATAAAATAAAAAATAAAAGTAATTTAATCTCTTTATCATTATGCAAAACATCTATACTGGCTATACATGCTATACTTTTCATAAACGCACATGCTAAGTGGCTGAGGTGATCTGAATACGGTGCAGAACTTCGTTAATGATGCGTTTACTACTAAATGTAGGTACTTATTGCTCTGTGCAATGTACTCGAGTACCCGAAAATGTATTCGAGTACACGGATATGTAATCGAGTACACGTAAATGCGTCAAATACAAGTACAAGTACATTTTAAAAAATGTACTCGTGGACTGAGTACCGAGTACACTAAAAGTACTCAGAGTACAGTTACTGAGTACTTGTACTCGAGTACCGCACAGCCTCCCCGTTATTGGGGAGGGTTTGGACATATTACATATGGATATATACAGGGTGGGCATTTTAATTGACGCGTTCGAATATCTCAGTTGGTAAGCCGAATAAAAAAAAATTTTGCAGACAAACGTTATTCACGACGCTGGGGGTCATTTAACTGTACTAATAACTTTGACCTTGGCGTCAACTTTCAAGGTCATTTGAAGGTCAAACTCTTTTTTTAAAATAGGAACCCCTATTTTTGATGCCGGATTCGGAAAGAGCGGAAAATTTTATGTCCAAAATGATAGTTTATAATTCGTTGGAGTGACCTTGAAAAGGTCAAATCAAGTTTAAATGTTGAAAATTCGTCCGGAAGCTGTTTTTTCGAATTTGGATGATTTAAGGGCGAAAAAATATTTGAGTAGTCTTAGAGGGCAATAACCTTGACCATCTTGTCCTTTAGGTCAACTGTGAAGGTCATTCGAAGGTGCAACACTTTCAAAAACGTCTACATTTGTGTCTTGAAGCAAATGGAAGCAACTTTGAACTTTTGCTTTAATATAATTATAATGCTAGTATTAGTAGTGAGAGGCAAGGGGACTCACGGCAAACAAGCACCCCAAAGAAAACAGAGCTTAGTACGTCCATGTCATTCTTTCTGGGTGATGCTAAAAGTAAGATTAAGGACAATAGTGAGCTTTTTTATAAAAAAAATCACTTTGACCTTCGAATGACCTTCACAGTTGAGCTAGAGGACAAGATGGTCAAGGTTATTGTCCCCTAAATCTACTCAAATATTTTTTCGCCCTTAAATCATCCGAATTCGAAAAAAACAGCTTCCGGACGAATTTTCAACATTTAAACTTGATTTGACCTTTTCAAGGTCACTCCAACGAATTATAAACTATCATTTTGGACATAAAATTTTCCGCTCTTTCCGAATCCGGCGTCAAAAACAGGGGTTCCCATTTTAAAAAAAGAGTTTGACCTTCAAATGACCTTGAAAGTTGACGCCAAGGTCAAAGTTATTAGTACAGTCAAATGACCCCCAGCGTCGTGAATAACGTTTGTCTGTACAATTTTTTTTTATTCGGCTTACCAACGGAGATATTCGGATGCGTCGATTAAAATGGTACACCCTGCAACTCATAATAATGCAACACTTTCAAAAAAATATGCAAATATGTATATAAGAAGCATATATCAATCAGTCTGATTTCAAAATTGTAGTTATTTCTTACTCGTGTCCATGCCATAATTATTTATTTAAATATTGTCCAAACCCCCCCGGCGCTCCCCTATACCTACCGTATAATTGCCCATTATTTATTGTATACACACTTTCTGTATCTGCTACACTTCTCTTCATGAAATTAATTATTATAACAAGAGTAACACACAATCTTCTAACAAAACAAAGATTTAATCGGTTTAATTGCTGGTTAATAAACTATGTTTTCAACAAAATATACATAAATGACGGTACAATCAGATTGTCGAAATGCATCTATTTTCTTTAAACTAAAGTTTATAATAAATAACTATGTCTCTAGAAAATAACTTAGAATCTTATGTAACAATGATAACAATTAAGTACAACAAACTGAGTACATTAAATTGGCACCTTAAATTGGAATTGTAATTTGTTATCTATGTTTGTGCTGAACCGTATGTTCCAGCGGGTGGTCTGTACATCTTCGGTAAAGTTAGGAGTTGTAGGGAATTAAAAGCGTATTTACGTACATTAGTGTTTTTTTGAGTGTTCTCCCTCCTGCAACCCTCGCTGAAATGTTTTTTATCGTTATTGGATTTAAATTATTGCTCGTAATCTACTCACCTCCTCATGCAATCGAGCGCTCTTTGAAACTCGTGTTCGGCTAGGTGATAGTCATACGCCAATATTTGGCACTGCTCCAGAGTGACAGCCATACCAGTACGATCTTTGGCACTTTTACAACTAGTAAAACGCAGTCCTACAAATAATTTGTTAGTACGTCAGTGATATCATCGTTTTTATACTTTACAGTTAGACAGAGAGATCAACAGAGGTGGAAAGTATTTGCATATCGGCTAAACGGAAGGACTGTTTCTATATAAATGATACTTCCAACTGTTTAGTACTGTAGCGATCCAGTCAACTTCTACATGTTGTGAAGGTGACGATCGAAACAAAGTTATAAACAGTTTATTATATTGGTTCCATAAAGCATCACGCATTTCATTTCAACTAGTATATACCAGGAGATAAAAAAAAAGATTCTAAGCAGGCCTTGATATGTGTTATACGTTTGGCAGTACTGAATTGTAGAACTAGAATTGTTCAAGAACTTGTATTACAAATACTTCTGTGTATGACAAATGCACTAGTATGGCAATTGCTTAAATCCGTTTCTGACAACTCTAACCTCAAATTGACTGTAAACACAAAGATGATCTGCACGTATAAAAATTTGCGTAAATTGAATTCCAAAACACCACAATAGCAAAATTAACATCAGGTAAATATTATGCAAATTATGTGACGTAATTTCCGGCTAACCTGGTATTGTTTCAGTGACGTAAAACAACGCTCTAATCTTTTGTTCTATTCCTGACAAATCTTACAAAATCGGCTTCAAACCACAAATTCGAGGGATGCTATCTCGATTACCTGTATCTGGATGAATCTCTGCAGCTGGGAGCACGTTTACAACCTCGTACGATGTCCAATCTTGATGCAAACCTGGCTTTACGGGCCTTCAGCAACAGCTTCCCTGTGAATTTTACCTTGCAAAGGGCTACGTAACGTACGCTGGCTTCATCCAATCGAAAGATGTCATGGCAATTACGGACTTGGTGATGGTTTTTTTTCTCGAAATTTCTACACCTAGGCACTCATGAAGGACTACTCTGAGCGTAGCACATACAATTCTTGCTGGCGGATACCTCCAAGTAGTTTAAAAGAGGCTCCGAAGTTGATCACACTTGGGCAAATCTTGCTGGGCTGATACGTGTTCACTGGGATGTTTTATCACAACAAAAATTACTCTCAAAGATACCCTGCACACTTGTGAATATGGAAAACACATTTTGGCTCATACAAATAACTTTTTTATTAAGAATTTTACACCAAAACTGGGAGCTTGTTTTCGATATTAAACAATTGACTGTCTCGTATCCTAGCGATTTCGATTTACATTTGTTTTTATGAAAGTGAGTTTTGATATCATGTTTTAATTTATGAATTGTAGGTATGATATACTGTTTTTGTTAAAATACTAAATTGTCTTTTCTTGGGAATTGTCACTTCTTCACTTTAAATCTCTGATTTTTAATCACTTCAGTTTTAAATGCACTGTTTCACATGTTTATTTTAGCACTGCACGATTTCTGTTTCCTTTGTAGGTAGCCTAATTGCTCTTTGCAATCTTTACTTCCTCGTACTGCTTTGCACTGTTCCTTTACCCTTCAGTTGTCTTGTCATTTGCTGGTGATACAATTTTTAATCATAACGCTCATATAATTTTTATACTTCACAAACCATCTTTGTATTATATTAAAATTCACATTATTGTATTGATTTCACCGAACTCAAATCTGTCAGCTACATAGGTAAATTAAACTGCACTTGCCATTCTGAACACCAATTATTAATGAAACACTGAACGTAACCCTTCTGAATTCTGCCTTATCTAATGCCAGCCTTTCTCACTCAAATTATAATTACTGCTACTCATCTCAAGTGCATTTAATAATAATGGTGAGGCACTAACACCCCATGAAGGAACTTGCTCTGCAAGGCGGAAGGTCAGAGCTTCAGTAGCCTCGCTCTCAGACCCAGCTGTCACGTATCAAGTTCATGACACGTGGTGATGTGGTGAGCATCACGCATTAGACAACCGCATTATTACCCCTTATTCTTTCGAACGTAGGTCCCCAATTATTTAAAGCGACTGGGTAGGCCGCCCGCCAGGCATCGATTCTGGGATTTGAACTCCTGACTTCCGCACCGCACTGGCGCCCTCAAGTGCATTTATTAGTGTAAAATTACTGACTTTTTGCAATAAATAAAATATTTAATTCTGTGCTCATTTTGAAATTATTCACTTTTCGTGTTATTTAGGTTTCATTCAACAGTTGAAAACTACAATAAAAGAGCTTTCCAATGGTGTACCATATTCGCCATTTCGTTTAGAAGTAGCTTTTACGTAAAATAATTTAAAAATAAATGTCATTGTTAATGAAACTCATATTTATTCCATTAGAAAAACATAGTTTTCAATTGTTTTAGTACGTTTGGTGCTATAATTCGGTCATGAGAAATTTTTCGAGCCAAGTGGAGCTTGTTTTGCATTTCTTGTTCGATTGTTAGTGATTTTGCGTAATTCATGGCCTACTTTGGCTAAAAAAATTTATTTATTTAAAAAAATACTGTTCCAAACATTAAATTTAAGAATGCTATCATAAAGCACTCTTAGTGCTGATTTGAAATATCTAAAAATATACAGGGTGTTCCATTGAAGAAACCAAAGTCGTGTATCACTGCGCAAAAATAGGAGGCCATGGCTTAAATTGGTTTACCTCAATTTTTAGGTTGTATACTGGCATTTAAAACAAAAAAAAGTTCTTTTCGATATTTCTTTTATTAACGAAGTTACGAGCTGTCTAGCGATCTACAAACTCGCCGTATAAGCAAACTTTAAGGACGGTAATTTTCTAGTTAAAATGTTGGAACCCTGTTGGATTTTCATTGGTTCCCACTTAAGATGTTACTTCAGTTTTCCTCTGATCCATGGTTAATTTTTTTTCTAGTTTTAGTGAAATATATTTTATGTATTTATATAAAATGTTTTGTATGTAGTAAAAATATTTGTGACGCTTTTTGTAACCCCTTGACAGATCCTACGCAACCCCCAGATGGTTTACTATAGATTCTTTTAAAAACAAATTTTACATCAGCTATTCTAACCTCATTGTTTTGTGTTTGTGGTCGTCTGCACGTGGTTTGGTCAAAGTTTGTAGCGTTTTTTCTTATGGAGTTTGTGCCTGCTGTTTACAAAACCAGCCCTTTTCAAGATTAAAATGTGTATTTTGTTAACAAAATTAGTAAGTACAGTATGTTTTATGTTTCAATGGTTTAACTAATACAGAATCCTCGTAAACGAGTCTGTGGTAAGATCATTAGCATTTCTACTTCTTTGCTGTAAGTATGAAAATATTGACTTGTGAAGTAATTTCTTATTAAGATTTTTCTTATTTATAGAGCTGCCTGTAATATGAGTAACCTCAAGAAACTACTTTAGAGTCAAGGACGTGAAATTTTTTACAGGGTCTACAACTTTGTGAAAGACAATTTAAATGCAACTCCTACAATTCCTTCCAGTCGTTTGCAAGAATGAGTAGCTAAAGCAACCGGTGTTGACTTGAATATGGCTAAGTGAATTGTTAAAGAAGCTGAACAAAGAATATAAAAAGCTGAATGCAGAAATATTGTGTTACATTTAAAATTTTCAGCAAGACATATTGTGAGAATTTTCGCCTAACCTTCTAGTTTACTTTGTTTGCGGTGATGTATGGAAGGTTGCATATCCTCTTTTTGAAAAGTTTAGAATTTTGAAGATGGCTATGACAGATAAAAGGAAGATTTAAAAAAAGTGCCCTCTTCACAAGCTTGTAAGCAAGCTGTGGGCCATCCACTGGGGCTGCCGCTGTTCCCTACGCTGCCTGTTGAGCTGGCTATCGATTTTCAACACTTCGTTACTACCAGTTGGGACCAGCTGTCATTTGGAAACGTATCAGGTCAGATTTATTTTATTCTGCCGCAATCTGCCGCAGGCGCATCGTTTTTGACTGCTTTATTTGATTCAATTGTGAGTGCTTACCTGACTTGCTATATGAGCGCTTAATTATATTCAATTTTATTTGAGGTTATGAGTCGAGTTTTGCTAACGAATAACTGTGTAACATGGAATCTTTACAAGTTATATATATTTTATTATATAATTGATGTACCCACCTAAATTTCAATTCGTTGTATTGCACATTCATTAAGTGTTTACCGCTTATGAGATACAATTATCTTTTAGAATACGGTAAAAAAAGTAAATAAGCAATTCTAGTTGCCATATTTCGGGCGACTCTTCATGCGTCGAATTTGAACTAAGTCAAATTTTTAGCGACCTCATGTTCACTTGAATTGTGAATGATTCGCAAGCAGTATTATTAAATAACAAAATTATATGTGATTTCCTTGATTTCGCGCTCTGGTAGTTGAAGGCCTCCAACCCATCAGGCGTTTGCATACTGAAAATTTTGAAGGATGAATTAATTTATTATTTTGATTGATTGAATTGTGAGTTGATGGCAGGGTTAGGAGCCTAGAACACTGCAGCCTTAGGCTTATTGTGTTACTCATCATATCACATTATTCAGTGAAAAGTTTTGCCGTCTTTATTACGTTTAGTAACGTTTTTACTAGGTTTTCTCTAATTAGAGTTCCTATTGTATTGGCTCCAGCCAGGAGCGTATGTCTCCATCGAGCGAGGGCTTCACAGTCAAAAATAATATGACAGGCTGTTTCGTCCTCTTCATTACATAGTCTGCATATGGGTTCCTCATTTAGGATGCCCATTGTATGCATGTGCTTGCATAGGTTGCAGTGTCCAGTTATCAGTCTTGTCACTTGGCTAATTTGGTGTCTGCTTAGTAGCAGTACATCATCTGTTAGTTTTTTAGATGGTGTTTTTAGCATGGTCTTGCTGTGTCTTAATCCTACCACATGGTTCCAGTGGTTATGGTGAGATCTTTTTATCCACCCAGCCAACCAGCCACGAGCAGAGGTTTTGGAAATTCCAAATACTGGTTCAGGACTATTAAATGCTATTTCTGTTCCCGCTTTTGCGAGGGCCTCAGCTTTTTCATTGCCTTTTATCCTCTTATGGCCCGGGACCCACATGAGGGTTACTTTATTATGGTTTGCCAGGGTTATTAGATTTTGAAGGCAGTCCCAGACTAGTTTTGAGTTAATCTGGTAGCTAGCTAAGGCCTTTATGGCAGCCCGGCTATCAGTTAGGACAAGGATATCTTTGCATTGATAGTTCCTCTTTATGTTTTCCTGTCTATGGCATGAGTTTCGGCTTGGAGTACTGTTGCGTGCTTCCCCAAAGATGCACAGGCTTCAAAATGGGGAAATTCCCCATATATCCCAGCTCCAGTACCGCTATCAGTTTTGGATCCGTCTGTATACCAGACTGGTTTTCCTTCCTGACCACGTCTTTGTGCCAGCCCTTCGTTCCATTCTAGCTGAATGTAAAAGAGTTTGTTAAGATTATGCCTGATGGGCATTGTGTCACTACTCATTTCTAGTAATGGATTACTGATATTGCTGGTTATTCTGGTATGACCAGAGATGAAACTGGTTTGCCAGTTTCCATTATAGTTCAATCTATACGCCTCCATCCTTGCCTCTGCCTTGATTATGATATCTAGGGGAGGAAGGCTTAGCAGGGTTTCCATAGCTGCAGTTGGAGTGCTTCTCATCACCCCTGTTAGACATAGGCGAGGCTTGCTTTTGTTCTACTTTTGACCACCAGGTCAGCGATCCGTAGGATACCATAGGTCTCACCACAGCAGTGTACAGCCAGTGTACCATGCTTGGCTTACGTCCCCAGGTTTTGCCCACTGCACGCTTTGTTGCCATAATAGTTCTTTTGCCTTTATGTGCAATTTTTTGAATGTGTGAGCTCCAGGTTAACTTAGCATCCAGGATTATGCCCAGATATTTAGCTTCTTGGCTCACTTGCAACTGTTCATTGTTTAGCCTGTCCAATTTCCTTCTTCTAGTAAATGGAACCAGTACAGTTTTCTGCAGATTTACACTTAGGCTCTCTTTGGTGCACCACCTCTCCACAATTCTTAGAGCTTTTTGCATAATCTCTGAGACTGTGTTATCAAATTTCCCCGAGATGAGTATTGCCAGATCATCGGCATACCCCTGGGTATAGTAACCTTCCCTATTTAGTTCGACTTAAGAGCTCATCCACTACCAGGTTCCACAACAGGGGTGACAAAACTCCCCCCTGTGGGCTTCCTTTGGCAGCTTCCACCTCCATTGTCTCACCAGAAAGGGTTGATTGAATTTTCCTGTCATGGAGCATGTTACTGATCCACCTGCAGATGGTGTCTTCTACCCCATGGTTTCTTACTGCAGCTATCATTGACACAAAGGAGGTATGGTCAAAGGCTCCCGCAATGTCAATAAAAACTGTCAGTTCAATTTCTTGGTAGTTAATTGCATCCTCAATTCTCCGCACTAGTTGGTGAAGAGCAGTTTCGCATGATTTCCCCGATTGATATGCATGTTGATGGGGATGAAATAGGCTTCCTGAGGGAAAGCTCTCTGATATGTCTTTCAATCAGTTTCTCTATCAACTTTAACATCAAGGAAGATAGATTGATAGGTCTATATGACTTCGCCTGAGAAGAGTCTCTTCCAGGTTTGGGAGACAATTCTAGATTGTTTCCAGACAGACGGGATGTATCCCGTTGCCAGGCTTGCTCTTAGTAGTCTACAAAGCTTTGGTGTGACGATCTCTTTCCCTTGTTGTAGTAGCACAGGTATTATGCCATCAGGACCAGAAGCTTTGTATGGGTTAAACGAATCTATGGCCCATTCAATACTTTTGTATTTTCCAGTCCCTCTTTTCAGCCCTTATAATCGGGTGAATGAGGTGTGGCTGATGCTTGTCTGCAGGATAAACCGCATGTGAGTCTGGAAAGTGTGCTTGAAGAAGAAGCTCAAAGGTTTCTTTACTTGTTAACAAAATTATATGTGATTTCCTTGATTTTGCTCTCTGGTAGTTGAAGGCCTTTAACCCATCAGGCGTTTGCATACTGAAAATTTTGAAGGATGAATTAATTTATTATTACCTGATAACTATAAATTCAGGTAACCTACTTGGTTTTATGTTTTCTTTCAGGTTGTAATGAGTGAGCGTCTTGTTCAAATCAATTTAACTTTATTGTTTATTTTGCTTGATCGGTAGATATGTTTCATTATTTCATTGGCAGTTTTACAATAAATTAGTATAAATTAGTATTATTCGTTTGGTGAGTACATTACATTTGTTGCATTGTATTAACTGAGTAATTTTCTTTTGAGGTGGTTATTTTTCCTTAGAATACTGTAGTGTTTACCGATTTTGACTTGATGTTATTATTCTACCTTAGTAGCCACTTGGTGATCGAAGTGAATAAAACAGGTTCTACTTTGCATTTGATTGTCTTTTCTTTCTTTGGGTTTGATTTGCAGACTTTCAGCTTTTTGTTGATCCGACAAAAGGAGTTCAACTGCTGTTTCATTCGTTCGAGACTATTGGATCTGGTATTTGACCCACACAACGCGAGAGCTAGTTTGGCACACTTATTACCAACGTCGCAAAACCCCGACCCAATTAACTACCTTAGACATTACTTAGCAATTATTTTGGTAATAGCTTGTTCAACAAAAATCCACCCTTCATCAAAATAACCTTGGAAACAAAAGCAATAATTATTCTGCATTTTTTACATATTAGCAACGATTGTAACCAACACATGGATAAGTTGTAAATGCTTAAATGGCATTTCATGTTATGTAGTTTGTAGTCAAAAGCCTGTCTGAGCAGGATCAATGTTATTCAAATTTTTGTGCTGAAAATGTTCAACCATTGCAGATTTGTAAGTGAATGTATGCGTCGAAACGCATGTTCCACTTGGAAAAAAATGGCACAGAACATTTAAAAATTAAAGATAGGGTAGTGCACATTCTGCATCGACTGAAAGCAACATGACATTTGTGTAAGGTCTGATTATGGAATTTTAGAACCGAGTAGCTACTTTTGCTACTTCTACTAAACCGCTCCTCGAGCAGGCACATCCAAAAACATGTTTCCATACATTTCTGAGTCTCTCCATCTAACTGCAAGCTATAAAAACAAGTTCAAAGAAACTTACCTTTCATTTGCCTACAAATTTGTGCAGCTAAATGCAATATTTCTACATTTTTCGATTTGCTAACGTGCACAGAAGCCTTGAGCTCCTCCACCAGTTCCCCGACGGGTCGCTGCGGCGAGCAGGCGGAAATGCGGCCGCTGCTCAAGCTGATATCAGGTATGTTCAGCTTCCTATACCTCAGGTAGTACTCGTTCAGTCGAATGTAGTTGTCGATGTTGGACCGCTCCTGTGGCCTCGTTGCTCCGATGCTCTCGGCGAGCGTCGCCATCTCGTTGATTCCTATGTTAAAGAAGACGGGAGTGATGTGGAAGGTGACCGTTTGCTTGCTGGGGATCAACGTGTACAGGGCGTCGGGAATAGGGAGCGAAACGGTAAGGGAGTTGCGACTGCCCGATATCTTCGGCATGGGGTGGGGGTCGCTGGAAGCCGGACTGGGGCAGCGGTTGAGAGTAAACATGACCGTGCGCAGGTCTTCCACTGCGACCGACATGTCGCCCCACATGTCGATCTCATCGCCATGATAACTCAACAAACATTCAAACGATGCCAGGGGGCCGAGCGTGCTTAAGCAGGTAATGAAGGCTGGGTCGGGTTTGTGGCACCAAAGGCGAGTCATCAGGCCTGTTACAAGCGATGTTAGCTGAAAACAAACGGTGACTTATTAAGTGAAAGTGCTGAATTAATTTTTTAAGCATTGTTAATGTTAAAACAAATATGACAATGGAAATAAAACAAAAAATAATACTTACTGCTTGAGAAAAGCAGACATCCCGCCGGTACTGGACATTGCAAACCCTCTGGGCAGATTTGGGATCTTGCTGCACCCTAAAGACGGAATGTGTGAGCCTCGCAGTCTTAAGGAGCCCATCCATGGCCTGCCTGAGCTTCCGCATGCTCGGCCTCAGCTCGGCAACCCAATCGGCGATCTTGTTTATATCCAACCCGTCAGTGAACTTGTTCCCATTCTTGATGACTTTAGTCACCGAGTTCACAGCCTGGGTCAACGTCTCACTTTCCTTATTAAGCTCGAAAGACTTCCCGTCTCTGTTCAAGTTGGGGCTGGGCTGGTTGGTGATCACCGTCCGCCTGCTACCTTTGGGGTTTTGGCGCAGCCGCACGGCTGGACTACCGCAGCGCCCGCACAAGAACTTCACCTTGCTGACCAGACACATCACACTGGCTTCGATGTTGAGCTGTGTGAGGTCCCACGGCTCCGGCTCGTCAGTGGGCTTGTAGTAGTTCGCCGACGGAGAGCTGGACATGACATTGGTGTCGAGAAACATGCGGCCAATGTCGGGTTCTATGGATTTTGGCTCGGAGCCGTTAGTTAACTCGCTGCTGGAAAACTCGGCGGAGTGCATCAGCTCGTGAACATCCTCGCATTCGGGAAATATGACAAAGTTGGACTCGTCGGGCGTCTGCATGTTCGAGCACAAGCTCTTCACACCCTCACTCGTGTTCAAGAGGTTGATTTCGCTTACATTTTTATACTCGTGTGATGATTGGGAGCTGGATAGGCTTTCCTGTATCTTCCAGACGTCCTCCACGGTTTTAGGGGTGCACGGAGTGGCAAAGTCGTCAATATCGGGGCTCTTTAAGTCGAGCGAAGTGAGCTGCTGAGTGATCCGTTTAAAGGGAGACAAGATGAGGCTGTGTTTGCCGCTGCCATCCAAACTGAAGTCCTCTCCAACCCCCGAATCGTCCGTAACAAGCAGTTTGTGTTCTTCTATAAAGTTTAGAGCTTCCTCCACTAAACTAGGATCCCACAAGCTGAGGAGGATTCGTGTCTTCTTGATCATGTCCTCGCAAATCGGCAGCATCCCCACAGTCTGCTTTTCTTTCGCTAGCCGCATCAGGGTCTTCATTGCTTCTACAACTTCCTTGCGCAGTTGCTTGATTGCCTGCAAGAGTGCAAAGAATTCAAAACAATTATAATTTTGCATGCCATATGAAAAACGCAAAAAAAAGATATTGTGCCATGGCCACTACTACTTTCTTCTCGCACACTGATTAAAGATAAATGAAGGACATGTCACCACGAATAAGCCCTGATCTTATCAAAAATTTATTCAATTTACCTTTGGTTACCATTTGCCAATTTGGTTAGTGCGTAGTAATACTTTTACTGTAGAATTTAGTTCAGTAAAATACACACGTTTGTGGAAAACAATAACCTTCCTTTATTTTAATTTAAATACAAACAAATACACACATGTACACATTCGTTAATATTACAAAAAATACAAATACGAATTGTAAGTTACAAACTGATCCCCAAAACTAGGCTACTTGAGTTTATATAAGAAGTACTTGAATGGAAGGAACGTCGGTTATTCGTTCAGATACAATAGTATTGTCCGGCTGATCCTTCGCTCTATTGTGACAAGACAGGTTGGGATGACTTCCGCTAATAAAAGGAGTCTCCCTCATTGCGTGTGCTTCTCTCATATTCGAGTATTTATGACTGTATTGTGACCGGCGTCCATTTTCCCTGTCTGCTTGGTCCATTGTTAGTTTTTGGGTCACAAGGATATTTACGAAACCCTTCACTTTCCTAGTCCGGTATCCCTATGTTTGTGACATCCGTCCCGCTGGTTCTTGAAAATGCACTTTGACGTTAGTCTGCATTGTTTACATGACGACACAAATCACATTTGGCATCTCAGATGTCTCTTGCTGCACTCGCATGATAGATACTTTCTAAAACTGCACCTCGCAAACACTTTTTGTACGCATATGCAGCACTGACGTTTACAGGCCATTCATCACTCACGCGCGTAATAGATACGTTCAGATTTAGAACTGCACTTAGTGTCAAGTTTCAGTTTATGACCGTCCCTTGCACGGCAAGCGTTTTTAGGCCAATTATCTTGGTAGGCTACATACCCATCAAACCGGTGTATCCCAATATTAAAATCTTTACTTTATAGAAGCCTCTACACTTAAAAGTAAAAGAGGGATAGATTATATATATACTTTATAGAAATTTAATTTTAGTTTACATTGATAGATTAATATTTGAGATATTTTTGTAAGTGGAGAACACCACAACAGGAATTAATAGTGTGGAGGTTTACAATAAAATTATACGAGGAAAAATCAGTAATTAGGTCACAAAAAGCTGTTAAAAAATACTCGGAGAAATACTTAACGGAAAACAAGTTTTATTTATTAACAAAGTCTTTACCTACATCACTACACTTACCCCACCGCTTTATCAATGCACCAATATCTGCTGCATAAGTCTTTGGGCTGATGTGTCAGCTACACGTGCACCTCACGCTCAACATTGTTATCAACCACGAAACATTTGCCGCCTTTTTAGTGGACCAAACAAATGATAGTTGCTTGGGGCTATGTCAGGATTGTAAACAGAAAACATTTCCTTATGAATATCAGTTGCAGAAGTTGCACAAAAGAAATGGAAAACGGCACACTGCTCCTTCACAGTCGACTCTTCGGGCACAGTTGCCATTTTAACACTGTCTGTGCACGCGTGTTGCTGCCACCAAATGACAAGATTTGAAAATAGCTCACTGCTATTTTCACATCAGTTTGTGGACTTTCTTTCATAGAGGGTAAGACAAGCAAATTTTTGTTTTGCACAATTTTCAAGGAAACATGGAAAATTTTAAATAACAATTTTTATCGCATTCAGTAAAGTGGTAATTTACACCGCAGCAACCATTACAGCATAGCAACAGCTAATTATCTTATGTTTTGGTAATACTGAAGTATATTGTTGGTGGTACTGTAAGTCTTGCATCAGTCGAGATGGACGCAAAACCTAACCTGTTAACCTCCAATTTGACATAGACTTATAGTGCCACCAAATGCCAAACGCATAACAACAACATCACTATTACTATTACAACCTTGCTGGTTTTAAACCAGTAGATAATGATGGGGACATTAATTAAAATGATGGGAGTTATTCTTCTGCTTCTTCTTCCTCTTATAATAGGCCAGTGGCCTGTTTAACTCCAAAAATTTCAAGAGTACAGCAAATCAATGCTGGCTTTTATCGATTTTGAAATGGGGCATTCGATACGATAGAAAAGTGGGCCTTTTTAAACTCCCTCAAAAGATGCCGCATTGATAGCAGATACATACTGATTAAAAACATATATGACGAAGTAACAATGACAGTTCAAATCTTAGGCGGAACAGAGCCAATAAACATTAAAAGGGGAGTCTGACAAAGAGACACAATCTTGCCCAAAATATTCACAAACGCATCAGAAGACATTTTTAAGACATTAGAATGGGAAAGCCTTGGTATTAATATAAGTAGGAAGTAGAAAAAAAGATGGTGGATGTATAGATACGCTAGATTCATCGTGTGGTGTTTGTGGTGCAAAAACTGCTGTTAAGCGTGTAATTTGCATGATTTGCGGGACTTACTACTATAACAGTGTGTTACAAAGCTATAGAAATATGAAGTAACCGATGATAAGTCCATTGTCTGCTGCAACAAGAAATTTTTACCTGCTATCGTACACTCTGCTGTAGACAAGGTCAGTCTATTAAATATTGGAAAACGGGACAATGAATTACAATATTTGAATGGTGAGGCACTAACTGTGCTTCCCATTCTAAACACCAATTATTAATGAAACACTGAACGTAACCTTTCTGAATCCTGCCTTATCTAATGCCAACCTTTCACACTCAAATTATAATTACTGCTACTCATCTCAAGTGCATTTAATAATAATGGTGAGGCACTAACACCCCTTGAAGGAGCTTAGCCTGCAAGGCGGAAGGTCAGAGCTTCCGTATCCTTGCTCTCACACCTGGCTGTCGCGTGTCAAATTCATGACACGTGGTGATGTGCTGAGCATTATTACCCCTTGTTCTTTCAAACGCAGGTCCCCAATTATTTAAAGCGACTGGGTAGGCCGCCCGCCAGGCATCGATTCTGGGATTTGAACTCCAGACTTCCGCACCGCAGTCCAATGCTCTAACCACTGAGCTACACTGGTGATTGAAAACTATTATTGGCGTCAAAAATGATATGTTAAGGCTACTAGAAGATAAAGTGAAGGGTAATCACGTATTATTGGAAAATCCTATTAATTGCTTGTCCACTACCACAAAAAAAAACTGATACTAAGAAAACGGAAATTAAGTCTGTAACCACAATGCCAGATATTGGCTTTAAGATAAACAATTCAGAGTCCATATTAACGCCACCCAGCACTGTGAAAACAACAGAGTTAAAAACTTCTTAATCAAAAGGTGTACAACAAACTTAAACACATGTGCGAAGTTAATAATGCGCCAGAAAAATCTAATCCACAAGAGAATAATAGTAAATGGACTGAAATACAAAGACGAAAACCAAAAGTAAATAAAAAATTGAATAGGTACAACTTGTGGTACAAATGACAGGTGCGAAATTAGGGGTGTGCCAAAACCATTTTCTTTATATGTTAGCTGAATCGATCCGGATATAAATGAGGAAAAATTAAAAAGTTATTTAACTAATAACGGCATTCCACTTGTTCAAACCGCAATAAATTGCGTTTATAATAAATCCTATAGATTTTAGTTTACCTAAATTGTCAAGAAGGAAAGAATAAGTGGAAGCCGGCCCTGCGAAGTTCATTTATTGAGAATGCAAAAGGCTACATTGTAACATTGAAGAAACTATTGTATTACATCCAGTGCTAGTTAATCAAAACACGTTCAGAGAAATAGAAGTGCAAAATTATTGTCGAATTGGCACTCACGAGCAAAACCGCGTGAGAAATGCGAAATTTGCAAATCCAAAAAGCCCACGAGTTATAAGTTAAAAATGCTATTTTCGCAAAACGGGGAAGCCCGAGAAACATCCGGCTCGTCACGAAAGAAAATGACCTTTTAGAGAGCGCGAGCTGAACCGGGAGTCTTTCGTATCCTGCGAAACGAATTAGAAAGACCTCGACATCGAACGCCGCCTCCCGTGCTAAAATTACTAAGTCCAAAATTCCAAATTTACTATTTTAAAATATAAGTGAAACAGTGCTGTGCCAGCCAAATCCAGAGACGCCGGGGACATCCAAGTAACATCCTAACACCTTTCGGAATCATTAATAAATTCGGGCGTTCTGCTAAAATAAATAATAAACCACTTCCTGGAAGTACGACGGCTCTGGATAAAGGTCAGAAATTTTACGGTATTGTATTAACCAACTAACTGCAGGGTGGCTCTGATTATTCTGTCCTTCCAGGGTGAATTTATGTCATAAATCTAAATATATATATATATATAATCAAATTCCCTTCTACCCGTAGGTGTAGGGATGTTTACAATTCTAAATATTGTACATGAATTTTTGCCATTGTTTTTTATTCTGTGCCATTTCTTTCGCTTCACACCATCATTTTCCTTTTCTTTCCAAGGTTTTTGTTATTGCCTTTTCCCATGTCTCTCTAGGTCTGCCTCTTTTCCTCCTTGTTTGTATTCTTGCATCCCATACTCTCTTCACCTGTCTTCTTGGGTCCATCCTCTGTAGGTGCCCCCACCAGCTCATCTGTCTAGTTTCAATGAACTCTAAGATAGATTCTATTTTTAGTTCATTTCTAATCTGATCGTTTCTAATTCTGTCTTTTCTTGTTACCCCTTTTACTCTCCGTACAAATTTCATTTCAGCCGCCTGTATTTTATTTTTTTGGCTCGCTGTTAGTATCCATGTCTCACACCCAAATGTCAGAATCGGTCTGTATATTGTACGATATACACTAATTTTTGTTTTTTCTGATACTTCTTTTTTGTGAATAGCGTAGTAGGTTTTCATTGCTTTTTCTACCCTGTTAATTTCCATATCTTGTTGTCCTGCATTTTCAATTGTTACTCCTAAGTAGTCAAAGTATTGTAGAATTTCTATTTTTTCTCCGTCAATTTCTATGTTTATGTTCTCTTTTCTTTCATTTATCGCCATCACTTTTGTTTTCTTCTAATATCTCTTTCCAAATTCCTAGATTCGCTTTCAGATCCTTTTCATTCGCTGCCATAATGACCACATCATCTGCAAACGCACACTCTGATATTTCAACTTTCTGTAAATTCTTGTAC
This sequence comes from Agriotes lineatus, assembly GCA_940337035.1. NCBI lineage: Eukaryota > Metazoa > Arthropoda > Insecta > Coleoptera > Elateridae > Agriotes > Agriotes lineatus. The sequence goes on from OW679199.1 coordinate 121,807,326, forward strand.
CCTATGAGCAAACTTTTAGTTTTTTGGTTGCATTTCTTGCTTATATTGTCCATGAATATGGTAAACAGTATTGGGCTCATTCCTCCTCCTCGTCTTAGTCCCTCTTCTGTAATGAACAAGTCTGATTTCGTATTTTTTGCTATCACGTAATTTATTGCGTTCTTATACAGGCCGCTAATGTTTCTTCTTAGTTTACTATCTATTTTTCGTTCTTATAAGATTTTCCAAACTTTTTGTCTAGGCACTTTGTCGAATGCTTTTTGTAGATCTATAAAAACGAAGTAGGCTTTTTCTCCTTTTAGTTGTGTTTTAGTTATAATTTGTTTAATTGTGAAAATGTGGTCCTGTACGCTCCTACCTTTTCTAAATCCACTTTGTGATTCTGTTAATATCTTATTTATTATTTTTGTTAACTTCTGTTCTAGTATTTGTTCATACAATTTTAGTACTGCGCTAAGGAGCATGATACCTCTATAATTGTTGCATTCTTTATTATTGCCTTTCTTGTAGATAGGCAGTATCATACCTATCTCCCAATCTTTCGGTATTATTCCTTCTGTCCATATCTTGTTCATTAGGTCTAGAAGTAGAAGTGTTCCTTTAGGTCCCAGTTTTTTATCATTTCGCTTGATATTCTGTCATGTCCTGGTGTTTTCCCGTTCTTCACTTTTCTTAGTCCATGTTGCAGCTCCTCTATTGTAATGTTGTCTTTTTGTTCTTCTATTTTGTGCATTTTCTGCGTTTTTCCTTCATTTTCTGATGTTATTTCTTTTCTTTTCGTATTTAATAATTCTTCGAAATATTCCTTCCATCTTTCCAGTATTTCCTTTTCATCTGTTAGCATATTTCCTACTTTGCCATTTATTGTTGTTAGTTGTGGTTTACAGTCTGATCTTAAATTTTTCATTATTTTATAAAATAGTTTCTGAATTCCCTTACTGTCTTTCTCTAATTTTTCTACCAATTGTTTCCATGAATTTTGTTTTGCTGCTATTATCAAGTCTTTAACTATTTTTCTCTGTTCTTTGTATTTTTTGTAGTTTTCTGGTATTGTTTTGGATAGGTAGCTCTTCCAGAGTTTTTTCTTTGTTTTTACCTGTTTCTTAATTTCGTCAGTCCACCATTTTGTTTGTTTCTTATTATTCATAGTTTTGCACACCCCACATACTTTTTTGGCCGCATCTCTAATAACTTCCTTGAAACTGTTCAGTATTTAATTCATTTGGTTTAATTTTTCTTCTATCTAGTTCTTTATTTATAGTTTCTTCATATTTTGTTTTTGTAATTCTATTTAGTAATTTATATGATCTTATAGATTCATGTTCTTTTTTCTTTTGTGTGTGTTTTTGTGTCTTATTTCTTTCATCTTGCGGGTCTTCGTTGATTTTAGCTACTAGTAAATAATGGTCGCTGTTGATTTCTGGGCCTCTTCTCACTTTTGTATCTATGACTGCTGCTCTTGTTTCTTTTTCTACTAAAATATAATCGATGATTGATTTTTCTCTTCTACTTGGTTGCTCCCGAGTGTATTTATGAATGTTTTTATGCTCAAAGAACGTGTTTGTAATAATAAGATTGTGCATTTGACAGTAATCCAGCATTCTTTTGCCATTATTATTTCTTGTAACTTCACCATGTGTTCCTATAGCTATGTTGTATGTAGTGTCTTTTCTCCCTACTCTACTATTAAAGTCTCCTGCTATATAAATTCTTCCTTTACTTTCTTCGGTTACTTTTGTTAATTCATCCCAAAACGTTTCTTTTATTTCTGCTTTCTCGTCCTCATTAGGCCCATATATTGCAATGATTGTCCTTATGTTTCCGTTTTTCTTCTTCATTTCTATTTTCATTATTCTCTCGGAGTATGTTTCCCATTTATAAATTTCATGTGTCAATTTCTCATGAATGATGCATGCTACTCCCGCTGCCGCTCTTTTATTATTTTCTACTCCACTGTATATCATTACAAGTCCGTTATCCAATTTCAGCATACCTTGTCCTTTTTTCTTCGTTTCTGATATTGTTAATATATCGAGTTGTGCTTTTTCAAATTCCTCAATTAATTCTTTATCTTTTCCGTATAGGCTTCTTATGTTCCAAGTTCCTAATTTCCAAATGTTTCTCTTTTTTTTAAAATTTTGTTCGCGTTTTTGTCCTGTCCTTTTTAATTGCCGGGTCGTTACATTTTTTTTCCTCATCTCTTTCTTGTCTGGCTATGAGTTTTTTGATCTGTTATCAGCTTTAGCTACTAAGATCTTCATTTCATTGTTCCATACTTTTACTTCCCCGTTGACAGTTAGTTTTTGGTAACCAATTCTTACAGTTTCTCTTTTTTCTCTGTGGTTCTTTGCGCTATCTATGATAATTTTTTGTATTTCACGTTTCTCTGTGGTCATATCGTTGTTAATGTAAATCTTCGTATCTCGTATGTTCTTTAGTTTGCTTTTATTCTTCAGAACCAACTGCTTGTCCGTGGTGTTTTCCATTTTCAGCAGGCATGTTTTCTCACTTATCTTCCTTGCATTCCTAATTTTAACTTCTATATTCAGATTGTTTTTTATTAGTCTATCCATTCCCTCTTTGATGGCGCCTTCTTCATATGTTGTTATCGGTATTCCTTGTATTATAATATTATTTATTCTTTTTTCCCTGTCCATTATCTCAATTTTTCCTTTTAGCAGTTGCAGTTCTTTTTTGACTTCGGTATTTTCTTTCTTCAGATATTCATTTTCTTCTTTTATTTTTCTTATTTCTTCCCAAAACTCTTTTTGTTCCTCCCTTAGGTTTTGTAAGTCCTGCTTTATATCCTTTCTAAACTCTCCGATCATTTCCATAATTTTTGTCAATTTATCATCTGTTTTTTCCCTTTTGTCCGGTGACCTCCAAGCTTTTGTGCTCCTTCCAACACTGTCCTCTAAATTTCCTGTGTTTTTCTTTCTTTTCCCTTCGTCTGTGGTGTATTCATCGCTGTCTTCCATTCTGTAGTACTATCACAAAAAAGTCCACACGGGTCAACCCCTCGGATGTTCGACTTTTAACACGTTAATCGCCGCAATACAAATTCAGAAATGGGTCTCAAGGGCCAACTACGTAGAAGAAACAATAAAACATATCTAATATTGAAACGCCTATAAATAGGCAGCCAAATACGCTATCCAAGGGGTAAATGTGTTGTTGGGTATAGGAGGCCACGTGCATTAGGCAAAGCATGTAAAGTTACGCACAATGAGAAGCTACAGTGAATCACACGGCCACGAAAACTTTTCAACGTGAGATGCAAGTTAGCATCACACGGCGCTGTAAATAAAAAGATTGAAATGCACGTTAGCTTCACGTGGCGATTAACGTGTTAATGACTATTTCCTTGATGGTTACAAGCTGACGTATATCTCCTGTATTTATGCCACCACTCAATCTCCACTTAAATCTAAATATAATTGAGCAAACATTTTTACGAAGCTATCCGTTAAATGATCACTGATCAGATAGGGCAAAAATCAATTGTAAATGATCCGAATTTTTAGTTTCTTTTAATATAAGCATATTAATCTTTTGTGGGTGTTTTATTTAACCAAAATCTCAGCTTTACAACCCCCTACGTCACTAATTGTGGTCAGCAGATGCGTTACATACAACCCCTTTGTGCAAATAGTGGTCTACGGGTTTGAAACAACCCCTATATCACCGAAAGGGTGCAGCACGTTACACACTTCTTGAATGCTTAAAAATGACATCTAAGTATTCGACCATATATTCTTCAGTTAAAATTACAATTCCTAAAAGTAAAGTCGAGCTTATGAAAAATACCGAATTATGGCTACAGGGGCAATAATAAGCCCTTTTTTATTTCATCTTTCAAAACTGAATATGAAAACGAAATAAAAAATTCAGTAATATCTCGACCTGTTGAACCAACCACTAAAAACGATAATTCAGATCTGCTATTTACTAACTATTCAACCACCATCAAAGTTTATCACCATAACATACAATCTTTCAGAAATAGAATTTTGGAAGTTGAGCATTCTCTGTTTTTATATAATGTGGACATCGTATGTCTTTGCGAGCATTGGTTGAACGAAGAATTACAAACGTTATGTAATTTATATTCTTACAATCTTGCATATTCCTTCTGCAGAAAGCAACATAATGGTGGAGGTGTTGCAATTTACGTACATTACCAAACCTGTAAAGCTACTAAGCAATCTAACGCAAGAACTACCGATTGAGATTGTAGCTATCTATGTTCCTAAATTAAATTCTGTCGTAATAGAAATGTATCGCATTCCAACAAGTTTAATTGAGAAGACAAATAGATTTTTCGATAAAATATAAGACGTTCTTGAAATAACTCTAGTGCAAATAAACTAACTTTAAACGAAATGAAAACTGAACATATGAAATTCTCACTTAATATGACTGATTCAGAATGCACTCATGTTAAATTTTTAGGCGTTAAAATATAAAACAAACTATCTTGGAAAGGTCATCTAAATTATATCCACGCTAAACATGCTAAACCTCTATTTATTACTCTGGGTATTCTTTCTTTGTTCTCTTTAATTGCCTTTCAAAACCTTTGTTATGTGAACAAAAATTTTAAAAATTTCCGTACCCACACTGAAAATCATGATTACGAGACTAGATAAAGATCTGACTTAATATTACCTCAATACACATTAAAACAATCCAGCAAAATGATGCTAGGAATTAAAATGTATAATGCTTTGCCCCATTCCGTGCGCATATTGAACATAAACCAGTTCAAAAAACATATAAAAAATGTATTAAAGTGCAATTGTTATATTCACTTGAAGAATTTTTTACAATAAGCTGGTGTTAATAGTTGTACAATTTAAATGTGCTGTTATTTATATTATTGTATTTGTATGATGATTCCACAAATTTATATATTTAATGGATAATAAATTATTACCAACTATGACTTATGCAGCAGAAACATGGAACTTAAATGAAGGAATCATGGAGAAATTAAAGATTGCACAGAGAAAAATGACAAGATTGATGCTGAATGTAAGGCTGCAAGACAGAAACAGGAATGAATGGATTAGAAGCAAAGGAAGGGTGATAGACGTGACAGAATATGTGGCAAGACAGAAATGGAGATGGGCTGGGCATTTGATGAGAACAGGAGACGGAAGATGAACCAGCAGGGTGGCGACCAAGAACAACCAAGAGGAACCCGGGAAGAACAAAAACACGATCGAGAGATGATATCCAGGGAGTGGCGGGAGTGCAGTGGATGGCAAAAACGAGCAATGGAAATGAGTGGAAAAATATTGGAGAGGCGTACATCCAGAGATGGAGTAAAACACGTTGAAATTGATGATGATGATTGTTTACCTAAGAAATATTTATAGCAACAACTCCAAAATTATAAATTTGAAGCAATCAAGTAGGCTGAGTTGCATGATGTTCAAAATTGCATATCAAACCCATAAAACTTCAACCACAGAATAAACACCTAATGGACTCAGAAGCGACACTCGCAGCGTTGCCTCCTATGTTCGACCATATCGAAAGATAGTAGATCAAGCGGGACATTCAGAAAATTACATATGAATGCACACCACCGACCACCTTTTACTGCACTCATGTTCAAATAAATCTCATTTTTCTACTAATCTGTAATAAAGCACGGTCGTAAATCGCTCAAATTGCGTTAAAACCAATGCATGGAAACACAAATCTACTTGCTGGCAACATGGCTACGTGCTGATTTTTAGACACCTGCCAAACAGAGACTGTCACTTCTGAGTCTGAGTCCGTTAGGTGTTTATTCTGTGCTTTAACTGCCAACATCTGTTGTATCCAGACTACTTGATCGCAGTTCATGGGTTATATGATGCCAAGGTTACGATGGACAAGCACATTCAACAAATGAAGCATACCAACCCAGTGAAAAAGATCAGCACACAAACCCCAGTAGAGATAAGAGTTAGAGAAAAGCCAAAATCGGGATATATGGACCAGATTGCAGAAGAGCGAAGACCTATGAAGACTACAAGTGGGATACTGGAAAAGAGTCGCTCTAGATAGAAATAAATGGAGGAAACTTCTGGAACAGGCCAAGACCCATACAGGATTGTGGAGCCAATGCTGATGACGATGAATGAACAAAAAATTTAAAAAAAGCTAATAAAGACTTCAGAAAGGCTTAAAATTACTACAAAACATTTCAAAGAACTTCTGGTTCATATTTTACATATAATGCTACAGAGTGGTCAATTTTCAGCTGCTTACAAATTAGCAATAGCAATGTAGCTCTTCAAGAACCACGATAAATTAGATTTGAACAATTATCAGTTAATATCCCTGATCTCTAACCTAACTATAATTGTAGAAAAAGTTATCTTCTTCTTCTTCTAAATCCTTGTTACGGTTCATTTGCGCCGCCGTTCAATTCAGCATTCTATGGTATTTAGTTCGCGATGTGGCGCGTCCGTTTCGCACATTCTGTAGTCGTGCTTTCTGCGACGACCTGGTGAGGCATTGATTCGAGCGCTTTCCCTTCCGATCACGTCCGTAAGAGCTTTGATGGGGATTTATTAAGGCTGATGTTAGTGTCGTTAGTTTGTGAAATGTAAGCCTTCACGTTTATGTGGTTTTGATGCCCCAAGCTCACGTTATTATGAAGATTATGTCTTTTGCATTTGGCGGATTTGGTATGGCACCATGTGTCGTCACATATGGCCGGGATTCTTCCAGGGTGAGTATTCTAGACGCCCTAAGACTCCCTTTAGTTCTGTATGTTATCTTTTGACCTTTGTTTCCCCTTCACAGCAATTAGTGCCGGTTATCAATCTCTAGAGAGCCGATCTCAGGCAGGTGCTGCAGATGGTCGTTTATCGTTTCCATGGCCGCTGCTTCAGGCGAATTGCAGGCCGGCGTATTGTTGCACCTTCGAAGCCATTTCCCTTTTGGCTGCAGGCATTAAAGTAGACTGCAAGGAAAGATCCCATATGGTTACATTTCTGCCCGTGCTGTCGTGATGCTGATCACACTGAGCCAGTAGCTTAAGCATCTGTTATTAGAGCCGCCTGCTTATTAAGCCGATTGATATGGGCAATCTTAGTGTTGCGGAATTATGTGTAAACTGTGAGTATTGCGTTTGAGCATTATGCTATTTGTATTGTGTTTGTGTAATTATGTAATTATTGATGATAACTTATGATGCTGATCTTTTTGGAAACATTAGGATCTATGTAAACTTTTTGTATGATGAATTTATACTGACATTATACTGTGATATTGAAACCATTTTTCGGCTTCGCTCGAATGTTTTCTCCACATACCAATTATTTCAGGACCAGGCTGTATATTGTTTTCGCATAATAATCAATTGTATTTCGAATTATTTCAATTTATTAGTACTCTCATTTCGTACCGATTCTGGAAAGCCCAAAAACATTCAGCTGTCTTTGTTAGTTGGCCGAATACGAGAAGATTCTTTCCCTGCACCTCGACGAAGTAACTTGCTTCTCAAAGGCCCCATTCGTGCTTTATTACGCCACGACGATTAATTTTGAAGGGCTACCTATAATCAGGTACGATGGTGTTTTTCTGTTTGTTATTCTCCTATTAATTGCATTTCTTTAGCTCTTAACCGATAGTTTCACTCGATGGTTTTAAAATCAGCTCCTATCCGTTAATTTTGAACCTGGAGGCTAGTGTCCTGTCCCATTAAAGAACGTTATCTGCCTTCAGCGTCGATGCAGCCAGGAGCAAAACGTTCGACCTTTTTGTCAGCTTCCTCTGGCAAGCCGTTGTATCACGTTAGGCTTGATTCAGCTGAATAACCTGCAGTAGCGACCCTTTGACAGGGCGGTCCCTAGGAATTGTTGGCCTCTGAATGTTAGTGATTACGGTTGGTTGTGGACAGTTACACGGACTGGTTATTCCGGGATTGATGTTATATTGCATTATCTTCAATTCTTGAGATTTGAATTCGTACATTCCATAACTATCAGTGTTTGGGGTTTAAATTTATACTTTCCATTATTACTAACATGTAAAGTTTAGACACATACATTCAATCAGTTTTAGTGTTTGGGGTTTAAATGCGTAATTTGTATGTGTAGTCAAACCTTTGCTTTCAGTGGCCTGAATAGAAAGGTTTTTTTAAATGACAGCGGTATGCATACCACTCGATTTATTTGTGGTTACAATTAATTGAATAACCCAAAATGGGGTTTCTTGGTGCGTGTCGCAACCTTCATTTAACTTGCACAGCTTTACTATGACATTATTTGTGATCAAACTGTTTTGATTATTTATTATTGAATTACCATACTACAGATTATTCAGTAGTTATTGAATAAACGCTAGTCATTTGTAGTTTTATTTAAATTATTCGAAATCATCTGATTTCTGGCGCCCATATCCCTTCTTTTGAAGACTGTGTAGGGTACACAGCTGGTGGTTTGAAGCCAAGACCATATCGCCGAATTTGAGTTAGCTCGGCCATCGCGGTAAGTGAAGATTTTTAGAGCTTCCGTGTAGTACGAACTTTAAGTAGGTTTATCTGTGATTTTTTACTACCACTGATTATTTTAATTAATCAACCGCAGGTCAGCTTCTTTATCGTTTCAATATTTGAACTATGACATTATTTGTGATCAAATTGTTTTGATTATTTATTATTGAATTACCATACTACAGATTATTCAGTAGTTTTTAAATAAACGCTAGTCATTTGTAGTTTATTTAAATTATTCGAAATCATCTGATTTCTGGCGCCCATATCCTTTCGTTTGAAGACTTTGCAGGGTACACAGCTGGTGGTTTGAACCCACGACCATATCGCCGAATTTGAGTTAGCTCGGCCATCGCGGTAAGTGAAGATTTTTAGAGCTTCCGTGTAGTACGAACTTTAAGTAGGTTGATCTGCGATTTTTTACTACCATTGATTATTTTAATTAATTAACCGCAGGTCAGCTTCTTTATCGTTTCAATATTTGAACTATGACTTTATTTGTTACTGTGACCTGTATTTGAGTTGAGCTTCTCTTTGAGATTTATTGTGCTACTTGAATTTACGTATTCTCGTTCTAATGCCTGGATACACTTGCTTATTTGTTAAAAATACTGTTGGCGCCCGTTTTGCACATTTTAAAGAGCTGTACACACCGTCTCCGTAACTGAGCTGGTCGGCGGCAATTGTATCCAAGTAGCTATGTTAGGTTTTGATTTTGAGAGATTAGCCAACGGTAAAACTTTTGATGATAACATCCTTTATGAGCGTCGGATATTTCGTCTTCCCTTAGTTGTTAATCCATTTCTTCCATGCTTTCCGGTCCCTGGCAAGCTCGTCTTAACTGTATTAATGTTTTTCTCTTTTTTCTCCCTATTTCTGCCATTCTGTCTTCCCATTTCTTCCTCGGCCTTCACTTCCCTTTTCTGTCTTTATTTCTTGCTTCATATACTTTTTTAACTATTATATTGGGATTCATTCTAACTATATGAGCATACCAATTCAGCTGTTTTTTCTTTATTTTAGTTGTTACTGTTTCTTGATTTGTTTCCAGTCTTATTTCTTCATTCCGTATTCTGTCCCATTTTGTTTTTCCGGCTATCTTCCGTAGGAATTTCATTTCTGCTGCTATGATTTTTCATTCCTCCTCTTTTGAAGTGTTCATGATTCGCTAGCATATGTTATTATTGGTAACACCACTGAGTTATATACCTTTAGCCATGGTGCATAGAATGCAAGGTGTAACGTTCTGCAGAATGGATGCATTGTGGGCGGAGCCTCAAATTCAACCAATAAGAAATGGGCCCACAAAGCGAACGAAGTGTATTGTGTATTTTCACTACTCTATCCATTAATATTATGAACAACAGTGGGCTCAAACTATCCAGTTTTTACCCTTTTTCATTTCAAATTTTTTAGACATTTCTCCGGACATTTGTACTATTCCATTTGCTGTCTTATATAGGCTTTTTATTACTTTGATTAATTTTCTTGGTATGTCTAGTTGTTTCAAGCATTTCCATATGATGTTTCTGTCTGGGCTTAACTCTAGGAAAGTTAAGTGAAGTTCTTTACCCGTTTCTATTTTCTTTTATATGATGTTGCAAATTATATGTACATATATTATCATTAGTTTGTTTGCTCGCCCTAAATGCTGCTTGCTCATCCTCCAGCTTACTTTCCACTACCTTTTGCAGTCTCTTTTCTATTATTTTTGGGTAAAGCTTGTAGCTAGTGGTTGCTAGACATATGGCTCTGTAGTTGTCACATTCTGAATAACTTCCTTTCTTGTATATTGGCTGTACGATATTACCCTCCCAATCCCTCGGGATATCATTGTAACTATTTGAACTTTGTTGATTGCTCTCCTGAATAATGTACCATACTACTCCCGTAAGTTCTTTAGCCAGGAGTGTCTTCTCCGGCCTGGACCCCTCTTTCCTTCTATCTTGCCTTGTAAAATGTTTTGCAGAATTCTGTATTTGTTATTCCTCATAACGTTGCCAAGGTATGCTAATTTACGCTCTTTTATTGCGGACAAGCTCTCAGTGTATTTATGTAATCGCTCTAGTACTGTGGTGTTGCATACCATATCAGTTCAAGGTATTCTTACAATACGCCTATAACACCACATATCAAATGCCTCTATTTTTTTAGTAGTACATGCAGTGAGGGTCCAACCTTCCACTTCGTAAAGTACGACCGAGAATGCATAGTATCGAAGCAGTCGTAGTTGTAAGTTCAGACTTTTCCATGCTGTTCTACATTTTTTCTATTTCTCCTAAGTATTTGATCATTTCTGGATCTATCTTATCTATGCCACAAGCTTTATCCGTTTTGATTTTCGTTAGTGCCTCTTCTAATTCCTGCATTGTTATTTCTTCTATCGTTTCATTTAACTCCTCCTCTATTTCTTTCTTCTTTATTTTCTGTCTTAAATGTTTTCGTATAAAAATCTGACCGTATCTCTAGTATTTTCTTTGTGGTTGTTTTTATTTCATTATTTCTGTTCTTGATACCCCTGAAACGGTACCTCTTACTTAGCCTTACACCTACTGAATTATTACGTTAAAATGCCCTGGGTTCGCTAGCTGATTCAGTCGGTGTGCTATGAGATTCTTTTTACATCACCAGTGCAGCTAAGTGAAGCTAATATTGTTTAAGGTCAGCTCGTAGTCACCTGAAATGTTGAACTCACCAATGCAGACACCAATGGTAATAAAAATCCCAACAGCTTACAATAAATACATATAATCTGTAAGAGAATAAACAAGACACAAATACATGTAAGTAGCCCCCTTTCTAGCACAGCAGAAACCTTGCCAGCCTTTGCGTAATTATTTGTTGCAATTGCAGACGGCGTTCTTATTTCGCTGTGAGGTTACAAGCGGAACCAAACTGGTTTATGCAGCAATTGTCGCTTCCAGCAATGTCAGACAGGCCAACTACAATCTGGTTTCTGTGCTATTTCAATGGAACAGCTAGCACCTGGGGCTGAGTCAACGCTGCACTCCTTCTGCCGGTTACAAGCACGAAACTCAACGACCCTTTCTAAAGGTCGAACCGCTCTATTTTAACTTCATAGTGCACTGGGTGGTCTGCTATATTCGCCCACTTTGGGACTTTCTAAAGGTCGAACCGCTCTATTTTAACTTCATAGCGCACTGGGTGGTCTGCTATATTCGCCCACTTTGGCGAATATTAAGGCGACCTGTTCACTACGAAGGTCTGACAGCGAATCCCTTGAAGGCCTCTGCGTTCTCACGAATATGCTGCTCGTTCTTTGTTTCACGAACCGCTTGCTTTGCACATTCTTTCACGTGGCGTGTTCGTATTTGGACACTTATAGGCTGAAATCACCTACTCAGCGATGCTTACTTAGGTATAATGCGATTTTTCGTAAATAGAACATGATAACACCTACTTTAAGGCTTTATTACTAATGAAAAAGTATAAAATAAGTAAACACAGGTGGCACGAATCGACCCGTTTCACCTCTCACTTGTTTCTTTTTGTTGCCTTTTAGTATTCCTACTTGATTTCACAATTTTCTATTGATTATTTTGTACATTTCACTTAAGTTTGTTCCAAAATCTTCCCAGCTTTTCTTTTTTGCTTCTCTAACCATATTTTTAGCTATATTATTTTTTCTTATATAGTTTCTTCTTTCCTCTTATGATTTTGAGTTTAAGTATTTTCTCCAGGTTTCTTCTTTTTCTGTAATTTCTTGTCTAACTTCCTCATATTTTAGCTGCCTTATTGTATATTATTTCTTTAAATCTCCTCCATCTTTCTTCTAGTTGTAATTCTTCTTCCTGTTCTATTTTTTAAATTCTTTATCGGTTTCTGTTTGATACTTCTTATTTTCTTCTTGGTTTATTTGGTATATGGGTATTTTCTTATAATTTACTGTCATTTGTCTCTTTACTTCCACTTTTTTTTATTACTGCTGTGACTAATCTGTGCGGGGTTCCCAATTTTGCTTCCATTTCTGTCTTTACTTTTTCTATATCTCCTTACATAGTTTCCGTGTATGTTATGTAATCTATAATGCTTCTAGCATTTCTTTCTTCGGCCATAAACGCAAATTTATGTTCTTGGTTCTGGCTCCATAGTGCGTTTCCCATGAGTAATTCATTTATCTGGCAAAATTCCAACATTTTTTGACCATTCTTGTTTATTAATAGTTCTCCTTCATTTCCACACCTTCCAATACTTCCCCCTCCTCTATGTTTATCGTTTTCAATTCTTGTGTTCCAGTCCCCCTTTATGATAATTCTATCGTTTTCTTCCCTGATTTTATCTAGGACCGTCTGCAGATTACAATAAAACTGTTCTTTTTTTCTTCTGTTCCCCCTGTTGGCACATATAGTTGTATTATATTAAGCTTCCCATTTAATTCTAATTCTATTTCTATTATTCTTGAGTTTATTGGTGTATATTTACTAATTCTTTTATTTCTTTCTTCTGATAAAATTATACCCACTCCTACATTGCTCCTCTGTCCCTCCTGCACTCCTGAATAAAAGAGGCTGTATTTATTTGGCAGTTGTATGTTGCCTTTTCCCTTCTTTTTAACTTCGCTAATTCCCATTATAAATTTTTTTAATTCTTCTGTTATTTCTATTTCTTTTCCGGTCAGCGCTGTTATGTTCTATGTCCCTATTGTTATTTCTTGGTTATTTAAATCGTTACTACTATTTTCTCTCCAAGATTTCCTTCTTGTTATCCTTTTGCATAGCTTTCTTAGTTTTCTGTTTCCGGCCATTATTACGTTTTACTGCTTTTTTGAGAAATGTTCTATTTTGGTAATCTTCAGCAGTCGTTCTCTCAATTTCTCGTCTTCTTTATTTTCGAATGACCTTTAGCTCAGCGTTCTTCTTTTCGTGGTTAGCTCATTTCAATTGCCTTGTATTTCTACTCTTTTATTCGCGTTTTCGTTTTCCATTATTTCTTTATTTCCTTCTTTTATGTTTGTTTCATTTGGCTCTTCTTCTCTTTCCGCCTCATTAATTTCTATGGCTCGGAGTTGTTTAAAAGTGTATGGTACACCGTTTATGATCAGTTTGTTATATCTGATTTTGGTTATTACCTTTCGCTCTTGTTAATTTCAAGTATTTTATCAATCCTTTGCTATGTTGTTGTATCTCCTCTGAGTAGTCTTCTTCTATATAAATTTATTTCCCTTTTAAATTCTTTGCTTCTCTGAAGATGTCCATTTTCTTTTGATATTTCTGTACTTCCATCATTATAGCTCTCTCTTTTCCATGTACCAATCCTTCTCATATCTAACACTTCTTGTTCCATGTCTATATTAATTCCTATACCTCTCAGTATAATTTGTACTAATTCTTCTAATTGTAGCTTTTTCTCGTCCTTTAGTTCCTCTTCTTTATTTCTGTTTTATGTCTATATTTTCTTGTTTCAATTGTTCATTTTCTTTTTTGATCTTTGATAGTTCAATTTGGAAGTTGTTGATGTTTTCTATCCTCGTATTTCTCTCTTATCTAGTTTTTCTAATTTTAGATTTATTTCCTCCATTTCGACTTTATGTGCGTAATATTAGAATTAATTTTCGATTAAGAATATTAAAATTGTTCAGAGTCTGTCACTGCTTTTGTTAGTTATTTGTGTTTCGAGTTTTAAAATTTGTTGTTTTGCTTTATGTTATCTTACCACGATAAAAACCAAAAGGCCGATCAACCCGTCGGACCTTGACTTCTACCAGCAGTGTGGATTATTTATTTTAATATTCTTTGTGTACTTTTACAGAATCTTACTTTGTTTGCTGTTTTTCTCCTTGCACAATCAGCGAAGACGCTTACTATCCACTATTTATACGTCTCTGTCAGAAACGCAATTTAAACACGGAGCTCGATTTGACCACTCTTTACTCGACGCTTACCGTACCAAATTACCGAAGAAATTATTAAAATAGAAATTATCAAATTTTTGACATAAACAAAGTATTTCTGAAAAACATTTTAGTTTTAGAGAGGATAATGAAATAGTTTTCCTAACAAACAACGTCCATAAAAAAGTACAAACTAACAAGGTACTTCCATGTAGCTTTTGGATCTCGCCAAAGCATTTGATACAGTGAATCATTCTATACTGTTCAACACTTTAGAATAGCTCGGCTTTCGTGGAGTGTCCTACTCATAAAAAGTTCAGTGTGGCATGTTCAATTATGTTCAATAACTCTGTATAATATTTTATTCACAATTCACTGCTGCGAAAAATGTACTAATTTAATTCATACTTGCACCCACCTGAATTGCATCGTTAGCCATTGATATTTTCGTTGCAATTTGATAATTGGTACTAGATCGAGTAGGAGATTCCTTAAGTTGCTGCACTAGCCTAAAAAAAATTAGATAATCTCCACGTCGCATTTACAAAACCATACTCACTTAATCAGTCCACCATTTTTTGATTTATGTGAGTGTGCCGTAAAACCACCCACGGTTACCCAGTCATAGAACCCTGACTTGTTAAGAGTGTCGTTGTGCACCCACATCCGTTGCAGGTGCAAGTTTATAGGCGCAAATTCGAGACTGCGGTCAGACCTCCTCGAGCTGGCCTTGAAGTAGCTGCCCTTGTGTGCCTGCAGGTTCTCTCTAGCTTGCGAGTACAAACGCAGCAGGTGAAGGTGCCTGTCCAGCAGCTCCACCTGCCGAGAGTGCCACGGCTCCCGCAACTCACCCATTCCTGCCACTTCTTGCAGTAGTTCCTTTTCCTGGTGGATCCAAATCCCTCTAAACGTAGGCAAAAATTTTAATGATTCCCATTTGAGTTCATTTTCAACGAATGTAAGTGAAATAAAATAAACTCTACTTTAGTAAAAATGTTAAATTTATAACTTGTATGATAGCAATACTCTCATTTAATCATAAAGACTTACACAAGCTGATGTGGAAACGCAAAACACAGTCTACTTTCGGCCATAAGCTCATGCACACATATGTCGCCCCCTAGTCCAGAATGAAATCGGTACGTCTGTAAAAACGGGGAAGCAAACAGTAGCTTCAGCTCTGCCTGGTTAGGAAACCGCATTTTAACCCCAAGTCTAGGAGGAAGCGACTGGGACCTTCTGTGGGACATTATCTACAAAAGCTTCCAAGTTAACATCCAACGTTTACCGCACTTGAGGACTTACTTGATGACTACTGTTTGGAGGAATCCGACATGGAGTGTGTTCCGTGCTGTTTCCCCTGTCTTCCGCCTCCAAAGCCCAAGCACTGATTGTGAGGAACCCAACGGTGGTCTGTGCCCTGTTGAGCAGCGGTATTCGGAGTCGAGAAGAGTCCTGTATGGCACTTAATAGGACGCACGCAGAGCCGATCGGAATGGCCGTCTGGGACACGCGCTCTCTTACGTCGAACGCGATGAAGCGTATTCGAGATTCTCCGGTGAGACCGTCCGAAGCTCGGAAACTTACTGTACTAAGAAACCCTGGATTGCTGCTCCGCTCGATTATTTCAGTACGGGCGTATTGGACCCACACTTTCGATGTCGCCATGAAAATGTCGACCACTAACGTAGGATTTGGTGGCCTTCCATGGCCATCACAGAGGAGATTATCACATGCTAACGAAACTTCACATACAGGTAACTCTGACATATCTGGAAACAAAAAATTGACAAATAAAATACAGTTTAAGAATATGAGACAGTATGATTCTTTCGCGCTTAGTAAAAAAAAACGACAGAGTTTTTCAAAGTGAAGTGTAGCGGAGCAGTGATGAGTGGACCGTAAACGTTTGTGTCGTCATGTAAACAATGCAGACTAACTTGTCAAAAACGTCAAAGTGCAAATTCAAAAACAGCAGGACGGATGTCACAAACGTAGAGGCACCGGACTACAAAAGGAGGGTTGCATAAATATCCTTGTGACCCAAAAACTAACAATAGACCAAGCAGACAGGGAAAGTAGACCCCGGTCACAATACAGTCATACATACTCTAATATGAAAGCACACGCAATGAGGGAGACTCCTTTTATTAGCGGAAGTCATCCCAACCTTTATTGTCACAATAGAGCGAAGGATCAGCCGGACGATACTATTGTATCCGAAAGAATAGCCGACGTTCCTTCCATTAAAGCACTTTTTATATAAACTCGAATAGCCTAGTTTTGGAGATCAGTTTTGTCCCAGATCAGTTTGATCACATCACTTGCACGCATTATGCTGAGTTGGTAACGCAAACTTACAATTCGCATTTGTATTTTTCGTATTAACTGATGTGTACATGTGTGTATTTGTTTATGTGTTTAAATTAAAATAAAGGAAGGTTATTGTTTTCCACAAACGTGTGTATTTTACTGAACTAAATTCTACAGTAAAAATTGGCAAATGGTAACCAAAGAAGTAAGTCACTCTCATTTCCTAAAAAATTGGATTAGAGCTGAGATTGAGGGCTCACCAGATTCTATTTTTCAGTGTTTAAGCTTCAGGACTCGCCACTAAAAATTCCGAAAGGACAGAACAGCAGCGGTATTTAAAAATTTCATAGATGTAAGCGAGAAATTAGTGGAATGCAGGCGAGTACCGACGTGTATTTTACAGCCCCGATAAATGAAATCTAAAGCAGATTGTATTGAGTGAGTTAATTATGTGAGTTCAATCGCGAGTAGTAAAAATTGTTGCATCAAGAAAGCTGCACTAATTTAAAGGAGATATTAAAATTTCAGCGTAAAATTCGTGCGGAGTGCAACACCGAGGCCGGCGGAGGTTATCGCGCACCCGTCCGTATTGTATGCAATTCGGGCATCGAAGTGTGATAGTGACAGCTCGATGACAGAAGAAAGCAAGCAAAAACGTTAAGGACGGATCAGTTGATAGGGACGAAGTCGATGAAATCTTTAAGAAAAACAGGAAAACAGCCAGATCCCCACTTAAAGAAAATTAAAAAAACAGGGGCATGGAAGAACTAAAGGGAATGATGATGGACCTGTTGAAAAAGGTGTACCCCCTTTTTATAACTTTCCTTGGAAGGCTCACGCGTCTCCGACTAGCTCAATACACGGCTGCTATTAGGGTCTAATGACTGTGGGCTTTTAGTTTGCTTCACTTTCTCATAAAGGTATTAGTTCAGTAATAAGAAGAAATGGGCGCCATAACTTTATTATCAAGTGTTAATTTTTTTTAATACTTACAATCGGTTGTATACTCAATCCTACAATTCATTAATTATCTTTCATTAATTAAAGTTTATGCCTTTTTGCTATTACACATGTTATGCAATTCCTACCTAATTTCAGTTTATATCCGATAAGTTAGAAATGTCATTAATTATTAGTTTTAGTTAATTAACCTGTGATTATCCAGGAGATTTCTTATACTTATCTAACTAACAATCTCTTTCGCATTAGATGAAAATATAAAGAGCTCTCTATACCTTCGCAATCCTCTTTCTAACACTTTAATCCCAATTAACAATCTATATTTAGTTTAATTGAAGTTACTCCAGGGAGTATAAGAAAAGTCCCTTATGGTTAAAAGCTTACTACATGACAATTGATATATACTAACTTGACAGCTGTAAAACTGCTCAAGTCCCCGTTCAGAATTATTAGGAAGTAAGTAACAATTCTTTTACTTTGAAACTAGTTTGTTATCTATTAGCATCGTGGCTTATGCCCTTATTTAACGATATCCAAGCTATGACGGTGGTCTAATTATATAAACAATCTCTAACAAATTTGAACTCACTTAGGATTAACATACGATTAATGCAGAGAACCCTTGACTCTGGATCTCTTCATCTTCCCAATATTAAGAAGAAAACCCCATCATCGAACCAAAGAAGCGGCCTTTGATTGGTGAGTAATCTTCTAACAATTAATAAGTTTTTTTAACAAAGTTCTCCTTCCTTTTTTATTTCTCCCCTTGCGTCCTCCCAATCATCTTGGAGCACATCAATACACCCCTCCATGATGAACATAGAACTAACCAGGAGCTGGGAACTAGCGAGGAAAACCCCCTGTTTAAGATTTGTATGTATTAGCTTCCTAATTACCTACCAGTTAAATAATAACTGCCCTTTTCAGAAAGAAAATGTTCATTGGATTTATCCTATCTGCCTGAAAAATTATTATATCTTAATATAATGTTGAATTTATTGATTAAAGCCTTACTATTTCCTCTGTATCCTTTTTAAGCTAGGAGTTATAAGTAGTATTGCTTCTCGTCGACTCAGAGAAGCTTCTTTCTGCTTTCTCAACCAAACAGGTAGTATTTTTTTTTTAATTTATTGTTTTAATAACATAACCACGAGCCTTCTAAAATGTTTACTCTTGATTTAATAAAAGGGTAGGCAACCCCTTATACTGATTCTGCACTTTAAGTTGCCTATCTATCAGGTTTTAATAATACCTAGCGGTATTCTTGTAGTAGTTAAGCTATGTACTGCTGCAAAGGTAGACGAAATAAGGGATGAGCAAAAGGAGTACAGGTAGGAATTAAAGGAGTACAATAGGAACTTAGCCGAAAGAGTACATATGTTAAAGAAAAGACTAGAATCAGTTGACAAGAGAGCAGAAATAACATGAAAATAACAGGAATCGTGTGTGCACAGGGAAAGGAAAAAGAAGAAGTAGAAAAACTTTTAAGTAGTAAGCTAAACATTACAGTAAAATCAACTCGAGCAAGGGAAATAAAAACGAGAAATAATAAAGTGTTCATAATAGCCAAATTTGAAGAATGGGAACAGAAAATTGAAATTATGAAGAACAAACATAAGTTACGAGGATCAAATATATTCGTGGCCAACTTAACAGCAGATGAAGCCAGTATACAAGCAAAAATTAGAAGCATAGCGAACCAAGAAAAGTCAAAACGAATAGAAACTAAAGTGGGCTTCCAAAATATGATTAAAAATAGAGAAGAGTGGATTTGGTATTCTATTGCCGCTACGCTGGTAAGAAAAGGCCTATTTTGCACTGGTTTGTTGTCTTGGCTAGGGTCTTCTAGCTTGTGTATCCATTTTTTTCCTTTCTCTAGCTGTTTGTACACTTCCTTGGTTGATCCTGAGTGGTGTAGGATGTTATTTGTTTTCTTTTTCTGTGCTTTACGTACAGGGCTGGGCAAAATACTTGGTATATAATTTTTTGAAAATCGAATATATTTAAATACTAAATACTTTTTATGACCAAAAAGTAGTTAAATAGTAGTAGTTGAATTTTAAAAGTATTTAAATAGTTCTAATTTTTAGATATCACTAAAATGTAAAAAGACTTGTGAAGTATTTAAATAGTAATGCAGTATTTATAATCTTTTTAGCAGTTTATCAATTTTTCAAAAATAAATTTAAAGTTCATAATTTCATTTCATTTGAATACTCTTAGTGTAAATTCCCAATGCCAGAATAGCTCAAATGATGACGTATTGGACGTTTAAAATCACAAGTAGAAAGGGGACAGTTTGCCCCTCCACTTTTTATTTGATTCGCGGATTCACGGTTTAATTCGCGGATTTATTCGCGGATTTCACGGTTTTAATTCGCGGATTGACCCAATTAATTTCGCGGTTTGATCTAATTAATTTCGCGGTTTGATCTAATTAATTTTCACATGTGCTACTGATTAAATTACACATTAGCTTCTGCTTAAATTACGCGGCGGCCATTTTTAATTTGCTTCCGGAATTACGCGGCGGCCATTTTCACTTTTCGCGCGAATATTTTGAATTTGAAATTTTTCAGATTTTTTTCTTAGTTCCATTTTTTTTATTTAAACTTCCCAGGGTGTCGGCCATCTTTGTTTTCTGCGTGTGCACTTCTTGCGGCTGTCGTTTTAATTTAAATTTTAGCGCAAATATTTGAATTTCAAACTGGTAATCTGTCTCTCTCTCTTCTGCTCCTTGGTTGTCTCTCTCTTGCATTCACAGAAGGGCTGTTTATATTTAAAAAAATCTCTGGCGGACTCGGATTCGAACACGCATTCTCTCTCGAGACCAGAGCTTAAATCTGAAGCCTTAACCATTCGGCCAACCTGCATCCCTGTATAAACGAGCACTCTCTGCATAATTAAGAAAACATCTAGTTTAAAGGCCTTCTATTTGCAATTTCATACAATATTTCATATAAATTTAGTCATGTACAAATTTCTAAACTGGGTTTGATATACATTTATCGAAGGAGTTGACCATCAGCCGACATTTTATTATTATTTGTCGTGATTCGTCATCGTTGAATTTTACAAGTACCAGCCTGTCTGCTGTGTGACGCACGTAATGTCTCCATCCCTTTTTATTTTAAAATTTGTAAAACCAGAGGCCCAGGATGCAGTAGCACCAGGTAACAGACTACAATGGTTTAAAACGAGTTAGTGCGGCAGCATCCTGAGCCTCTGGTTTTACAAATTTTAAAATAAAAAGGGATGGAGACATTACGTGCGTCACACAGCAGACAGGTTGGTTCTTGTAAATTCAGCGATGACGAATCACGACAAATAGTAATAAAACGTCAGCTGTGGGGCAACTCCTTCGATAAATGTACATCAAACCCAGTTTAGAAATTTGTACATGACTTAATTTATATGAAATATTGTATGAAATTGCAAATAGAAGGCCTTTAAACTAGATGTTTTCTTAATTATGCAGAGAGTGCTCGTTTATACAGGGATGCAGGTTGGCCGAATGGTTAAGGCTCCAGATTTAAGCTCTGGTCTCGAGAGAGAATGCGTGTTCGAATCCGAGTCCGCCAGAGATTTTTTTAAATATAAACAGCCCTTCTGTGAATGCAAGAGAGAGAAAACCAAAGAGCAGAAGAGAGAGAGAGACAGATTACCAGTTTAAAATTCAAATATTTGCGCTAAAATTTAAATTAAAACGACAGCCGCAAGAAGTGCACACGCAGAAAACAAAGATGGCCGACACCCGGGAAGTTTAAATTCAAAAAATGATTATTTCTACTCTGCTTTTGTTTTTCACGAATCTGCAATAATTACAAAATCTAAAGCTAAAATATTAGTATTTGAAGTTATTTTCAGTTACGTGTAAAATTTCAAAAAATCAATCTACGATTTCATAATGGCGTGATATAATTTCAAAAATTGTGATTTCTTTTAATTTGGTGCGATACATTTTATAAAAAAGTGTAAAACATTTGCAAAATTATGTTTAGAAATAACTCTAAAACTGTTTTACATCATTTTCGTTATTATAAATCGTTTTGTAAAACAAAATGTGATAATTTTTTAAGTGAGATGATGCGTAATTGCGTGACTTTTATTAAATTTTCATCGTGTGTTAAATTAAAATGTCATTTTTTGCATAATTTATGTGACATGATGTCAGTTTTTGTAAATTTTTTTGTGAAATGATGGTGTCAGAACATTTTTTTCAACGAAATTGTGTGTTTTTATTCAAATTTATGTTAATTTGAGGCCAGCATACATATATTTTGTATAATTTCAAGTGATATTATTTCAGTTTTTGTAAAATTTTAAGTGAAATGATGGGGTCGGAACATTTTTTCAACGAAATTACGTGTTTTTATTCAAATTTATGTTAATTTGTGGTCAACATACATATATTTTGTATAATTTTAAGTGACATGATGTCGATTTTTGTAAAAATTTATGTGAGATGCTGTGTAATTGGGTGATTTTTATTAAATTTTCATCGTGGGTTGAATTAAAATGTCACAATTTTGTATAATTTATGTGACATGATGTCGATTTTTGCAAAAATTTATGTGAGATGTTGTGTAATTCGTGATTTTTGTTCAATTTTGAGTTAATTTTCGTAATAAAAATGAACAATGAGCCTACGTAACTGAAATTTTGTTTATCGAAATGCTTATGGGAGAAGATTTTTTAATGAAATAGCGTGTTTTGATGGTGTCAGAAAATTTTTTTCAACGAAATTGCTTGTTTTTATTCAAAATTGTTAATTTGTGGTCAATTGCATTTTTATTTTCGTCCGTTTGCATTTATACTGGAATTGTTTAAACTAAAATACAGTTTTGATCGATATAATGACACAATTTCAGACGCTTACTTATAAAATAAAAACCAAACATGTCAATCTCGGTGTTACAAATTAAAAAGACCGTCGTGCCATCAAACCTGTACCGATTTGTTGGAAAACAAGATGCAGTTTTTATACTTTTATGACATTTGGTAGTACGAAATAGAAGAAATTATAACGAAAAGCGCTTTGCAAAACGAATTGTGATAATTTTTTAAGTTAAATGATGTGGGATGGCGTATTTTTTATCGCTTATTGAATAAAAATGTCGTTTTTTGTATAATTTCAATCGACATGTCAGTTTTGTAAAATTTTGCGTTTTCTTTTAATTTTGAGCGATGCATTTTATAAAAATTACAGTTCTGTTCATGTGCAACTTAGCAACAAAAATCCATGCGATGTAAATTTGAAATTCATTAATTAAACAGGGCACCGAAAACCCGCACGCAAGTGTAGATTGCACACGACCTGTTGGGATAAAATATAAAAATAAAAGTTTAAATTGATATTATAACGACATTTGAGCATAATTTAAAACAGCACGTAGCCCATTAGGTCATCGAGAAAAGTTTGCTTGAATTTTATAGAGGATCCAGCAGTTGTATGCCAAATCCCTTGTCCGCGATACGACAGGCAACGACATGTTTGGCCAAATGATAAAAATACCATAATTAATTCCAGCAAAACCACTTACGGAATCAGTTTTTTAAAATTCGTTTCAACCTTTTAAGTCCATAGACGATGTAATTCCATTCTTATAATTTATATTTTTGAAAAAATAGTTTGTTTTAAAATCTGGAAGTATGACGTCAGAGCAGTTAAATGGCGTTGTGTTCAAACCCTTTAAATCCCGTAGCGCTCCGTGGTGTAGCGGCATCGGTCGATGTGAACCCAATGTGTGTGCAAACGTAGAGGGTTCAAATCCAAGTCCGCCAGAGATTATTTTAAATTAAACATCCATCCTGTGAATGCAAGGGAGATAAACAACGCCCCATGAGTACCAGAGAGAGACAGACTTATCAATTTGAAATTCAAATATTTCCGCGAAAATTAAAATTAAAACGACAATCGCGAGAAGTGCGCACGCAGAAAACAAAGATGGCCGACACCCGGGAAGTTTAAATTCAAAAAATTGAACTTAGAAAAAAAATCTGAAAAATTTCAAATTCAAATATTCACGCGAAAATTAAATGGCCGCCGCGTAATTCCGGAACCAAATTAAAAATGGCCGCCGTGTAATTTAATCAGAAGCTAATGCGTAATTTAATCAGTAGCACATGTGAAAATTAATTAGATCAAACCGCGAAATTAATTAGATCAAACCGCGAAATTAATTGGGTCAATCCGCGAATTAAAACCGCGAAATCCGCGAATTAAACCGTGAATCCGCGAATCAAATAAAAAGTGGAGGGGCAAACTGTCCCCTTTCTACTATTACACAAAAAGTATTTACAAAGGTATTCAATTGCCTTTAGTTCATCAAAAGCTATATTTCCAACTAGTAAATACCTTTTGCGTAATTTTAAACGTCCAATACGTCATCATTTGAGAATATTTAAATACTTTGAGAATATTTAAATACTCTCAAAGTATTTAAATACTCTAAAAATATTTAAATAGCCTAAAAGTATTTAAATGGACTGGTACAACGCGATTATCGCGGCAGTGGCTCCGTTTACCGATGTTGCTAATTTGGTGTTTTTACATGAGAAATAATACCGCATTAATAGTAGTGAAATGTGGTTAAAGTGAGAGTAAATAGTGCAGGGGAAGTTAAATGAGAGAATTTAAGAATAGCACGCACATAAGGCCGAGTAAAGGAGTGTTTTGATTTACTATTTATTCGAGGTTGACAATAAGTGTTACGGAAGGTCCGCATAGAGGAGACGCGACGCGACAACTAGAGTGTACAGCGCGACAACCTAGAGTGGAGATTAAAATTTTTGCAAATATAGCGCGTTAACCTAAAGTGAAAGCAAGAAAGCCATCCAAACAGCGCGATTGCTGTCAAAACCTTTAATAATTAGTACTATTGGAACAAAACATATAGCGGAATAGACGGCGTACCTAAAGTTAATGTAAAAGTGAAGAGGAAGGGTATAAATGGATGAAAGGACTATGGATTAAGACTCCAGGAAGGAGTATTAGAAATGCAAGCAGAAATGAAAGAAGCACTACAAAAGAGTCGGCAGGAATTACAAAATAGTATGGCAGAATTAAACAGCCTAAAAAGAAAGTTATTAGAGAGGGATGAAAAAATAAACATAGAAAGACCTGCACTCCATAAGAGATTAGCAATTCTAACAAAGAAATTAACAGACGTGGGCTCAAACGGGGAATTAAATAAAAACAAGAATAAATTGTATACTGCTGACGAACTTCTAAGCTTGCAAAAAGGAATACTCAGTAAGATAGAGAACGAGCACTGGTCTACGAAAAAGAATGAATAAACAAAAACGATGGATAATGGGCACATGGAATCTCCAAGGAACAAACTACGAAGGGGCAATAAAGGAGTTGGAGCTAGAGGCCAAAAGATATAAAATAGAAGTCCTGGCAGTACCAGAAACGAAACAAAAGGGAAACTTTGAGAGAGCCTTGGACGACTACATCTTTCTAAATAGTGGGAATGAGAAGTGAATTTTTGGAACTGCTTTCCTAATTTCAAAAAAAATAAAAGCTCAGATCAAAAACTTCACGCCAATAAATGAAAGACTGTGCTGCTTAAAAATGACAGTAGGAAAAACCGCCCTAAATATAATTAACTGTCATGCTCCAACCGAAGAAAAGAAGGAAGAACAGAAGGACGAGTTTTACGAAAACCTAGAAGATATTTACAATGAAATACTACACAAAGAACCAAGAACATTAATGATGATAGTTGGAGATTTCAATGCCAAAATTGGTAACGAAGATATTTTTAAACTCACAATAGGAAATTATAGTAAACATGAAAAAACCAATGAAAATGGGGCAAAATTGGTCGGTTTCGCGGCAGGGAGAGAATGTAGAATAGCAAGTACGTACATTCAAAGAAAAGACATATATAAAGGCACATGGAAGGCACCAAATGGCAAAACTTGTAACCAAGTAGACCATGTGCTGATAACAAAAAAACATTTAAGAATGATGAAAAATGTAAAATCTAGAAGAGGGGCAGATGCAAGTTCCGACCACTATCTAGTATCTGACACAATGGAGGGTAACTACGCGGTCAAGAAAAACAAAACAAACAAAAAACCAAATGAAGAATATGATGTGGAAAAGCTGACACAAAAGGAGAAGCAAAATTAGTACGTAGCAAAAATAGAAGAAGGATTAAAAGAAAGGAAAACAGAGAGGATATCGAAGGAAACTGGAAAGAAATAAAAGAACTGATAAAGAGCGCAGGAGTATTAAATACGAAGTAAATGTGTCTTACAGTGTTTTGGTTTTGCTCCGATATTTAAGTCCAGCTGGGCCATATCGAGCGAAGAAAAACACGCGGAAGTGGAGTAAACAGTAAAGTGAAAGTCCAGTAAAGCAGAGAAGGAAAGATAGATAGAGGAAATAGCCAAGTAGTGAGTCAAATAACGTTGAATTAATATATTTAGAGGTTAAGGGGATTAATGTATTTAGTTGAAAATTGCATGCAAGAACTACGATAAGAAGTGCGATAAGCCAAATCGCCGGACGCTGTGGACCGCTCGACGAAGGTAGGGTAGGCAACACATCGTACTCCTCTAAGTAGGCGAAGTTGCATAAGAAGCAGGAAGGTGTGAAACCAAAATAGGCGTGAACAAGATATAAAGTCAATAGCGGAGGTGCAGATAAAGGTAACAACAACTGGTAAGCGCCAACATCTCCGAACGGTAGACGTGGACGTTGACGCTAACTGAAATAAAAGAAATAAATATCGCAATACACAGAAGAAGATGGATTCAGACGACTACATGACAGACGAGGGAAAAAGAAAGAAGGACGATATTGATACGTTATTTAAAAAATCTAAGAAAGCACACCGATCCCCGACCAAAGGGGATGATTTGAAGGATAGCGTAAAAGAACAGATGGAGGAAATGATGAATCTATTGACGAATTTGGCAGGCGATATAAAAGTAATAAAAAGAGACCAACAGACTAACAACGAAGAGACAAAAACACTGCAGGATGAAATAAGAAAACTAAGAGACGAACAACGAGAATTCAAGGAAGAGATAAAACAACTGAAAAATACTAACGAAAAGGCTATGAAAGAAATAGACTGCCTAAGATAAGAAGTAATGATATCAAATGAGAAAATAGAAAAACTTGAAGGAGAGAAAAGAAGAAAAAACATAATACTCCAAGGGGTGAAAATAGAAACAAGTAATCCCAAAGTACTAAAAGAAGGAATGGAACAGTTTATAGAAAGTAAACTGGGCGTAACAGTAAAAATAGAATCGGCAAGGAAATTAGCAGACAGAACCTGTTTGATCGAACTAAATAGCAAGGGAGATAAAAGCACCATTATGAGTAACAAAAATAAACTACGAAATTGTGGAGAGGAAGTGTACATAAACGATGACTTGACCAGAGAGGAAAGAAGGGTGCAAGCAATAATTAGGAAAGTTGCTAAAGAGGAAAAAGCGAAAGGTAAAACAGTCAAAATGGGATTCCAAAAGCTAATAATCAACAAGGAAGTATGGAACTGGAATAAGGAGACTCAAGAACTGGAGAAGTACAACAGGGAGCGAAATAAACCAACCCAAGGAATACCAAAAAACTATTAAGAACAGAAAAAAACAAAGGAAGGGAAAATGGAGAAACAACCCAAGCAAAGAAACTGGAAATGAAAAAGGCAATCAAATTTAATAACTCAACGATAATGGATAGAAGGGTAGAGGGTAAGGATAAAAAGAAAGAAAATAATGGCCCGGATGGGCAAACTAAACAGAAAAAACAAACGAAAAAAAAGCAAAATACAAAAAAGAAGAGAGAGAAAGCACAAATATGGAATCTAGCAACTTGGAATGTAAGGGGCCTCAGCGGGAAAGAAAAAGAGTTAACAAATGAAATAGAAAGAATAAAAATAGAAGTATTAGTAGTAACCGAGACCAAGAAAAAAGGACAAGGCATGGTACAATTGGATGGAAATTATACGATGATCTATAGTGGAGTAGAACTAAGCAGGAGACCAAAAGGAGGCGTTGCATGCATATTAAACCAGCATTGGGCGAGAAAAATTTGTAAATGGACGTGTTTAAACGAAAGATTGATGGCAGTGGAATTAGTAGAAGGCAAACAGAAATTACCAATAATAGCAGTATATGGACCCAACGAAGACGACAATGTAGAGAACAAAGACCAATTTTGGGAAGACTTAACGACGCTTCAGGAAGAAAGTAAAGGGACGGTAGTCATAATAGGCGATTTCAATGGAAGAGTGGGAATAAAAGACCAGTCAACTTCAAAAATACTAGGCAAGTTTGGGGAAACAGAAAGAAACAATAATGGAAATAGATTAATAGATTTTTGCAGAGAAAACCAATATATTGTTGCAAACACATTTTATGAGCATAAGAAAATACACCAGTACACTAGAGAAGTTAAAAGTAGAAGAGAAAAATCGATAATTGATTATATATTGTTGGGAAAAGAGGAAGGCAAGATGGTAAAAGATGTTAGTGTGAGAAGAGGTTCTGAAATATACAGCGACCACTATCTACTAGTAGGCAAAATGCGACAGACAATAAAAGAAAATAAATTGAAGACCAATACGGACAAGAAAAAAGTCTATGACAAAATTAAAACCTACAAACTAACTGAGATGGAATTTGAAAGAAAATACCAAGAAGCAATTAAAGAAGAAGTCAGAAAGATTCATGAGGATTTTCTACAAGAAGATACAGAAAGTTTGTGGCAGAAATTTAAGACCATCTTGATAACAGCTGCAAAAACAGTCTGCGGTGTTACCAAAATTAATAATCGAGACAAACAAACGGACTGGTGGAATGACGAAATCAAAAGCGAAATTAAAAGAAAGAAAGCGAAATGGAGAGACTACCTAAGCAAGAAGACAGAAGAAGCGTACCAGGAGTATAAAGATCAGAGAAAGAAAGTCAACCAACAAATAAAGGCTGCAAAAGAAAAGGCATGGGAAAAATTTGGACATAAGATGGAAAATAATAGTAAGGGAAATTTAAAATTATTTTATAGAATACTTAGTAACTGTAGAAAAGGGAAAAAACATACACTAAACCAAATTCAGAATAAAGACGGAAATATTATAACTGATGAAATGGAAGTGGTAAAGAGGTGGAAAGAATACTTCCAAGAAATACTAACAGTGGATGAGACAACACTACAAACAGAAGAAGACGACGAAAGAGAAGAAAGCTTGGAAATGACGGAAGAAATAATAACTGAAGAACCAACATTAGAGGAACTGAGAGAAGCTATAAAAAGATTAAAAAATGGAAAGGCAGCAGGTCACGATGAAATAGAGGCAGAAATGTTGAAAACTATGGAAGAAGAGGGTACGCGATTATTTCTGGAAATTTGCAAAAAGGCTTGGCACACTGAAAGAATTCCGAAAGACTGGGAGGTGGGAATTATACTACCAGTATATAAAAAAGGTGATAGATTTAATTGTCATAACTATCGTGGCATAACATTACTTAGTACGGCATGCAAGACCTATGAAAGAATTTTAGAAATAAAATTAAGGAGGAAACTAGAAACTCAATTAATACTCTCAGAGCGGCTTTAGAAAGAAACATAGTATACAAGACCACATATTCAGCTTAAAAGAAGTAACAGAGAGAACACTAAGTCAGAACAGAGAAGCATACTGCGCGTTTATTGACCTTGAAAAGGCCTTTGACCGAGTACCAAGAAAGAAGATCTGGAAAAGTTTGGCAAGAAGAGGCGTAGGAAAGCAAATGATCAAGGCAACAAAAAGTCTGTACAATAATTGCAGAAACTATGTTAGAACGAAACATGCACAATCCGAGGAATTTAACACCTCCAACGGACTACGGCAAGGAGGAGTACTAAGCCCACTGTTATTCATCGTACAATGTAACTTAGTAATTCTTCGAAATACGGTCTTCATCTTTCCATTACACCATTTTCTTATGTTACTGCATTTCCACTTTTATCTTTTATATTCTTTTGTCTTGGTATTTTTTCTTTCTCAGTTGTTTTAATGTGCCATAGAAAAGCTTCTGATTTGCTGAATAACTTTCTTTCATTTTGTGTCCAAATTCTTCCGATGTCTAGTAATTGTAATGAATTGTTTAACTTCACTTGTAGTAATTTTATATGTATTGCAATCTTCTACTTTTCCAGATATCTTTTCCATTCCTCCTTCTTTTGTTTAACTTTGACTTGTGTCTGATGTCAATTACCTTCTTTTCTTTGAAAAAGTGTTTGAAATTTTTGATACACCATAACTTTCTTTTTCTGCTTCAAGTATAGTCACTTTTAATTTCTATTCCTATTTCTTTATTTAGTTCCTGTTCAAATTGCATTTTCAAGTAGTCTTCGTATATTTTAAAAATTTCTGTAGTCTTCAGTTTGTAGCTTTTAATCTTTTCTTTAATTATTTTACAATACACCGAAAGGTATAAAAGAGGCTATAGATTATGAATGAATGAATGTTCATTAAAAAAATGGAAATTCAAATGTATGTCCGTGACTTGATTTAGATTTATAAGAATAAAATGAAAGTGTCATATAATTTGACGTGAAATCAAACAGTGTGATAAATAACTCGTATATGGACTTTATTGAAGCGGTTGTCACGCAGAAATAATGATTATCAAAGTAGAGATAAACATTAATGGTTAAATACCGCTAAGGTCGAAAAATTAAGGAATTGGAAAACCAACTGTAGGCCACAGAAAAGAGTAAAGAAGATCAAATGTTACGAGGTACCACTTACACAGTTTTTCAAAGATAAGCTGCAGATTTGAACAAACAATAACTATAACTAATAAATGGGGGGAAGCAATGAATATAGTCAAGCTGAAAACATGGGAGACACAATAGGAAATAATGAAAAAGAAAGCTAAACTAAAAGGCTCCAAAATATACATAGAACACGATATGACATTAAAGGAGAGATATATACAAGCAGAAATCAGGAAAATAGTGATCGTGGAAAACGGAAAAGGAAACAAAACAAAAATAGGATACCGAAAGATTATCCTCGAAGATGAAACATATGCACACATCAAAAAAGTCTAAGAAACACACGGTTAAATCATATATATTTGTAGTTCTACTGTTTCTAGAATAAAACTGAAATAAGATTTTAACATATTAACATAGTGGCCTTAGGTAACAATGGTAATCTATGTTTTGATGCTATTTTGTTTACATTTATGCTGTGAAGTTATACAGGCCAAGCAGTTTTAAATGCAAGAGGAGGTAACGCTAGTTACTAAATGGCGTTTGAATGTTTAATTTCATGTGCAGAATTAGAAATTAAGCAAAAATTTAAAATTACAAATTAAGTTAATACTGTTTCATTTCGTTGGTTTTGTCTTTAAGCAATTTTTAGTGTAATAAAAATGTTGTGTAAAGTTACAATAACTTAGTATAGTTTGGGAAATTACGTGTTGTTATATGTAATTGAAATACAGCTAAGCAGTAGTCATTACTTAGTCTTTTTAATTAAAAAACCATGTGTTCCTTAGACTTTTTGATGTGTGTATGTGGGATGATAAGGAAAATGGAGTAGTGGCAACAAAAAACCAAAAGATAAATTAGGAGTCCCACAGAAGACAAAAATGGCTATAATTAAGGCAAAGGCCTTTGAATATGAGACTAATAAAAGGACAACTGGGAACGAAAAGAGAGGAAATAAATTAAAGGCACATAAAAAGAAAGGAACAGAAAAGAACGGAAAGACAAACACAGTACCGGAAAGGGACATATAAAAGGAAGTAAAACACCTATAATGTAAGAAGAACAAGAATATATAAACAACAAAGATCTTTAAAAATAGGAACACGGAATATCAAAAGTATAAACAGAAAGGAAGAAGAACTAATAGATGGAAAAACAGAAGCTAGACTTTCTGGGAATCACTGAAACAAAAAAGAAAGGGAGAGGATTTAGAAGGATAGCAAAGAGATACTGAATGTACTGGACAGCAGGAGTAGGGTTGATAGTAAGCCCAGGAAAAATAGGAAGTATAATCAAAGAGAAATATGTAAATGAAAGAATACTAGCAGTAGATATAAAATTGGACCAAACAAATATGTGGACAATGATTGTGGCGTATGGACCAAATGAGAAGGAAAGAAGGAATTAGAAAGGGAAACCACAGCAACGAGTACAGAAGAAAAATAGACACATATAAAACAAAGTATAGTAACGTGAGATCATTTAAATTTATAATTAGAGTCGTCTGTGATTCGTGTTATACGTTTGGCAGTACTGAAGTGTATTGTCAGTCGATGTCAAAGTCCAAACGTACAACACAATTCACATGCGACTCTAATTATAAATTTGTTTGATCACTCTTTCGAAGCAGCCAAGGAAAGTTGTGGAGTAACAAAAACGAAAAATACGAACATAAAGAACTGCGTGGTGGACCCTTGACCTAAGAAAAATTAAAAAAAATTAAAAACAAAAAAAGAAAAATGGAAAAATATTTACAGACTAAAAGAATTGAAGACTGACAACAATAAGAAAGCACGAGGGCAAAGAAATGGTTAAGAAAGCAAAGCAGGAATCATGGAAAGAAGAGCAAAACAGGCAAAATGTAACGAAGCAAACATCGAAAATAGTGGGGAGGAACTGGACAAAGCCATGGACAAGTTAAAAATAGGAAGGGCGCCAGGAATAGATAACACCGGATGATATGGTGATATTCGGAAGAACAAAGGAAGAATTACAAACAACGTAGAGATATACAACGCAGAGTTAACGAAAAAGAACATGAAGATTGACACAGAAAAAACAGAAACAATGAGAATAAGCACAGAAACATAAACGCACAGTATCTTTGTAGAATGAAAGAAATTAGAGCAAGTGGACGTCTACAAATATCAGGCAGTATGCATAAGTAGCAATGGTAAATTAGACCATGAAATTAAAGAAAGAGTGGAGGCTACTGGGAGATTGTTTAATACGATCAAATCCACATTCTTAAGAAAAAGAGAGGTCCCTAAAGAAGCAAAAACAGAGGTGTTTAAGAAAGTAGTGGTCCCGGTTCTAGCATACGGAAGTGAGTCATGAACAACAACAAAGGAACATAAAAGTAAAATCGGAAGTACAGAGACGAGATTTCTAAGAAAGATTGAAAATAAAACGCGCAGAGACAAAATACGAAACGAAGTATTTAGGGAGGTTTAAAAAGTGAGTGGTGTTGCACATCTCACGGCACTTGTAAAAGTTAAGCTCCAATCTGCTTGGTCAGTACTTGGATGGGTGAACATCTGGAGAGCGGGAGTAGTGTTCTGGCTTAGACAGGCTCCACTACCCCGAGTACCTCCACCGAATTTAAAACTGCACATACCCTCAGTGGCTCGGTGCACCCGGCACCCCGACACTGTGTAAACGGTATAAGAGGTTACAGATGATGTATGTATGTAAAAGTGAAATCAGTGGAAACAATAGTGCAAGAGAAACAGTTGGGTTGGTTGGGACATATACTATAAATTAAATAGGGCAAATCACCACACCCATACTTAGGTACTCTTATTAAATTTGAGAAATGTAAAACTTCGCCAGTCAGTATTTATGACACTTTAATAAAATGGTTAATTGCCCCTTTCTATATTTTATCGAATTGCAATAATATTCTGGGCTTGCTCCGGCCAAGCACAAGACTAATCTCACAGGTTGGGTTCAAAATTGAATTTCATTTGAAATTATTGTTTAGATTGCAATTAAATAAAATATTTCAGCTCTGTGTTTTAACTGACTTTGTTCAATATTTGAGTTTATGTAACTGAAAACTCAAAACAGTGAACCGTTGACAATATGTGACACGTCTAGCATGATCCAGAGGAAGCAATTTGTGACATTTTTGCATTTTGTACGGCGTCAAATTCAGATCTTTCTTAAGAATTTTCTGACCAGTGCCAAGTGATAAACCAACCTCTTGTCTAAGTCGCCGCAATGATTTTGTTGGTTCGTTTAATAAGCGTTCTTGCATTTTCCATTTAACTACTTCTCTAACTGCTATAGTTTCTGAAATCCCCGTGAGCACAATGAAAACGAACACTTACGTAAGGGGTAAGTTAGTTTTCTAAAATTGAAATTGCATAAACTACAACCAAAGAATAAATAAGCTTACATTTTGACTTTGATGATGCTATAATTTTCCACGTCACTACTGCATTTATTTCTATTTCCCTTATTAGACATCGTTACATGACCGAATCAATAAAAAATAAATAACATAATAAAAGATTAAACAGCAACTCAATCCTTACCTAACATATGCTGTCGTTGTATCCGCCACATATGAAGATCGGTGAGGGGACGGTGGCTGCGCTTCCTTTCTATGCACTGCTGGAGGGCATGCAGCTCCGCGCGGATGCCCTCGTAGCTAGCCGCCTTGATGGCTTGTACCCAGCTCGAGCGGTCGCAGTCAGACACGGCAGCCAGAGCCTGGCAGAGACCACCATCGAACACTAAAAGCATCCAAGTTAATACCTAAGCACGTCGAAGGCTACCGCACAATACCTAAATAAAATGGGAAATTACTATCAGCTGTCAGCAAGGTAGAAACTGTAGGGGGGTCGAGCCGCACTTGACACTGCTCTAGCACCACGACTCCGATCGGCTCGGACCATGGGTCCCGGCTCTTGAAGTAAAACAGGAGGTTCCCCCGCAGGCGGCACCACCGCTCTAAGCTGACTGTGGACAAGGCAGCGGTGAACACGCAGCATGGGCAGTTTAATGATTGAAATGCGGTGCAATGATTGAGATTATGTGTAAGAAAACGTGGCACTTGTAGTGAAGACAAATATATAGAGAATCGTTCTACTTGCAGCTTTTCCTTTATTGTTTACTTTGTGTTTTGTTATTAATAAAGTAATATATTTATCAAGACAGATAATCGAAAATAACCATGTTGTTGTACGTTTCTATTGTTCTATATACAAAGGAAGTTATATTCTTTACAGCCAGTCTTATAAAGGTCACTAATCTGACGTTAACTTTAATTCGCTGTTAAAGTAAACAAAAGCGCATCAAAATTTGTTTACTAATGAATAATATGTCATAAGCACTGACATTTTGATGCGCTTTTGTTTATTTTAACAGCAGATTAAAGTTAACGTCAGATTAATGGTCTTTATAAGACCGGCAGTTAGAGCAGTGTAATTAACAAGTAATGAATTAACTTGGACAAATTCTAGAAAAACAAATTATTGACCCTTCAATTTTTTAGAAATAAATTCATTTTGGAATGTATGTGTACAGGGTGAACATTATTTACTATACTGTCGTTATATTTTATTAATGGAAAACATTATCAAAATATTTTCATTATACCTGGTACCCCTGTATAAGTAATGCTCAGTATCACTGATCATTACAAGAAAACCACATTATACATTTGAAATTGTAAAAAACAATACAATAATTTTACAACATATAATAATACCTTCAACAAATTCAACAACTCGTACTACCCAACAATTTTAATTTATAAATGTAATCTACAATGCTCAAGATATTTTAATTATTCATAACTGAAGAAGCAAACTAAATTTGCGAAACGTTTTGTGATTTATTTGTAATTTGAAACCTTCAATAAACATGTTACGACTTTTGATTTTACTTATTCTTAAAAAAAATAATTAAAATCATGCATTTTGTTTGAAATTTCAGATAATTTCAAATTTTCTATGACATTAATTTTTTCTCCATACGAATGTTTTAAAATTTATAAATGTCATTTACTTAATTATATCAGGACTGGAAATATGGAGTGACCACTATATGGTGACAACAGATATTCAGGCAGACGATGGAGAAAATAAAAAAAAATAAAAAGAGAGAACACGGTTAGAAAAGGGAAAATAAAAACGTACAAGCTAAAGGAAAATGTAAAGAAAAAGTACCAGGAAGAATGTATAAGATAAAGGAACGAGGAAACAAATGACATTGAAGCGAAGTGGGAAAGGTTTAAAAGGATTATAAAAACAGCAGCAAAGACCACAATTATCAGGGGACAACACAAAAAACAAACGAGACAAAAGATGAAAAATAAAGTGAGCAAAGAGAAGGAGCTATGGAGAAGATATATACAGAAAAAAAGTCAAAGCAAAGCTATGACGAGTACAAGAAACAAAGGAAAGTAGTAACAGAAGAAATACAGAAGGCAAAGACAGAAACATGGGAAGAGTTTGGAGCCAAATTAAAGGACAGCAGGAGTAATCAAAAACTCTTCTTCAAAGTGCTTAAAAATCTCAGACAACCAAAAAAAATCCAGAACAAAACTTGTACATAAAAAACAAGAATGGAGAAGTAATTATAGAAAAACAAACAATAATTAACAGAATATTGTGAAGAACTACTGGGAATAGGAGTTGACAATGCGAAGGTAAACAATGAAAATGATAAGAGGGAACCAAAACAAACAGAAGAGGAAAACGAAACAATAACAGAGGCTGTACACAGATTAAAGTTAGAGAAAGCAGCAGGACACGATGAAATAACACAAGAGATTAAAAGTATGGAACCGTTGGGACAAAGGTTATTATTGCTGAAAATATGTAGAATGGCGTGGGCTGGAAACGTAATACCCAAGGACTGAAACGTAACACTCATAATTCCGTCTTCAAAAAGGAAACAACAGAAAATGCCAAAGTTACAGGGGCATTTCACTACTGAGTGTGATGGGGAAGATCTATGAAAGGATTTTAGACACAAGAATAAAGAGAATAGTGGAGCAACAGCTCATAAACTCCTAAAGTGGATTCGGAGCAGGACATAACACACAGGAACACATATTTACAATAAGACAGATAATGGAAAAAACCTTAACATATAATAAAGAAGCATACATCTGTTTTATTGATCTGGAGATGGCCTTTGACAGCGTTCCTAGAGAGGACATATGGAAGAATCTACAGAAAAGAGAGGAAAAGACGATATATTGGAAGCAGTACAATCATTGTACAATAAAGTGAGAAATTATGTTAGAACACACAATGAAAACTCAGAGGAATTAATCACAACACAGAGAGTAAGACAAGGAGGGATAATGAGCCCTATATTGATCCTAGTAGTCATGGATGACGTAATCAAAGAGACAAGAGAAGAGGCAAAAGAAATAATGATAGCAAACTGGAACATGAAGAGAGTGGAAGTAACGGAATATGAGTAAAACCAATACAAAAGAAAATAGAAGGGCAATTAAGATGGTTTGGACACATATGCCGAATGGAAAACACAAAAAAAAATTAAAAACTGTGGGAAGCAAGGGCAGAAGGAACGAGAAAAAGACAAAGGCCAAAAGAAACATGGAACCAGGCGATTGCCAAAATAATAAAAAGGAAGAGCAAAACATGAAACCAGGCAAAAGAACTGAGAAATGATAGGAGTGGAGAAAATTTTGCAAGTATTGGACAAGAAACCTCGATACCCAATGGGTACAAAGAGGAAGGATTAAGTAAGTAAAGCAAAGTTATAATATAGAATGTAATGTGTAGACCAGACCTGATTGAGTGTGATTCACATTATTATAATTACCATTATTTGGGATAAAATCGTGAATATTTTAAATTAATTTCGTTTTGCCAAACTGCCCGCTTATTTAGTTGTTTTTGTTTCATTAATACGAAAGAAATTCTTTTTTTCACGGTGCCATTTTGGCGCCCCTTGTCACTTGTACCTATAGGCAGAGGCCTACTCAGCCTACCTAGTTACAACCCTGTCCATTATATATATACAATGTAAAACATTTCATCTAATGATAATTTAAGATTAATAATAATAATAAATGTGAATTGAAAAATACAAAACATAATGAAACAAACTTGAAAAAAAACCACGAGCGTAGTAGAAACTTTATTTAAAAGAAAATAGAAATTTTAATCTTAACTATAAAAAAACCATCAACCATTAATCTTGTTATAATATTTACTTATACAGATACATATTAAGAAATAATCTTAATTAGGCAAAGAAAGTCACAAAATTATATAAAGACCGTTCTATGTACAAGGTGATTCATAACTACTATCCATTCACAAAACTCGTGAACTGTCAAAACACTGTCAAGTTGGTACTTGGTTTAAATTCTGGTTTGGAACTTCTGCTTACTGATTTTGGCAGCACTGAAATTTTTGAAATTTAAAAACTTGACTTGTCACGCTTGCAAAAAGAATAATCTCCAAAATTTTTCAATTTTTGTGCATACACTTCAATTGTAATGGAACAGAAACAAAAGGGTGTTTTATTATTGGAAAGGAAAAAAAAGGGTAGACCTAGTTAATTATTACAAGCAAAAACTACGCTTCGCTTTTGACACATGTAACATAACCTAACAGTAATATTACTAGAAATCACTAGATTCGAAGTACATCCCCAAAAAAACTGTAATTTCCAGGTACACTCAGCAAATATTTAAAATATTTGACATTGACAGTTCACGAGTTTTGTGAATGGATAATATGGTTATTAAATTAAATGGGTGTGCACTGACCTCATAGATTTGGCGGCCAAACAAGTCATACGATAAATAAAATAGAAGTACTACATTGCACTAAAAATTAATAACTTACAGGAAAAAAAATTGCATTAGGGTCTGGTGCAAATTTTGAGAACTACTGGCTAAACCAGATGAGGGTATAAAAAAAAACAGTGCTGGAGTCAACACAAATATTTAACAACCGCTAAATACGTAAAATAAAACAAATACTATATGAAAATTCTAAAGAAACATGTGGAATTATCGCAATAAGTAAAAACAAAAAGCAAAATCATCAAGAGAAAAGTAAAAAAGAAAAATGAAAAAAGTATCTACAAAACAGAACTACGGAAAAGTACAATGACTATAAAGTGCAGAGAACAAAAGTAAAGGAAATAGTAAACCAGAAAAAAAAACGAGCAGAATTAGGTGAGAAATTGGAAAAGGACAGATATAGAAATTAAAACCCATTCTCGAGTTCTTATAACTATGAGGAAGGGCCTACAATACACAGTTAAATATATGAAAAATAAAAATGGCAAGCTAATACATGATGAAGCTGACGTAATAGCGAGGAGTATTTTGAAGAAACCCTAAATACAGACCAAATAAGACAAGATGAAGAAATATACGAAGAACAAACTAATCTAATACAAGCACAAGAAGTGCAAGAAATAACACCTGAAAGTCAACGAAGCAGGACACTACAATATAACTCCAGAAATCGTAAGAAATGTGGGTAAGAATGGAACCTCAGGGTCGTGGGTTCGGGCCCCACGTTGGGCGCCATTTAGTATGTGTGACTTTGATATTATAATTGTAAATGTAATATAACTAATTAATAAATAAAGTTTACCACACAATTATTTTTAGAATCTTGTTGCAATCAAATTTTGACTGATCAATTATTTATTTCTGGGTTCGCCAATTGAGAATGTTATTTACGGTAGTTCGCCCTTTATTTATAATACATCCATCTGATAATGAATAATACGCTAGCTCAATTAAAACATGAAACTCAAATCTCGGGTCTTGGGTTTCTAATTTGTCAATTTTAAAAGTTGAACGATACGCCACTGCAAATATAAGTTCAAGTTCATGAGTGGTGTGTATTCCCATTGTATCTGTTTTGGTCCGAATATCTTTCCCCATAGTTTTTCTTCATCTCTTTTTGTAATACACATGGTCTCTGCTTCGTAGGTTATGACCGGCCTAATTGCTGCTTTATAAATTTTTATCTTCATTCTTATACTGATGTGTTTATTCTTTAATATTTTGTGGTATTTCAAGTATGATCTGTTTCCTGTCTTCACTCGTTCATTTATCTCTGTGCTTCTATTATTTTTGTCATTTATTGTTACTCGTAGGTATTTAAAGTATTCTACTCTTTGCAACTTGTAATCATTTATCTTCAGCTCTGTAGTGTTAATTGGTTTTCTTGAAGGAAAATTACTCAATAAAATAATGAGAAACAGAAAAATACCGGTAGATTGGGAACTGGGAATAATCCTACCCTTATATAAAAAAGGAGATAACAAAGACTGCTCCAATTACCGTGGAATTACCCTGCTTAGCACAATAGTCAAAATATACGTGTGAATCCTAGAAAAAAGATTAAAAATAGTTATAGAGCCACAAGTAGAAAAATCCCAAAGTGCATTTACGAAAGCGCTTATGCGGATGACATTGTAATATACACCAAGTGTGCGAGAGACTTACAATATAATTTAGCAGTTTGGAAAACCAAAGCAATGACAATAGATAATGAAAACTAAAATATAGCAATAAAATTAGCAGTGAAATAGAACAGGTAGAATCATTTAAAGACTTGGACACGAAACTACAAAGAACAGAAACGAATGATGCAGAAATAAATGAAATAGGAAATGCATTAAAAGTATTCTACACCTTGCATAATTCATTTATACGCAAAAAAAAAGTTTCCAATGCTACAAAAATAACAGCGTATAAAACGGTATTTAGACCTTTGCTACGATACAGAAAGTTGGGTTTTAACCAAATGAATGTGTAGCAAACTCCAAGCAGTAGAAATGAAGTATCTTAGAGCTGTAGTGGGAATTACGAGGAGGGATAGAGTGAGAAGACAATTACAAGTAGAGCCTCTATTAACAACTATAAAAAGAAATCAACTCAGGTGGTTTGGACACATGACAAGGATGAAAGAAGACCAACAAACAAAAGTAATACGGGAAACAAGAACAATGCAGAAAGACAAAGAAAGGGGCAGACCTGTAAAAACATGGGATAACGCTGTAGCGGAGAACCTAAAACAAACTGGAGGGAAGTAAAGAAGATAGCAAAGACTAAGAAAGAATGGGTGGAATTTATATACAATTAATGTTAATTTGTAAATTATTTTACTTAGATTTTGTTTTTCATTTTGTTACGGTATGAAAAGGACGTTACGACACCCACCCAAGGTGAGCATCGCACCACGGAATCAGTCCTGAAAACATGACACACTTGCCCTGAGATCGGTTCGAAATAGGCTAATAGGCCACGGCTGGAACGCTCAGGGAGTCGGGCGTGAGTCACACGATACGTTCTGGGCAAGCGCGTTGTGGCATAATATATACAGGGTATGTCGAAATTATGAGGGCGCCACCAAGCCTGTCGTAACCCGGCTAACCGGGCCTGGACGGTTAGACGGGAGCGAAGCATGCAAAAATACTCCGCCAATAAGATTATTCAAGAGTTGCAAGGTCAAACAACAACTTCGGGATTGCCTTAAGCAAGGATTGTGATTAGGTGTCCATCCGACCACGACTACGCAGCTGTCCCACTCACCTGCACGCTCACAGCTTCCTCGTTCCGTCGTACAATAATTCGTACAATAAAGGGGCGTCTATCTGTAACAGAACATGCACAAACCGAAACAAACAATAGTTCCCTTAACTAACCAATCATATATTTCACTTCGAGTTACAATGGGGTAGCAGAATGCGTCGCCCTGTATCTAACCTTACTCTATAATTAAGGGCACCAGCTGGCACGCGCGCTCTAAGCTTAACGACAGATGTTGAACATTAGTGAACAACAATAATAGGTACAAAGATGCACATTGCCTTATGCAAGGGCAGCGACGATTTACATTAGCCTTCACGGCCTGAACTGTCTGCAGTCTGAATGAATACACTAGCGTAGTAATGAGTAGTAATGAGTAACACTCGCGTTCACAGCGGTAATCAGGTTAAAGGCACATACCTTAATGCGTGGGCGGCGAGGGAGCCTGGTACAGCTGAGTTGCGACGAGCTGCAATCGTAGGTGGTAGGTACCTTCGGTGTTACAACGGCGAAAGGGGGTGAATGCATAACCGCCTCAATGGCGACGGGAGACGCGTCAAGACGCGTACAACGGGACGACGAAAATGATGGGGGCCTCACTCGTTCTGCTGAACCAAATCCTCGTAGGTCGAGATGAAGGGGGCACGACCCCTCACTAATAGTAGCAGGAACTGGGCTCCAAAACACCCACGTTACGCCGAAGATCACTCGACAAATTTCGAATCACCACCACCACACACAAGCGCTCTCTGCCACGGGCTCTGGAAGACTCCCTTTAAGGCGAAAACGTTTGTAACAAAATTGCTGAAGCAGCACTTGACGGGGAAAAGACTGACGCCCCCGCCATAATGGCGGGAGCGCCGCACGAAGCACACACTATCCGACCACTTGCTTGATCGACGGCTCTCGGCTGAATCCCCGAGGGAAGCGTTGGCAAAAGGTCACCTTCGCCGCGTCCCCCACGTGACTAAACCACAGCGAATCGCAAGGCGATGAAATGAAACCAACCAATGCGGGCCACGCTGGTATCACGCCGCCACAGCGTGCTAAATGAAACAAACCAATGCGGGCCACGCTGGTATCACGCCGCCACAGCGTGCTATTCAGAATTCAGAAAAACGCCATCAGAGGAGAGCTCCAACCGACGACAAATACTGCTTTTGGGGCTAAATATGTGCGAAATCGTGATTCTGGAATTAGGCGATGGAGCCAAATAAAGAGCTAAAAGGGCTTCGCATACGGGCACGCTGCTCTAAGCTTAGGCGGCTATTCAAAATACCAAAATGACCTAACTAACGGCGTGAAATGCAATTAAGCATCTGGAACAGCAAAATGACTTAACAATTTGTACACCTTGACACCTAAGGGTGTTACAAGGTTTTGATAAATAAATATATATATAAGTATTTTGACATCATCTGATTTTTATGGGTGATTTGGTGAAGAGCATATTTTCGGCCAACTTTGTCATGTTTAGTTTCTCTACAAGGCTATTGAAAATGACAGCTTAGCTGTCGAAATACGTATTTAGCGATTGTTAAATATTTGTGTGGTTCGAGTTTTTAACGAATTGTGATCAGATGAGAGTACCGGGTGTCCCAATAAGAATGGCTCTCGGCCCTATCTCAAAAAGTAATTGTTGTAAAGACTTGGGGTAAAAAAATTTATGACTAAAGCGGCCAAGAGAAAATGCTGGAAACTATTTTTAAGTTTTCAGAATCCCCGGCAGGGGGCGTAATCGCATTCTTGAATTTTCTATCTCGTTTTTTGAGAAATATTCTTATATTACAGATAGCTAAAATGGACACCGTTTTAAAGCCGAGATAAATTCGATTCTTTTTCGTTAAATGCTTTTTGCTCTATCTCTTAAGGGAAAGTGGTGGGGGGTGTCCGAACATTTTCGGAAAGAAATGTCAATAACTTCAAAATGGC
Source organism: Agriotes lineatus (assembly GCA_940337035.1). Taxonomy (NCBI): domain Eukaryota; kingdom Metazoa; phylum Arthropoda; class Insecta; order Coleoptera; family Elateridae; genus Agriotes; species Agriotes lineatus. Next base: position 121,850,158 of record OW679199.1, read on the forward strand.
TGAACGGATTTTGTCAAACTTGCAGTTGTTGAAAAGAGCTTTTCTTAAGCTATCAACGGTGCCTTGAGCGAATTGATTTAGATTGCTTGTGTCGCCATTAGAGGGTGTTCTGCGACGACAACACTACAAATGAAATGGATTTTCTCAAACACACTAAATGCAACGACATCACTTTTATTGCAACAAAAGATAGCCAAATAAGGGTCTAACGCGCTAGTGAAAACCGCATTTCGATATTTCTTTCCTAACCTAAAATATCAGTAAAAGAAATTAAAACTCGAAAATAATGTCGCCATTATTAAATCCTAATTATTATTCTTTTAGCAAAATATACAGTGTGTCCCAAAAAGTTTTTGTTTATACAAATGGAGAAAAAGTTTGTTACATTTCACCAAAAAAAAAAATTCTTGATAACAAGCTCTGCATGACTTGTAGATCCATAATAAAGTACAACATTTTTAAAACATTGGCTGAAATACAGGGAAAATAAAATTATGATTTGGAATGAGAGTAAAATATGTTCAAACTGTAGTGGAGAACAAAATGTTCATTGAAATTGTTATTAAGTAGCAAAAAATTATTAGATTAGTGATTTTCCCAGATAATTACAAGATATTATTAATTAGATTTATTGAATAAAGGAATAAGACATGATAGAAAATTGATAAACTCCTTATCAATTTATCAACAATGAATAATAGGCAACTAATAAATTTTATTGGGACAACGTATAATTACTTAAATACTACGGAACTTCAACGTATCCACCGTCCGATGATTCTTTCAAGATGATCAACATCTTGAAATGGCCTCTGAAGGTATACCTTTTTTTTTAAGTAGCCCCACAAAAAAAAGTCTAGAGGGGTAATGTCTGGAGACCTTGGAGGACAAAGAAACTCCATGTACCTCCCGATCACTTTACCGTTAAAAGTGTGGAGGAGGAAATCCCGAATATTTCTGTTACAGTGACATAGTGCTCCATCCTGTTGGTACCATATTTTTCCTAGTTCATTGAGTGGTAGTTCATCAAGAAAGTCAGACAACTGATTATTTAAGAATTGTAGGTATCTTTCTCCATTCATGTTATTTCGAAAAAAGAATGGTACAACAATTCTGTCTTTGTAAATGCCACACGATACATTAGTTTTAGATGAATATTGATCTCTGGTTTGGACATGGAAATTGGGATTAACATCGCTCCACCATCGACAATTACTTTTCGAGATAGGGCCGAGCGCCATTCTTATTGGGACACCTGGTACATTAACCTATTGCACAAAATGTAATTGAAAGACCCAAACAACTGCTTTTTGCTATGCATTTTATCTAAATTCCATCTTATTGCAACCGCATATGCAGAATAAGTTTATAGAAATTCATTCCAGTGACTATCAATTTAAGCAATTAAATATTTTAACTTGTTGTGGGATTGTTATTAATTTTTGACGTATAGTTTATTATGAAAAGTTGTTCTGTTTGATGTCCTCTAACTAGCCTTAAATGTATTGATCATACTTATGAATCATCCTGTACATTGTAGGCAGTAGATGTTCACAGTGTAGCTATTTTATTCTACATTTTTATATAATTCGAATATACATATACTTACCAATCAATCACATTGGTTAGTTTAGGTTTATATTTGTAAATCCTGCCATTACCATTTTGAGTATTTACCAGGATAATTTACATCATTAGGAGGGAATAATACAATGGGCACTCTGTACAAGAAGCATATATGTTTTCCCCCTTAAAGTACACGACCTAGCTGCAATTTTTATGCATTTCACAGTAGCTATGAATTTTTGTTCTGTTCTTGCTCTCATTAGAACCTCGTTTTTAGTTAAAAAGTTTTGTCCGTGGAACTCTTACCATTAGCATTTTTCTGACCCATATTTTAACAGCTTCCGGTTAGGGTAAAGCTTTTATTATGAGTGTCCACGTCTATTTTCAACTGTTATTTATTATGATATAGTTATAGTTAGAGTTCGTCAAAAACCAACAAACTGTATGAAAATAGTATATTACAGCCCGAGATGGGAAGTGTTTCATTATTGTCGAGAGATTAGTTAGTCAGCTATTATCTCGAGACCAAGGAAACTTCCTGTCGAGGTTTGTATACTATTTTATTCGCAACCACTTTATTCTAAACAATAATTGGAAAAATTATTATATTATGATACGACAGGTTGTGACGGGCATGAATGGATCAACGAGATTTCCAGTGTCCCTACCTACTCAGCGGTCGGGAAGTAGCGGGTTGAAATGTACGACTTCCCCCACTCAAATGAGATCAGGAATGTTAACATTACATATATGGTTGCAAATAAAATACATAAAATGCAATTTAAAAAACAAAACATTCACAGCTGGTTTTATAAAGCCCACTAATTTGACATTAACTTTAATTCTTTGATAAAGTAAACAAAATTGCATCAAAATGGTACTGCTTATGACATTTTATTCATTAGTATACAAATGCTGATGCGTTTTTTTTTTTACAAAGAATTAAAGTTAATAAAAGATGCGAAAATTCCTTTGGTAGAATTCGCAGTAGTTCACTACCCTCGAAGAAAGGGTTCCAGCCAGGTAACATTCCTAACCGTAAAACTTACCGTTGCACTTTCCGCACGCATTATAATAAACGATTCTACTGGCTTACAAGTGTTTTTGTTCTGATTTCGAACCATTCGCACACGCACGCACCCATAGTCAACGTCAAATTAGTAGTCTTTATAAGACCGGTTGTTAGGTTATGAAAATATTTTGTAAAATTCAATCTCGTAATCTATTTGAACTCTTTTTAAATTTCTCTCCATTAACAAAATAAACAAAGTACTTCACCCTGTATAAGACTAGACTATAAATAACATCAAAGTCGCAAACCTCACACGTATTAAATATGGGAAATCAAATATCCAAGCTTGTTTATTGTAAAAAACACCATATGGTTAATCGTTTGTTTCTTATACAAGTCAGACTGACACCACAAGAACACTGCATGCACATTCACATGGCGCACGAATGAATGGTTTTAGAAACATTTTGCGTCATTTGCTTGCAGGTGCAGCCAAACATTCTGCATTGCTTCCGTGAGACACTTGTTATTTGAACGATTCTTGTTAGAGCCAACGTCCTAAAATGGCTAAACTGCATGTGGGGCCAATTCTCCGCCTTTTACTTGCTTCTCTTATAATTTAAGTTATAGTTACTAGAGAAACACTGTTAATAATAATTAATACCAACAATAGGAGGAGAATTAACCCCTAATTTAAATTGAATAACAAACTTTAAAATGCTACAAATTAAAATAATTCGATCTTTATTTATTTTTTATATATTCAGTAAAATAAAAAACTGGCACGTTTGAATCGTCTAGGACATGACTTGTACGAATATTCCCAGTTAGTCATCAAATATTTGTAAACAAGTTCAATCACTCACAAGTGATTTCAACCGAGTGCCAAAGGTGAGTAATAATGGCAGTTGTAAGGCGACAAATACGTGCATTTCTAGTTGTTAGTATACGTGAAACCTCTCGATTGTGGTTAATCATAGCACAAAGCACAGTGCGGTTATGACTTGGTTGTTAGTGGCATTTAAATGTTAGTGAGACCCACCACCGTGAAGTTAGTGAATTAGTGTGATGTTAGCACCTGATCTATCTTGTAAGTTAATATTGTACATATATACAGTCGCTTACATTAGGAAACAGTGTAAAATAGTAGGTATGCAAATGCACAGTGAAATCGTTAATACTTCCAGCGCACACAAACAAGATAGAGCAGGGACGGCATAATTTGTGCATCATCATAGTACCTTTAGCGGCGCCACCTACACAGTTCAAATTGCGAAGGCTCTTTTGTTTTTGACCTTTTGCTCTTTTGCTATCCTTGCCTGGAATGTATGACGCTTATAGAATCACGTAAAACTGTTAGAAGTAGAACAAGATAAATACAGCAACTTTTACATTATTTGTGGTTTCATACAGCGTGGATCGGGAGAAACTTCATGAGATGGTTTTCGTACAAGACAAAAAGCTTCTTACACTACCGTAGCACAACTTCTTAATGAGCCACTTTATAATTACAATGAGTCCAATGCACAAACTGCAACCAAATGTGTGTTTGGTTTATGAACTGTTAATTACTGTAATCACATATACGCTGTCAATATTTTATAGGTTAAGGTTCGTTAACCAGATTAACACTGATCACATGATGGATTCGATAAAGCCACTTTCTTTATTTGTGTACGTCCAGTTTAGTGTTTTATGTAATTAGTTAGACTTGGCCTTTTGTTAAATGAAAACAAATTACATTGTATCACATATTGGTTACAGTTCCATGAAAGAAATTTACTGAAATTCAAATGAAAACATGTAACAATCATAACATGACCAGCGGCGTTTGGATGTTACATTACAGCCATTCCAGAGCATCATACAAGCATTAAGGCGAATCTTGTTAACTTTATCGTGGTTAGTGTGTATGAGATGTGATAAGAAATGATAAGAACCAATTAAATTCTTAATTAGGGTTGCCATACTTAATTTTATAAATATTAGAAATTACTAAATACTAAATATTACCGAAACACATTAAACTATTATTCGTAAAGGTAACTAATAATAAAATAATTTTTTTGTTTTACTGTATAAAAACACCCACTTTTTCGTACTAGTAGTACCTTTTACTTTTCGCAGTAATAACCATAGCAACAAAAACTACCAACCATTTTCATTGATCGAAATCAAAATAGACACTCCCATTTTGCGGTATGATCATGACCTCCTCGATTAAACTGTCATTTAATAATTTAAAAAAATGCTTCCATAGCAGTAGATTAAAAAATTATGTTTGTAACTCGTGTAAATGCACCAAAGAGGATATTAAAAGTATAAATACCCAAATGAATAATTATGACGAAGAAATAAGCACTCTGAAAGAAGAACTACTAAAGCGGGAAATAGAATAAAGAAGGCGAAATAAAGACTTAAAAATTAAAACTAGAAAGCCAGAAAAAGAACATCAAGAGAAATAACCTAGTAATAAAAGGAACTAACTTTGCAGACCAAAACCTTATACAAGAAGTTACAAATTTTCTACAAATAGAACTAGGAAAGTCGGCCATGATAGAAGAGGCCTAGAAAATGGGAAAAACAAATGCCAAAACAATAATCGTAAAATGCAAGAATTATGAACAAAAATTATAAATTCTAAAACAAAAAAAGAAATTACCAGAAAGCGTCTACATGGACCCAAAATGAACAAAAAATCCAAGCAGCAATCCGAAAAGTGGCACGAGATGAAAAGAGCAAGGGGAAGAGATCGAAAATAGTCTACCGAAAGTTACTAATGGAAAAATGAATGCCTAATTGCAGCTGAATGAAAAGATAAGATTTTTGGATGGGAACCTTGTTCAGAAAGAATATTAAAAATAGAGTTCGAATTAGCAATTGAAGATGAAAGACTGCTAAGTGTAGTAGTAGAACGATGACAAGAAGAAAGAGATTAAAGAGAAATTTTATGCAGAACTGCAGGAATTATGGGATTCCCCCAACGGGACAAGTATACTATTAGGGAACTTCAATGGGAGAGTGGGGAAAAATAATTAAAAATTAGGATTTTGCATCGAAAATAACTTGATTATTACAAATACAATATTTGTACATAAAGACATCCACAAATTCACTAGAAGAATGGTAAGTAGAAACAAAGTCTCCATAATAGTACCAGAAAACATTAGGAAACACATAAAAGATACCACAGTCAGAAAAAAATCAGAAATAGACACTGACCACTTCGTGGTAATAACAGAACTAAAAAGCAACATAAAAAAGGCCAACCAAGACTAGATGAAGTACACAATACAATATTAGAAAAAATGAAGATACATAAACTAAGAGACATAGAATACAAAAACAAAAATATCAGAAGATTAAAAAAAAAACTACAAAAAAAAATTGAAGAAGATGAGGACTTAGAACAAATATGGGAAAAATTTAAGAAAGCACTACTAACCGCAGCAGATTATTTAGTATAATTAATTATATAGTGTTTGTTAAATTTTTGTAGATTTATGTTATTGGTTATTGTTGTGTTGCACGTGCAGTGGTTGCATTGTCCTGTAAATGGGTGTTTGTACCTGTTGGACAATTAAGGCAATAAATAAATAAAAGCAGAATGAAAGAGAACAAAAAAACAAGACAGCATGATGGACACAAGAGGTTAAGAACAAGATAGCAAAGAAAAAAATATAGAGACGATATTTGAACACTGATAAACAGGACGACCTAGAAGTACATAAAAACCAGAGAAAAATAGCAAAGAAGAAAGTACAGGAAGCCAAGAACAACGCATAGGTACATTTTGGGAAGACTATGGAGGAAAACTACAGAAATAACCAAAAACTGTTCTATAAGGTTCTGAAAAGCATCAAGAACGTAAAGAATAGCCCATTGCCCCAAATGGAAGACAAAGAAGGAAAAGTCATTGCAAATACAAACGCCAAAGATATTATGAATAGATGGAGACAGTACTTCATGACCCTACTAGATCGCACAGAAGTAGATGAGAATAGAAGAGAAGAAAGTCAGGAGAACAGTCAAACCGAGACGCAAGAAGAAATTATAACAGAAACAGAACTCAAAGAAGCAATTAACAGATTGAAATTAGAGAAAGCATGCGGACACGCTACATTATCCTACCCATATTTAAGAAGGCAAGCAAAAAATGTGAGAATTACAGAGGAATACCTCTACTTAATGTACCCAGAAACGAGCTTCATAGCTCAGTGGTTACGCATTCTGCCTACTGATCTAAGAGTCGAGAGTTCGATCCCCGACCTCGGTGAGGTTTTTAAAAATTTAAAAATGCGGATGGAAAACCTCTCAGAATGTCATCATTCGGAAGTGATGTAGAGCCATGGGTTCCATTTACTATGATGCGTAGCATGTAAAAGATCCCTTGCTAAGGTTGGAACTCCTTGGTCTTGGCAAAATTCTAATAGGACTAAGGTACCTGGTTCTCTGCATGCCTAGACCTTGTCCACGGGGTTAGTAAAAAGGGCCTATGGAGGCCTACTTGCCTGACATCAGTCTCCCCACAACTGATACTAACTAACTAACTAGTGTAGCCAAGAACGAGTCTTAGAAAACAGATTGAGGAAACAAGTCGAACCCCTTCTCCAACAAGCACAATGCGGATTTAGGCCTGGAAGAGGAACGAACAACCTAATACTCAGCCTTAGACAACTGACAGAGAGAGCTACCGAATACAATCAAAAGATACATAGTTGCTTCTTAGACCAGTATACAAAGAGAAGAAATACGGAAGGCCCTTAGAAACAGGAAGGTGAATGCTGATACAGAGCTTATATAAAACAAGCATGAACTATGTAACAACAGACAATAAGAAATCGAAATCGTTCTTAATTAATCTAGGAGTTACACAAGGAGGGACACTGAGCACGTTATTCTTCATGCTGGATAAGGTGATCAAGCAGGTTAAAAATCGAGTTAGGAAATATCATGCAGGATACTACAAAATGAAACCAGCCTACATATCAGAAATGCCATATGCTGACGACATGCTAATAATGGCTAATAGCAAGATGTAGCGGAGCAATAAATCAGAAAGATCGTTGCCAATACTTAGCATAGAAATTCCAAGAAGAATAAACTCGCCCATAAAATAAACAGTGCGTGTTATAAATATTCTCGAAGTGCAAGCAGTTAGCTTAAGTGCCATTTGAAAACTAAGCTAAAGGGTACACGCAGTTAAAAACGCCTAATGTCAAAAAGTGATTTGTGCCGCGGAATTCAAAAGAAGAGAAACTCTCCAAACGTCTTCGAGTGTCCCTCAAACGAAAGGGAAAAGGGTTTCTCAAATCCTGACAAACACTTTCCTAAATCAGAAGCGAAAGTGGATGCACAAAACGGCTATAAAACTGCAGCTGTAAAAATCGAGAGTGAATTTCGAGTGGGTGCGTATATCATAAACCTAGAACCCTTTTGCGGAGCAAGTGAAAGTGAGGCGACTCTTCGTCTTGTAAATACAATACCATTGTTACGACTAGAATAGTCAATCCTTTTGTAAATTGTACAACCAGGGTATATATACAGAAGCGATGAAGCTTAAAGGCATTGCGTACTAGGTCTCAGCTGAATGACCACCTTTGGTTGTTTGGCAACACGAAGAGTCAGATTCTCAACGTGTTTAGCATTATCAAATCTCAATACTTACTAAAGCATTCACTTTGAGTGTTTCAGGAGCCAAGTGTCAGATTCACAAACGCTCATATGTATTCTGATTAACCCGACTCAGAAACGATAAAATAAGACAGGACCTAGGAATCAAGCCAATACGACACACCAGAGATAAATACAGATGGTTCGGTCATTTAGCCAGAATGGAGGAACATAATGCCACCAGAACAATATGGAACTGTAAAATGCATACAAGACCCAGATGTAGACCTAAAACCCAATGGAACAACACAATAGGTAAAATTCTAGAAGAAAGAGGCAAACGATGATTGGAAGCTGTAGCACTGACAAAGGACAGGAAGACTTGGCGACACTTCACTTGAATACACCCAGTCCATCCAACGCCAACTACTCCTCAATACCAGTAAATGGTACAACAGGACCCGGATTAAGTATGTTTGCAACTCGTACGAAAGCAGACTTTTAGACTCGCCTTTATTAATGTGCCTCGCTCGCAAGCTTTTGGGTTTCCGCGTGAGCAAAATAGTTTGCCATGTCAAGATCTTTCTTTGACAACGCTCGTCATTTGTTTAAATAATCGCGTCATATGTTATAGACTATGCGAATAATTTTAAATAGTATGTATATTTTGAGCTAAGAGTGCTCTTGCCGCTTTTGCATGGTTCATATTCATGTGCAAGCGGCAAGAATGCACTTTTAGCTGGTAACATACAACATACTATAACAGGAACACTAATATCAAGCTCTAATAAGAATGTGAATTTTACAATATGTGGCTATTGATACAAGGTCAGGCAGAATGAAGTATCCATTTTCAAGGTTAATTCATTTCATAATATATCATTCATTCATTCATTATCTATAAACTGTTCACTTGTTTTGGCATGATAGGAGGCCATGATTTATTTTCTTAATGTTGGATACACTGTTCTACATGACACAATTGCGTCACTGAAGTGCCCGACATGCAAACATATTTACTGTGTTGCTGAATTTCCCGCGACTATACACGACTTGAAAAGAGATGGTATTGTTTGATCAAGTCTGCTAAAACGTTAATTGTCAGTAAAATACTGTCAAAGTAATACCTCCTTCAAAATGCCAAGAATTATTAGCTGTGAAATTAAAGTAGTTAAATTCAATACAGAAAAGACTTGCTAAATTTCAGTCGTGATGTATGATGTATACGACTGCAGAACATATTTTCAGTAAGTTACAATTAAATCAAGTTCTTTTTGTTTATAAATTGAACCGTAGGTAAGTACAAGACAAATAGCATGGATAGTGTAGGAAAAAATGGAAAATTTAAGCACACATCTTCTGGCAAGAGACAAAACCGACATTTTTACAAATCACATGTAAAACTGAAATGTACTAGACATTGACGCTATGTATAACCTCAAACTTAGAAAAACATAACTTAATTAAACAGACAGCTTTACTGGCAACTTAAATGCCAAATTTTCGTGGCCTCAATTATGCCAAACAACGTGAACGGTTTGTAGAACCTCTTACCTTTCGGTGTCGAGTACATAATATAATGAGATATAAATTCAAATCAAACCATGCTTTCACGATAAATGGAAATTTAAGACAGTTGTCAAAGCGTTTGCAGGAAATGTCAATTTAGCTGGGAATATGGAGCGTTGGTCCAATATTCCATGTTCTTTTGCGCTTGAAGCTTATTTTAAAAATAACGGATACACAATTTTGGTTAAACAACTACTTGTAGATTATATTTGAGGTATTGAACGAGAATATGCAGAAATCGCTCGAAATCGAGACGTACGGCAACCCTATTCTTTACAAATTAATGCAGAACTAGAAAAGTTGCCAATTTAAAATATATTTTTAGAATGTAAAATCAAAAATGTTACGTCATTAATGATCAATGCAAGATCGTTTTTCGATTATTTTATCACCGCAAACAAGTCAACAAATTTCAAACTCACTAACCACTGCTCAAAACAAAGATTGACCTTACGCTTACACTAACATACAGCACGTTCTGCTAAGCTAGCTGACAATAATAATTATGACAATAATAATTACGACAACAATAATCAAGGCATCTAACAAAACACACATGTATCGTCCATAACCTCATTTGCTTTACTTACATCCGTAACGATGCCACTGCGCTACTTACTTTCGGTTTTGCGAAAGAACCCTTCCTGCCTTTCCCTTACATGCAGCACGCCCTCCTTCTCGAACTTACTCGAGGGCTGCGTCGCCAGCGTTATAAGTTCCTGCTTGTTGAACCGCATAGTTCGGAGGCTCCTAATTGCATCCCATCTGTGGAAGTTGATCGTTTTAAATCACGACTATTGATTGCACAGTTAGTGTGGGTCACCAATTAATATTGCATGCTTTTATGTAGGCAAGGCACACCTCCAAAAGTAGGATAGTTCAATGTAAACATATTATGTATTCTGGGAATGTTTATCAAGAATGGAATCCGCTCGTTTTGGTTGTGATAAGCCCCGGCGTAGTTTTCTTGGCCGTGCAGGTTAATTCATGCGAATTCTGGGCGAGTGTGCACATATCTGTCTATCAAAAGGACTTACCCAGGATTGGTTTTTTTGCTTTTCAAAAGCGACCCAGTTTTGTGTGGCGTGCATCGATTTGCGGGCCTCGCAGCATGTTGCAAACTCAGAAATGTTTATTTATTTAAAACATGTTTATTATTAATGGATATGACGACTACACACCACGAAACGTCAACAACTGATATCTTCCTTACTTCCTTCACCTACTGAGGGTCGCAGGTTACAACGCCGCTAATGATATAACCGCGGACTTACATTCGCTAATTGCGGATGATTCGTTAGTCACTAAATGCCGCCCGTTATGCAACTACATGATTATTTAAAATATTAGTCACTTGAGGAAATTATTTAAAATTACTGTTTCAGCGATAATTGACAAGAGTGACAGCGGTGATAATCTTAACAGCTGGCAACACTGCATCGACAGTAACCAGTGACGTGCTATCTATTTACATCGTGGGATCCGATGATAAGATTCAATAATTAAAATAATGGTTAAAGTTGCTGTACTGGTTTTATACATTTTGCGATGTATTTATTTTAATTAAGTTTTAAATTGCAAAACACATATCGAAGTTATTGTTGTTTCCGTATAAACTGGTAAAGCTGAAGTTCAGGACTCTACATTACGCACGGAGTATGACCTGAAACGCGGCTAGTATTCCTGTATAATAAAGTGCCTTCAGAAATGATCGAACGTTTTTGAATGGCCATGGTTATACAACGTATGAATAATATGTTGGTGACACTGTAAGTCTATGTCAAATTCGAGGTTAGCAGGTTAGGTTTTGCTTCAGCCTGTGTCAGAACTGACGCAAAACCATATACGTTGCAATATCAATTGCAACACGTTGGGCGACCATTATTTATGGGGTGCTAGCTCCACCTTTTGGGCTATATAAATCTAGTCTAGATATATAAAAATGAATCCCTATTTCCCTTGGTCACGCCATAACTTGAAAACGACTTTACCGATTTCATTCATCTTTTTTGTAAGTTTTCTAATGCTTTGTAGAAGGTTCTTACAAAAAGAAAAATTAAGAAAATTGCTCAGAAAATTGGAAAATTTCAGAAAACTTAACGACTATTTAACCTTCACGTTCACGCGTTTGACAATTCGCGCGTTTGACAGTTCGGTGAGGGAACGGGGCGGGGCGGAACGCGACGGGACGGGACGGGAAAAGGGGCGGGAACGGGCAAAGGACGGGGACGGGGGTGGGGATGGGATGGAAAATAATTAGTCATTATTTAATACACAAATAACGAACCTCGTGCGTACGAAGTCGCGGGTAACAGCTAGTCTACAATGAATATACTACTCTACTTTTAAAATCCTATTATTAGTTATTTTAATATTATGCAATGCATTTGAGACTCTCATGAGGGTGTGGTTCGTTAATCAAGTTATCTATTCTTTGATATTCTAAATTTTATATGAATTGTGTTTACCACTGACTGTTACTAAATGTCAGTTTGACTTTTAACAAGTATAAAACCACAACAAAATCAAAATTGACAAATATCCTTTCCCTATCACAAATCAATAACTACCTAATTCACAAAAGTAAGTACTGTTATTATTTTATTTTACTCAATTAATTGTTTTCTTTATTCCTTATTAAGACAAACTAAAACAAACCTGACTTCCTTTCACTTTTCAGCTACTCACATCAAACACCACTGATTCTGACGTTTCTCAGCTAAGCTCAATGTCAGCCTATCCTCGATGTACCTTCAACCAACTAAAGAACTCCCAAAAGTCTAGGTTTCTGCAGATCCAATTTCACTCTTTACATCCTCCTTGTGAAAACGTCAATATCAGCTTCCTGGTAAATTCCAACTAACAGATAATATATATTTGGGTTTATACAGCTTCTAGCCGCCTTCCCAGTCCTAAGCGCCATCTGTCTCTCTCTAGTGCATCTTCTTCTTCCAGATCACGGGCTCTCATAGCATTCCTCACACCTTCGTTCCATGATCGTCTTGGTCTGCCCCTTTTACTTCTACCAGGTGGTTTCCACTGCCAAATTCTACGTGGCCATCTTTCCTCTTCCATTCGCATGAGATGCCCAAACCATTTTAAACTTCTTCGCTCTATTTGGTCCACTACTGTGTCCTGTGCCATCATCATCGTCCTTATATCCGTATTTCTGATATGTTCCATTCGCGATATTCTGGCGCTTCTCCTTAGGTAGTCCATCTTCGTAGCTGTAAGTTTTCTTTTGCAGTCTGCTGTTAATGGCCACACTTCGCTACCATAACACATTACTGATTCCACCATTGTCTTCCCTATGTGTTTCTTAACTTTTCGCGCTATGTGTTTGTCCCACCATATTCCACTCAAACATCCAAGCGCTTTCGGTCCTTGTTCTATTCTGTTTATAATTTCCATTCTGCCCAATCCATCCTTCGTAAACAGTACTCCTAGATATTTAAATTGTTTTACTTGTTTGATGCCCTTGTTGTCATCAATTAAAATCTGGAACTGTGCTTCTGAATTCACGACTAGGTACTTTGCCTTGCTAATATTTATGTTCATTCCCATCTCTTGATAGTATTTATGCAGTCGTTTTAGCATGAATTCCAGGTCGTAAGCGTCCTGTGCTATAATTATCTGGTCATCCGCGAAGTTAAGTGTGAACAGGCAATTGTCCTCTATTGGTACACCCATACCGGCACAGCTTCTTTTCCATTTTTCTAATATATGTTCTAAATATATGTTGAAGAGTAGTGGTGATATGCAGCAACCCTGTTCTTGTATAATCCTGATCATATGCGCATCTACGTCTAGGGTATTCAGTGCTTGCCATAATTTCTCCCTGGGAACTGAATCGTATGCCTTCTCTAAGTCGATGAAAGCCAGGTGGGTTTCTTGTCCTTTAGATATTCTTTTCTCTGTTAGTTGTAGGATAAAAATATTATCAGTGCATGATCTTCCTCTTGTGAATCCACTTTGTTCCTCACTTATCTTACTTTGTGTCATAAGTCCTCTATAGTTATTGGTATCCCTCCTAGAACCTTTCTTATGTACTGATGTTATATAGGATATCTTCCATTGTGTAGGAACAATGGAACACTGTATACACTTATTCATCAATTTCTTAATTCGTTCTTTCAGTTTTCTTCCCCCATATTTAATCAATTCCTCTGGTATTGCCCCTGGCCCCGTGGCTCTCCCATTTTTTAAGAGCATTATGGCGTTATCTACGTCTGTCTGGTTTATTTCCATGTGTGTCTGACTTATATTATATTAATCTTCATTTGTTGGTGGTGTAAATTGTTCTCTCTTCTCTACAAGTAACTCTTCATAGTGTTTGATCCATTCTTCTTCTTTGATCCACTCAGCTTTACTTTCGGTGGTATTCTTTTTCATAATCTTTAAAGTTCTCCAGACTTCAGTAGATTGTGCTCCTCCAATCATTGCATCTATTTCCATACACTTCTTCTCCCAGGATCGGTTTTTTTCTTCTCTTATTTTCCTTTTCACCGCTCTTTGTAATACCTTATATTGTGTATAATTATTTAGTTTGTTATTCAATCATATTTTTAAACAAAAACTTCTTTTTATATAGTTACGATCATAGCTGCCCACTTTTAAAATTACCTAATCTGATCTATACATAGTACAATTATTTTATTTCAGAGCAAGCATATTTGTCTCATACTAACATTGTCTTATCTTCCATCACCATTACGAAATACTCAAATGGTATAACTTTCCAAATAAAATTCCGATTTATCTTTAATTTAATCTGCAGTACCAAATTTAATTGAGCCAACAATCTTTTTTAATTTTTCTAAATTTGATTGTATCAATATCTATAATATAATTTTCCTTAATGTGTGTCTGTGTGTCTGTGGCACAAAATAAAATCTCACGTTCCGGCTTCACAGATGTTTATATTTGTTTAGGTTTTGTTTTTCTTATCTTAGCGCTCGGATCGGAGCTTGACCTTTCGCGTATCCTATTTCACGTGCGCGTAGCGCGCAGTTTGCTTGTACCAATTTTATTTCTTTTAATTTTAATTTAATATGATTGATCTTTATGTAGCACAATAATGTATTACTACTATATTGCTAGCAGGGCCTGAGTACGGCCAAAAACATTACGGCGTCGACATAGTATCACTCTGATACTACGCGTCTCGTGCGCATGCCTGAGAATTCGAACTCCGCTTTTAGAAGCGAATTTTAAACTTGACCGTGAGATTCACTTCCCCACCGCGCGGACGACGCGCTTACTCACAGCTCACCAAATACATCGAAGAGTTGGTTGTCTGTCTCACTTACGCTGTGACCTCCCCACTCATAGCCGCTAGCAATATAGTAACTACTAGCCATTCACAAAACTCGTGAACTGTCAAAACGCTGTCAAGTTGGTACCTCGTTTAAATTCTGGTTTGGAACTTCTGCTTGCTGATTTTGGCAGCACTGAAATGTATGCAATTTCAAAACTTGACTTATGTCACACTTTCTTCTAAAGAAATAATCTCCGAAATTCTTTAATTTTTGTACATACACCTCAGTCGCAATGAAACAGAAACGAAAGAGGGGTTTTATTAGTAGAAAGAAAAAAAAAGCTATAGTTAATTATTACAAGGAAAAACTTCGCTTAACTTTTGACACATTTAACATAACCTAACTGTAATATTACTAGAAATCACCAGATTCGAAGTACATTCCCAAAAAAACTGTAATTTCCATGTACACTCAGCAAATATTTAAAAAATTAGACATTGACAGTTCACGAGTTTTGTGAATGGATTATATTAAATATATGCGCAAAACCTAACCTGATAATCTCGAATTTGAGATATACTTACAGTGCCACCAACATATTATTCATACGTTGTATAACCACGACCATTCAAAAACGTTTGATCATTTGTGAAGGCACTGTACTTTAGCGAGAAAAAGGTGGATAATTTTTTCATGGCGACCAAGATTTAAGATGAAATATTGAAAAAACGTTTTTGTACTCATTACTTCAAAATTCATATTTCCCGGTCATTTCCGATGCGCCGAAAGTTACTTTTCCCGCACTGGGGTGCTTTTTACTTTCCAACAAAAACTAGGGCAATTGTGCGACAAGGATAGATATAAAAAATCACTAATGACGGTACTTTACACTTTAGTATGTTGATCTACGACAAAAGTTAACATGTGCGTAAAGTATGTATAAAAGTTTAGTGATTTGTGCTGTCAACTCAGTAAAGTAGTAAAACACTAAATAATAATTTTAATTTTTTTTAGAATATTTTTAATTACTCGTTACAAAAAACATTATACCTAACTCTTTCGAGAAGAATTTTCTCGCATTTGCACTACATGCATCACGACCGAAGAGAAAGTGCTCATTCAGGGAAAATTACCTTCCCGAATTTGTTAGGTAAATAACTATTCCAAGGTTGCTGAAATTGACAATTCGTGTGTCAGTTTCACCAACCTTGGAAAAAAACTATTCTTAATTTGACGTAAATTCCGTAAATTTTCAAACTATTCTTTAAAATTTAGTAAGTTTCAACAACATAACTGGCTGTAGCGCAAAGGGCTGCAGAAATAAATCCGAAGAAGGGTATATACTTAAATTCGTTCTCAAAAATGCGTCTACGTGGGCTGTTTGGAGCAGCAACGAAAAAACTAAAAGACAAAAACTGTAAAAGGGTTTACACGGAACTTCCCTCGCGCGAATGAGAACAATTTGCAAATTTAAAAAAAATGTATTCGGCTGGGGTTTAAACTTTGCCGCATCTGCCTAGCGATCGTAACCGCATCGATAAATCGTACTGTGCCATCCAGCCTTATTGAAATGAGTGCGGCGCGCCTCTATTTAACGGAACGGTCTTATTGTTGAAACGTTTCGACTCTTTTTTGACATTATCCTGTATCTGTTGAGTTCTATTTTCGGTAAATGTAATGCCTGACCTATATGAAAATTATTACTTCCATCTATTTCAAAGTTAAAGCAAAAATAAACAATACTTAATTTTTTAAGGTGCTTACCCTGTATATATTTGTTTTAAATGTTCTCGGTATCGTCATCCTCCAACAAATAGTTTTTGAGTTATACCGCCAACAGACAGACAGACAGACAGATAGACGGAATTGAGAAAACCCGTTTTTCGTCATCTAGAGACCCCGAAACGTAAAGATCTGAAGAAATCTCGGAAAGTGATTTTTTCGCTATTACAATACTCCCTTCGTCTTTTAGACGAGGGAAGTAAAAATTGCAAACATATTGACAGAGGACCAAATTAGTGCAATTAAAGGCAAAGCATTTAAGACGTGTTCAAATGAAACAATAACTAAATCATTAAAATAAAATTTGTGTGTGGAAATGCTACGAAAAGTCGGTCTACCATTTTCTACCGTTAGGACATTAATCATCATCTTCAAGGTATGCAGTTTTTTCTGCACTAATTTGGTTCTTTAACATGTTTGCAAGTTTTGTATTTTTTTGTTTTGCAGAATTAATTAGGAATTTTCTTTAGATTAGACAAGCGGTTTTCTATAATATTTTACAAGAAGTCAATGTTTAGGTGGAAGAGCAAAGAAAGTTTACCACTCGATTTGAATCTCGCCTTGCGGTTGGGCAGCATATAGCTTTTAAGAATTATTGAATGATGTATTTTTGTTCCCCCTGTGTTGCTCAATAAAGTTCTATTATTATTATTATCCTAAAAAAATAAGAAACTATAATACATTTTGTATGTAGTGGGCTAATTTATATGTTTTCATATGGGATCTCAATAAATACAGAGTGTTAATTAAGTGCGTGCTGTGAAGTTTAAGCAAAACATTTTTTTTCAAAAATTTCGAAAACGACTGGAGGTATTCTAATGAAACTTGGTGTAGGTTAGTATTTCATAAAGTGGCATTGTTCGGTCAAAATAAATTTAATTTATTTTCACCAGGGGCGTGCATCGAGGTCACCTCAGTTACCTTATTTTAGAAAAATCTGGTACGCCACTGTTTTTTTGCCAAAAGTTTTGTAGCTACTGTAAAATTGTTTGTTATTAAATAATATTTTTTTAAAACTTCTTTAAGCTGTATTTTGAAAATGAAGCCGTTTAGATCCCATTCAAGTCCAATGAACGACATTGCCGTTGCAGATTTTTCCGTTTTTCTCAAAAAAGGTTTATTCTATAAATAAAAAAATATAGGGCATTCAGTACCCACAAAAACATTTTAATTTGTTTAAATTTTGCATGTGCATATAAAGGGTGTTTTTTAGAGGCGGAGAACTTTAAATTGAAATAAAACACAGAAAAATGTTTTTAATATCCATGAAATTAGCCTTATTTGAAAGATAATTTTATGGGATTACTGTTTGAATATGATTTCGGGCATGTGACCGCCGCGGCTGGCGCGTACGTGACGTAATCCTAAGGTTAAATTTTCACACACTCTTCGCAGTAAATCAGGTTGTATTTCGGCAATAACGCTTCGAATGTTGGCTTCCAAGTGCCCAATTGTTTCCGATTTATCTGCGTACACATGCGACTTTACACATCCCTAAAGAAAATAATCTAATGGTGTCAAATTGGATCTGTTTCGTGGATCTGTTAACTGGCCACCTCTTTCTTCCGATTTGACACCATTAGATTATTTTCTTTAGGGATATGTAAAGTCGCATGTCTACGCCAATAAATCAGAAAGAATTGAGCACTTGGAAGCTAACATACGACGCGTTATTGCCGAAATACAGCCTGATTTACTGCGAAGAGTGTGAGAAAATTGGACCTCCAGATTACGTCACGTACGCGCCAGCCGCGGCGGTCACATGCCCGAAATCATATTCAAACATTTTTCTGTGTTTTATTTCAATTTAAAGTAATCATCCTCTAAAAAACACCCTTTAATTTTTGCTCTAGAGATTCTGTATTTTGTTTTGCAAAGGTTTCCACACCTGTATACAGGCAAATTTAAATTTAAAAATGACAATTAATATTTTTCATTGTCCGTGTTAAACTAGATATTTTTTCTAGACATTTTCCCAGAAGTTTAATAAAATGTAATAAAAATATCTATTAGTAAACGCTACGTCAATAGTATCCAACACATTATTTGTATAATATCCTTAAAAGTAGTTAATTACAACATTTATGACAGATGGTAAGTAAATGTCACACCCCTAACCTATTCACTTTAGTAACTTTTCGTAAGTACAGTCACGCTCACATAAATCTAGTACAAACGTATTTGTTTTGTGTAAGAGATTAAGGGCTGTAATTGACGCAAATGGTGAAGCAATAAAATATTAGTTGTCTTTATTTCTTTTATTTTGTACTTAATGAAAAGTCAGTTGTACAACAAACAATTTTAGATAATTGCTTAGTTAGATCTAAATTGCTTGTACTAGATTTATGTGAGCATGACTGTACATTCCTAATAGACAAAGATGAATTTTTGGAAGTACACTCGTATGACATTTTGAAAATCACAGGCCACTTTGTGTTTTTATATTTATTGAACAGACTATATATCTTTTGTATAGTTTAATAGATGAAGCTAAAAAACTTGTCGTATTGACTAAAAAATCTGGTGTGATACACTCACACAATTTCCTTTTACAGTGATCTTATAATTAGTCAAAAATTTCATTTTTAATTTTTAAGCATTTGTCATAAATTTTCAAAAATTACAAATTCTATAAAAACGGTACAAACTATAGCGTTAGTTGAAGAGAAAAATTTTCTCTAAAATTTTAAGCTGAATTCAAAAATGTAATAATATACCCGGCGTTCTATTTAAAATAGGAGTTAATAAAAAAAACAGAAAAAAAAACAGAGAAGCCCGCTTTAGAAGTATTCAACTGGAAAATCACCTAGCCCACATCAATGCACATTAAAAATGTAATAAAAATGTAAAATTTGAAAAAAATCGCTAGCCCCGTTTTTGAAAAAAACTGAAAAATTACAAGAGTTAACACTTACTTCCGGTTATGCGATTTTCTTCAAAAGTTTGATGTCTCATCTAGATACTACACAAAACTTATATATGAAGTTTCAACGCCATACCTCTTTTCATTTTTGAGATATTCTGTTAACAGACAGACATACACACAGACAGACCAATGAAAAAATATGTTTTTTGGGATCAGGGGACTCTAAAACGTGAAGATCTGTTAAAAACTCAATTTAGAATTTTTGGGGTGAATCCAATACTTCCTTATCGGAAAAGGAAGTAAAAACAGTGGCGTACCAGATTTTTCTAAAATATGGTAACTGAGGTGACCCCGGTGCACGCCACTGGGGGAAATAAATTAAATTTATTTTGATCAAACAATGCCACTTTATCAAATACTATCATGCACCAAGTTTCATTAGAATAGCTCTAGACGTTTTCAAGATTTTTAGAAAAGAATTAATTTTTGTTTAAACTTCAAGAACCTGTATCTTGAAAACGAAGCCATTCATGTCCCATGTTTGTATGAACTTTTTATCTTAGAATTGATCAAGGAATCGCCCCTTAAAGTTTGTCTACGTACTTAATTAACACCCTGTGTAGTCCTTGCAAGGAAATTTCAGTATCACGTGATTTATGGCATCATAATCGTACAGCTATAATAACTAGTATTTCGGCAATCAGTAGATTTCGCGCAACTCCAGATTTCATACCCCAAGTGCTAAGCACTGAAATGAAATTCGCCTACCAAATATCTCCCTTCCTGGAATTTTTAGGTAGATACTGACTATGCGATATCTCTTATGAGTAAGAGGTACCTAAATGTCGTCTGTGAAAGTAATCAAAATTGTTACAACCATTTTCGAGAAAACATTTTTTTCGCTATAAATCTGTGGCATTTGGGCTTCCTGGCATCGAACCGTACAACCCAGAGAAACCAGAATCTGGTATCATCACTAATAGTATTTATGCGATCAGTAGATCTTGCGCACTGAAATCTTTTAGAGTTATCCTAGTAGTACTGGACCCTTGCCCTCTCTTGCTCCGAAAAACTACAACGCCGTCACCCTAGCGGCGGCAACTTTTAAAGGGTTATTTCCATGGTATTGAGAAACATTTGTGTCTTAACTCAGTACTATATTATTTGTTTTTGGTTTCCCTTAAAAGTTTTCTAGTAGTACTGCAATGCTTCCCGGTATATTTATTCAATAATAGCATTAATTAATTTTGCCCAAATAAGTGGGTAGCTCTTATTGGATCCACATTCGATTTAAATTCACTTTGACTGATTCAAAGAATACCAAATAACAGAAATTACATTTATTGACTACTATCGAGAGATCCAAAAAAAACTGTTCCTCAGCGGGCTGTGGAAATTCAACGTATGAATAATATGTTGGTGACACTGTACGTCAATGTAAAATTCGAAGTTAGCAGGTTAGGATTTGCGTCATTTTGTGTCAAAACTGACGGAAAACCTAACCTGATAACCTCGAATTTGACATTGACGTACAGTGTCACCAACATATTATTCATACGTTGAATTTCCACAGCCCGCTAAGGAACAGTTTTTTTTTGGATCTCTCGATACTTACAGTTCAAGTATTAAGGATAAAAATAAATCAGTATGTAAATTATTTAGAATCATATGTACAAAATTAATATTTAATTATATTCTCCTTGCGGTTAGGCCACCCAACTGGCAGGAGCAGGCTTGGCTCAAAACTGAGGTTGGCGGTCACTGGCATTCCTAGGGTATTTTGGCTGACGTTGGCAGAACTTTGTATTTAAATAAATGTCAACAAAAGTGCAATGAAGGCACGATATTATCAATTACTTTGTTAGAGACAGTCGAGAAAGCGAGCGTTGTCTTCTACTTTTAGCGCGGATAATCTCACGGAAGGCGGCTGATCCCCTGGGCAAATTGGTTGTATCCCGGCGTACCCCGTCAATGTCCCGGGTACATTCGACTCTCATAACGAGGAACCCAGTGGGCCCTTATCATCTCCAGCGCTCAGCGGCCGACGCACCCAAGCGGCTCCTTTCCCCGCAATCACGTTCAGCAGCCCGTGTTTCGTAGCTTTGGAAGCTCGCCTGTTCGCGAGCTAGAGCTCTTGGAACCCGCTAACCGAGGAGAAGCTAATGTACTGTACTGTTTAGATTTATGCGAACTACATGTCTCAGCTGCCGGCTCGGAGCTCAGAAGATTCCCGCGCTAATTAGGTAAGTGCGTGCTGAAGAAAGGCTCCGCGTTTGCGATCGCCTTCCGCTGTAACTTGGGGCGACGTTAAGTGAGCGTTTTATACTCAATGCACTCGATTTGACACTCGAACATGATCAATTTGTGGGCATTTCGCCCTGTATTTTAATCTTAAGTTGCCAGGCTAGGCCGCTAGGCCCGTTTCATTTGGTAAAATTTCAACAGCCCTGCCAACACGCAGTGTGCGTGAAATTACGTTATGCAGTGCCATTTGCAAGCGCTTATCATTTTGTGTAATAGCTAAGATGCACCCCCTTTTTCTGTAACTCACATTGTAATAATGTTTTGCGTTGCGTGTCTCAAGAGCAATGGACCCATGTATTAAATGTTCCCGCTGTGTTTTCTTTATGTTATATGTTGTGTTTCAGTTTAAGTAATTGCAGTGTTGTCGCCCGATTGGCGACTTGTGTACAATTTGTGTAAAGAAGATCCTGGACGAATTTTGTGAGCTTCAAGGTAGGTTCTTACGCTCCAGCTGCCGTCTCCAGAGAGCACCAAAGCTACACACACATCAGCCCCGTTTGACCCTTCGGGTCTCTGTCAGACGTGGGCCTCATCCCGAAGCCCGTGGCGACCTCTTATTCATTCACATCTTATATATTTTGTCACGCTTTTCCCTACGGCGTCCCGTTCGTAGAACCACTCCCATCTCCCTAAGCGTATACAGCCGTGGCTATTAGTCTGCTCTCGAGCATTTTAGGGCAAGTGGTGACATTTGCCGGACGTGTTAAGTCTTGTGGCACTCTGGTACCCCGAGGTGTCGAAAAAACAGGTTTATACCGTAACAACTTTATTTAATGAAAGCAAATAAATGTTCAAATATCACCTTGATTTACTTTCTCTTGCTTCCCACGTGCGAGACTGTGGAATTTGGCTTGGTGCTAACAGTGGGCGATAAAAGGTTATCTTTGGTTGATAGTGGATGGACCGCGCGTGCCAAGGTCGTGTAAACGCAACGCTCAAGATAGGTTAATTTTTGATCCGGTGAAATTGCATATTATGCCGGAAAGTTCGGGCTACGTTTCGGTCAATTAAACACTGTTCCCGGCGGCGCTGATTTCCAGTCACCGGCTTAGCAACAGCTAAGAAACTACGAGGTTTTCGGAACTTTAAATTGGCTGGGGTAACGTGCCCTGATCTCCAGGTGTACGTCATTTTAAATTAAGAAATTATGAAGGTTTCGTGAATATGAACTGGCTAGTCTGGACGCGCCCTGATCTCCAGGTATGCGTCGTTTTAAATTACGAAGTTAGGGGAAGTTGGTGACTATTTACCTAAAGTAAATTTATTCACAGGACGGATAATAACTTAATGGAGCCGTCAATTTGATAAAATTTTATCAAATTGACGGCCATTATGGCTTAAAACTAATAAAAATTGTAGTAATTAATTAATTTTAAATGTATTTGTGGATTTTTAACATGTAACCTGGTGACAGGAAAATCTAGCATTACTATATATATATATATATATATATATATATAGATTACGTACAGTGAACGTTCCGTCAAGTGTTGAACTATTCAGCGCCTTTGTTGTTAACCATGTTATTTGCTATTTGCTAAATTTATTGAATTGCCCTCGTGTTTCTTTGTTGTTTAATGTAACTGGTGGCAGTTTCGTTTGTTTGGAGCCACGGTCAGAGTTTGCAGTCAAGGTTGTTATGTGTACTTTAAGTCAACGTGTCACGCAATTTATTCTAACCAAACTAACCTCTTTGGTTATTTTTAAATCTAACTAGTCAAACATTTCACGTTCATTGTCGCTTATATATTTTTTTATTTATTCCAATAGAGTTCATTGTCAAGTACTTATGTTTTTTATTTGTGTTTATGGTAGTTGCCTGCGTTATGTGTGTTCTTTTTAGTTGTAAGAAGGAGTTTAGCAGCTGCATCAATGAGTTATTTTTATCAGGTAAGTCAGTGCTGTACGTGACTCGCCAACCAAACTTTGCCAAGCTGATAGTGGAAAGGCTACTAGTGCCACATTCGAGTGGGCTCACCTATTGTAAAGGATGTTGATGTTGTTTTCCCGATCTATTCTGAATGTGGTGGCGTCTTTTATTTTACCATCTTTACCCCTTTGTGCTGAAGCACAGCCCTAACTTTCAGGTAGTATAGAACCACGACCGTCTTCACTGAGCATCTAATAGTTAGGGCACCTTGTTACAGCACATCTCGAAGCGAGGTTGGGGCTGCGTATTCTATTAAATTTCCGATTATGTCGTAAGTCGTTTTGGGGAAACAGATCTGGCTGTCAAGAGTATTATTTTGTTTTGCACCTTTGAGGGGCTGGTTGTTATGTCGTTAACAAGTTTTTGTGCTGTAACAGATTGTTTCTATTAAAGTTACATTTATTAATAATAAAAATAAATGGGTTATACAGCTATATCGTTTGATATAATTATTGCATCGACTTTGCTATATACAGAGCGTTTAAAAACATTATACCAAATTTAAGGAATTTATAAGGAGCATTGAAACATAAAAATTTCGCATATATAAGGAGGCGATTATATTAGAATTTTTTAATGGGCAAGAGTTAATTATACAAAAATATCTATTTAGAAACCTGATTTATTTAAAAAAATGTCAACTTTTAGCTTTGCGTATTTTTTTTTAATTCTAAAAAATTTCAATATATTATGATGCACGGTACAGTTAGCCAACAAAATGCTTTGCATTATAACGTATTTATATCTTTTTACACAAAACCTATTAACTATACAAAATCACAAAATACCTGATTTTTTTAAAATAAAGGATTTGCAGTACGTAATTATCCATATATATAATAGACTTGTCCGTCCGGGACGCTGTTTCAGCAGCCAAACCGTAAGAGATAGAGAAAAAAGTTATTAAAGTTATGTTTGGAATGGTCATGTCAGGTCAGGAACCGAATTTCAGTCTCTAACACTAATTATTTTCTTAATTATCCTAATCCTAACTTTTTAGGTTAGATTCTAGGCAAATTTTATCAAGGCGAATGCGACTGGTAGTTTGCTACCAACAATGACGTCATATACGTACGTGTGGTGAATACGCGTTCTATTTGCAAAACGGTCTTTTTTGTTTTATTAAATGAGACATTTGTCTCACTGGACTGTTAGTTTATAATAAAATTCTTGTCTATTAAAATCTGCTAATATTGGCACCCTATTTAGAAGGGTGTAACAGTGTTAAATCAGCGGGGAGGGATTTAAAAAGGTTTATGTGCAAAATTTGTGTGTTTTAATTTCAGAACTTGTCGAGCAACATGGACCAAACGATAGTCAAGTGGTTCGCATTCAAGAATTTGCCCTTCAATTTTTTCGAACGATGATGCTACTCAAGATATTTTTTCGAACTATTAAACAACTATTATACAACTATGCCAAAAAAAGATTTAGTGAGAAGAAAAGTTTTTGAAGAATACACAAAGTCTGAGAGAAATGTGAAAGAAATTTTGAAAGAAAATTCCTCCAAAAATTCTTTTAGAATTGATGGTTGGACTTCAATTTCCGGAAGATCGTATTACGGAATTGCGGCTCATTTTATAGGCAACAATTTCAATTTACAATCCTTGGCTTTAGAATTTGTACCAGCAAAGGGTATCCACTCAAGAAAAGATATCGCCCAAGCATTTATGAAAAGTATAAAATCATACGACATTATGGATAGAGTGCAAGGGATTGCGGTGGATAACGTGTCGTCGAATACTACTTTCATGGCAGAACTAAAGGTTCTGATGAATGAAGCTGGAATAGAATTTGACTCAATCAACATTTCAGGTGCTTCACATATATACTAAGTCTTGCCGTACAAGATATGCTACAATTTTTGAAGAGCAGAAAAGAAAAAGACAGCAGTGAGGACGATGAAGTGTTTTCAATTTTGACCAAGTTCCTAATTTTGTGAGATGTTCACAACTTAATAAAATTAAAAGAAATTGCAGTGTGAATTCTATATTCGTTTTGCGAATGGCATCAAAAATCACTTATTATATATTTTCCAATGTGCAAAATATTAACGGACGTTTGTAATCCATCAAGAGTTAATAACATTGGGAGTAATTCAAGAGTTACTTAAATTAGTAAGTAGTTTTGTGGCAATAGGGTTAAGAATAACTTACATCACACTTCATTTCTTTAAAAGTGATAAGGAGCATTCTTCGGAGTGACGTAACGCTGATTGGTCGTTCGAGTGTAACGTAATCCGTGGGGCGTGGCCGTATGATGCACAGTGGTTATAATGCTTTAAATGCTATGCTATAGTTAGAATCGAGGAGTATGAATCTAGAAGATATAGACTAAGTCAACGTGGTAGTCAGCCGGACATACGAACATGAAAAGTCACTTCTCTATCTAGACTCAGACTAGTAATACTGATCCTGTACATATTTTATTAATTGACATTAGTAGACGCTTACTTGTGAACATTGTAGTCATCGTGTGTACAATCTGATCACCTATTGAATAGGCTCATACCACTGGTTAACAATCAACAACGTATACTGTAATGACCACTCCTTATGGGACAAAATAAATAAGTAATTTACACAAATACAAGTGGCTTTAATATAGAATTCAAAATGTTGTCAATCTCAGGACTTATGCTGTGTATTATTTACTAGCAAAATAAATGGTTTATTGCTTTTTCTATTTTAATTATTGGCAATCAATTTTTAAAATAAACGCTCTGGCTTACATGAGAAAACTCCTATGAAAGAGTTAGGTTTTTAACACCAAGTATAACAATTACTGTTGAGTATGATTTTTGCACTAGTATGGCAAATACCCGACTTTCCTGCATCTGACAGTTAACCTTTAAATTGACAGCAAAACACGAAGCAATAAAACTCAATAGTCTTCTCCAAGTACATTTATTAAAAAAAGGCGACATGTTTCAAAACTAGACTGGTTTCATCTTCAGGCCAAAATGAACATCTACAGAGGCATATAGTTAACAATAATGTACATAGTAAAGAAAATTAACTTACTGGTAATAAAACCACGTGTTACATTTGTAGGTTAAAAATAAAAATTTAGGTTAGGTTGAAACACTGAAGGCGAGGTAGCAATCAAATTCACATAGAACACCACATTGGAGAAGAAAAAATTAATTAACCAAACTACGTTATAAATATCGTTACACTGGTTAATACATCATAGTATAAAAATTAAAATTAAACAAGTAAAAACCAGCTAACACTAAAAGAGTTGGCACTAAGATAGAATTTATAAAAAAGAATAACTAAAAACAGGTCAATGACACTGAAATTACCACAGAGGGTCAGAAAGTAAAAGAACAAAGTGAAAACCAGTAAAAGCAAGAAATCAGCCAAAGACAAAACAACTATTTAATATTCAGGAAAATGTAATTGGTATCAAAATCTGTGACCTCAGTGAGTCTAAATTCATTATTATTGGACATAATTACAAAAATTTCAAGTAAATACGACAACCTACCTTTGTTAGCTATATGTAAATTTTTGTAATCTTTATTAGGATCAAGGTTGTGGTTATGTTCCAAAATGTGATTAGCAAAATCTGATTTATTAGGTTGGTCGATATTAAAATTGTTGTTTTTAATACAAGCGGAATGTTCTTTGATTCTTCTTTTGAAAGTACGTCCAATTTGACGAATGTAAAAACAGTGGCAAGACGAACAGTCAAGACGATAGACACCAGATCTTTCTAATAAAGGGGTGGGATCTTTATTGAAGACTACCAATTTCTGAAGGGAATTGGTAGTAGAAAAGAACATTTGAAAATTGTGTTTACTAAGAATGTTTTTATGGGCATGCAGATAGTACCATAATAAGGGATTCAATAAAAAGTTTTGTTTTCAGAGTTATTGATAGGGATTAGGTTTGTTGAAAGTTTTATACGGAGTTTATAATAAATAGGTAAAATGATTTGAAGAGGATAACCGTTTTTAATAGCAATGTATTTAATGATGTTTATGTCCTACCAGTACATTAATTGAAATTAATGACTCTATTTTAAGGTATCTTAGATACAAAATAACGCTCCAGGGCAATTATTTTCTTCATAAGAACACTAGGGTTATTATGAAAAATTAACAGTATTTGTTTCCATGGATACAACTTTATTATGCACCACTGTCACAATGAAAATTAATGACAGCTCAGCTAATGTCACAAATCTAACTTAGATCAGCTAACTAGATCAATCTTAAATACCATATCATAGTAATTATATGAATTGAATATGAATATGAATTAGGTAAGAAAATTGTAGGACATAAAACCTTGAAGGCACCACGGGCATTATGAGCTAAGAGCCCGCGATTGTTGTACACACCTCGGCCCAAAGGCCCTCGGTTAGTACACCAACAATCTTGGGCTCTTATTTTACTCATAATGCACTTGGTACCTTAATAACTATAAATTCACTACTAAAATTTTCTGTCCATTCCTATGGAAAGTAAAAGTCTGAATAAAAATTGAAAATTTGCAAGTTTAAGGGATAAGGAATGAAAGGAAGAATAAGGGATAGTATGGTCAGTACAACTGGGCTTCCTATAAATACTGAAATTTAAAAAATAGTTGTGGAACTATTGTTTTTAGTGATCTAGAAAAGGCAAAGGATTATTATGTTCAATTTCAAAAGTAAATTTAATATTAGGATGTACTGAGCTTAGCCAAGTGATATAATCATTAATATTAGGGTTATTAGAATTGAAAATGACCAGGATATCATCGACATACCTGCCCCAGTAAATAATGTTTTGAATAAAGGGGGCTTCAATGAAAATTTTCAGCTGCGTTGGCGATTGTTGGTCTCATCATTTTAACACTACCGCTGCCTATAACTTTCGTAACGCCTCAAACATCTCTGTATCAATGTAAATTCACAATATTGTCTTAACTTTACAATGTTAACTCTATCAGTCCACATAATTTCAGTACATCTGCCATAACGAGCACAATTTATGAAAATTAAGTTAAACTTAACCTTTTCGATACTGTTTAATCTAATGCTAACCTCTGTCAACCAAATTATAGTTACTGCTAATCGTATCTTGTGCGTTTATTAGTGTACGATAATTACTTTAATGTTGCAATAAACAAAATATCAGTTCTGAGCCTATTTGCATCTTTGATCATGTTCGTGTATTAGTTATGCAACCAGAATTGCTGTGGACATTAAACCATTACAATATATAATAACATTAAATCGTGTATCACAAGAGTCCACGTCTTACTAAGCTTAAAACCATCTTCACTGTTTGTATTATTTGGATGTTTTGCTATTTCTATGGCTTCAGGTATCACTCGCTGGAAGCAGAGATATTCTAGCAAGCACTCCTGATGTGCTCGAATTCTAAGGTGTTCCTATTTGTAAACGTAAGCTCAGCTAAAGCTGATTTTCTGATGCGTGTGTGTTTGTAATCGCCTTTACGTTCCTGAAGTCTTAGATCAACGGAACGACCAGTCTGTCCAATGTAATTCCAGCTTCAAGAACAAGGAATGCGATATACGCCAACGGTTTTTAAACTTTTGGAATTTTGTCTTTTACCGATCTGAAGCCGTTGCCCAAAGTTTCCTTGCTCGTGAACACAGTTTTGATGTTGCATCATTTTATTAGGACACGTCCTATCTTATCAGTCGAGCGTTTATCGTAAGGTAGATATGCTAAGCCTTCCAGAGGTTCTTATTTAGCCTTTTGTATCATAGTCTTGTCTAGCGCTTTTTGTATAGCGGTAGTTGTGTATCCGTTCTTTTCTAAAGAGTCAAACAGATGTAGTTTTTCTCTCTCTAGATTTTCTGCATCGGAGATACAAACGGCTCTTGTCGCCAAACCCTGGAGAACTATTGCTTTTTACATTGGATGATGGTGTGAGTTAGCATTTAGATATATGTCCGTGTGTGTTTTATTTCTATAGACTGCATGTCCTAAACAACTATCTGATTTACGTTTCACCAGGACGTCTAGAAACAGAATACTGTAATTTTCCTCTACTTCCATTTGAATTGTATGTTGGGATGTACAGAATTCAGGTGCTTTAGAAACAGATTCAATGTCTAGCATCCGTGTGACTAGATGACAAAGGTGCCATCTACATATCTCAACCAGCAGTTCGGTTTTAGCTGCGCTTGTTCCAGAGCCTTGGTTTTAAATGCCTCCATGTATATATTAGCGATAACAGGTGATAGCGGTGAACCCATAGCCGCTCCTTCGACTTGTTCGTATATTTTATTGTTCCGACTAAAGAAGTGTAGTGTTTTTCAGGCAAATTTCGACAAGTTCAACTTGTTCTGTAGGCAAGAGATCTTTGAGCATTACTAGCACTTTATCAACCGGCACTTTCGTGAAGAGCGATACTACGTCGAAACTGATTAAGAGATAATCTTTCTGTAACTTTATGGTCTTTACTTTCTTGACAAAGACTTACGACCACGCCCCACGGATTATTTTGCACTCGAACGACTAATCAGCGTTACGTCACTCAACGCACCTGGCACAGAGTACTATAAATAGCTCCACACCGGCCTTGCAATTGTTAGTTCGACTGTCACTCTGATGATGCAAGCTTTAAGGTCTTGCGAAACGTTAGCGAATATGGATGCACAAACAGCAACAAGGCCAAAACTTTTATAAATGTTAATCACAAATTATAAAATCAAGAACAACTCGTTAGCGGTTGAGTTTAGAATATTATTTGTTTCTCAATACTTGACTATAAATCAGTTACCCAATTGATCCCTAAAACATTTTTGGTACGTTCTGGGACACCCTGTATACAGGGTAATTCAAAAGTATATCTACAAATCTTGAGGGCTGATTCTATCTGCTAAAATAGGAAAACACGAGTTCAAAAATGGTTTTTTAGAAAAATACAGTGCTTTGAAGTTGGTGAAAAATAAACATTCTTCTATAAACATTAAATTATTTGTGACATCAGCATGGAATTTTACGGCATTTATTGATTTTTCGATTAATTGCTAGGATCTAACTTTTCCAAGATAACTTAGATAGTGTAAAGAAAAATGTAACAATGTCTAAAATTTCTTTCTGGGGTTTTGTTGTTCATGATGTTTTGATTTCAACTGAACAGGTACTATATTAAAGTTAACAAACAAAGCAAACTTTTTTAGCGCCTCGTGTTTTATACTTTGTGAGTGCTTCTAACATTTGTCTTACGCCAATGTATTTTATGGTCGTTGTTCCATATATTATATGTTCTGCAATTTTAGATGTTTCAATGTGGTACTGTTTGATTCAGTTTTTGGATTCTCTTACTGTAACATTTAAAGGTCTGAATGTTTCGCCAATATGACATTTCCCACATTCATAACGAATACTATACAGGATGTTTCACTGTAGAAACCTTGAAAATCGTAAGAATCTTAACAACGTTGGACAGAAAAATAGGAATTTCTAGATATAACAAAAATTATGAAAATGTTACTTATTCTTTTCCTCTTGTTAACTCCTGAAAGTGGAGAGTAATCAATTTTCAAATGTTTGTCATACCTAGAAAGCAATGCTTTTTTTCTGAAACGTGTGAATGATAAGTGGTCTATGATCGCTATAATATGCAACTTATTAACTACTCCAGTTACGCCACTGTATTTTTTAGTACTTACCGAGGTCAAAAAGTTACCCTAATATGACGCAGATGCTACTGCTATATAACTCCATCACAATCTAAAATCTTCCTTGGTTATTAAGCATGTGTGTTCACTAAATGCTAACGTTTTGTTTACATCTGCTGTGAAGCTACAGAAACTTTCTATTATTCTACAAAAAATACGAAGAATAAATATGGTGCTGTTATCAACCAATGAGACTTTCATTAACTCAACCACCCACTCTATACCCTAGACGTAGTCTTTAGCAATTATTTTGTGCGACTTACTTCAACCTACAATGAGGTCTTAAAGTATCGCTATGAAAGACAGACTAAATAAATGAAAACAAGTTATAACAAACACTTTTAAGCGATGCGGTTTATTGTCATTGGGGAATCTTTTTGAGCCCTATTTTTGAAAAACGACAAGCCCGAACTTATTACGAAATTGCAATTCTCTATTGAACTTGGCCGTCAGTTAACAACCGTAAAGGAATGAACTGGAGTCGTGGGTATTACACAATTCGCGACCTGGCGCGTACATATTTTATTAAATTTAAAATGCAGTTGTTCTCCTTCAAACTGACTTTAATGATAAACTTGCGATAAACTCAGATAAATAGCAAAAAGTGTGAACTTTCTAATATCAACAGATGCTTTTCTCGTTGTTGTGCTCCGGCATTTGTTTATAAGCAGTGCTAAGAGTTTTCAATTTCTGGTAAGTTTTTTATTGCAAGTTTTTATTGGTGAAAGATCCTTGAAGCTGTCGTTAATAAACGATTTCGGATTAGGTCTTAATATAATTTAACAAGGTAATTTTATACAAGTAGAAAAACGTAGTTACCGTATTTCTATAATGTCAATCTGACTTGACATTTATCTAATTAAATTCAGTTTGAGAAGAGTACAGCGAAGTTTCTAAGCTTGCCTCTCCATACAGGAGATTTGTAATTGTCGTTCTGTCAATTTGTGAGCAACACTAGCAACGGCATGTGCAGCGGCCATTCACGTCATTTCTACCTGTCCGTTTCACTGAATATTTACTGAACTGTGTTATTACACCCTCAAAATAAGCACAACGTCAAACGCAGATTTGCCATTATTAATTCGATCTGCTGTTTTGGGGAGCTTTGTTTTTATTGGGTTTTGTAGTTACGTAATATGCATCATCCAATAAATTTATAATGCTGGAACTGCTGGAAGAAAAAATACAAAAAATTAAAGAGTGTCTACCTACCTATATATTTAGATTAAAAATTGTAACACAAAGCCAAATATATTTACTTGCATATAAAATCTCATCTTGTAGATCTAAAGCGTGTCATTAGTTTGATACTTTACAATAGCAGTATTCGATGTAAATCGATTTAAATGGATGAAATTGTAATACGTGGATTATTCGAAAATCGACCTTTAGTGAGTTGGTGAAATACAAGAAAAAGTGTATTATTATAGAGGGTGTCCCGCAATAGGCTGTACAGTTGCTGCTAATAAAAACGGGTACACCTAAATAGATCACAGTGACAATATTTTAACATTTTGCTACAGTTTACACCGCTCCCATGCTCCTAAACTGCAGTTGCCTGTATTGCAAGTATTGTTTTAAACGTTATTGCCGGGATCCATAGCTCAGTAGCCATTCTGGCTGCTGATCTAAGGGTCGAGAGTTCAGTTCCCGACCCCGGTGAGGTTTTAAAAAAATTAAAAATGCAGATGAAAACCTCTACAGAATGCCATCATTCGAAAGTGATGAAAAGCCGTGGGTCCCATGTTATTATGATGTGTAGCATGTAAAAGATCTCTTGCTAGGGTTGGAACACCTTAGCTCGGTAAACAGAACTGCCTGGAGGCTGAACAGGTTTCTGTTACTTGCGCTGATTTCGTTCCTTTAATTCTGAGCACACGGTTGAGGCTGCAAGCCGTACTTTAAAAGAAAGTAGTCAGGCCAATCAGAGGGACGTTATAATTTGGTAACTACCCAGAAGTGCAACCTCACGCTTAAAAATTTTAGGCTTGGAAAGATAGCATCTGGGTGTTAATGAATCAAACACTTAATGCTAATTGTTTTTATTATTAAATCTTGGTTTATATATACATTGAAATGGTATTAAGCCCACAACTTGCCTCTGTTTGCAATAAAACATATTCAACCAAATCAATAAACCACAGAGTTAGGATATTTTATATAATTGCAATTTTAAACAAAAATAAAAATATTAAATGCATTGATTATGAGACGCAAAAAACAGTAATTAGTCAAATAAAGGCACTCAAAAACAAAGCATATTTCAGAGGGTTTAAAATTGGCTTGTGAATAAAGTAATATAATTAAAATGATAGGTTTGTGCACATGTAAAGCCAGACCAAACGACAGCAATTGACACAAAAAGGTTGTTATGCATAAAAGGAACCTAGTTATAAATAAAATCAAAGGACTGTAAAAATTGTGAGCAAGCTGAAAGGTAAAGCAAAATGTAGGAAAATCTAGAAAATTGCAAAGAGCAATTCCTGAATGGAGGCAACAGAATAAAAGCAAGCAACGTGAAAAATGTGGAACCCAAATATCAGTGCTTTAATAATTAAAAACGTAGTGCAAAAGCAGAGCAGTGAAATTAAAAGCGTTTGTAAGTGCAACGCTATAGAACAATATTAGTTATAGGCAAAAAGACAATATTTTAAATTTTAAGAAAATGTTAGATTGTAATTTATGTAATCAAACTTTATTCTATTTGTGGTAAATATTATCAAACTTAATTTCCAATTAATAGTAGAATAACACCGTATCTTAGCAACATGATGCTTTTTTGTCATTAACAGAAAAACAACAATTGAATAAAATTTATTTGAAAGGTGGTCTAATCTGTGCTCCACATTGAATTGCAGTTTGTATATAATAAACGAGTATTTTGAAATATAAAAAGTAATCTAAATTATTGCCCGAGTGGTAGTGTACCTGTGCTAACGTTTAAAGCAGTTTCCGCAACGAAAAATTTACATTTTCACAAATCTCATCTCCGACGATTCGGGAGCCGCCCAACTGAAAATTACAATCTTCGACTACGGCCAAAATTACCATCGGAAGCAAGAGGTTAGCAGTCCAGGGCATCAGCCGAGTCTGCAAAAATGTCAATGTCAACACCTGCACCCAGGGAAGCGGCTACAGCCTGAGATATTCCGGCGGCGTCACTGCGACCAGTTCCGAATCCAACACGAGAGGATTATAACGAGGTAGTCTGCAGTTTGAGTGTCAGTGTTCGGGAAAACGACTTAAATCAAAGATTAAATCTTGCCGAAGAGGCTTAGCGTTTTTCAAAAGTCCAATTACTTCGTGGTTTTCAAAAATCGAACAGCGTCACCAGGTTTTTGGCGAAATCGGACAGAATCGAGCTTCATAGACAGTTGAAAGATCGGGGTTCATTCTATTTCATCTATCTAAACAATCAAGAGGAGGTTTGACGTCATCCTAAAAACAATTAAGGCGATGTTTTATTAGTTGCCAAGCGGGAATATTCAAATAATTTACCTGACGCGTTCTCACGATATCACAATTTTAAACGTTCAATTTCACGCTGTACGCAAGAACTATTTGGTGTTCATCTGTCAAATTACGAGATTGTGAGTTTTATCTACTAATAACGAGCAGACGAGCTACGTTGAGACAAAGAACCTAAATTTGAGAATATAGTCCGTTTATGAACCCAACCCAGGAGATAAGAAGTTTTGTGTGCCGAGAGCTAGCGTAATCAGTATTGCAGTTAAATAAAACAGAAAAAGAGGGGCATTCAACCATTTTATTTGTAGAATTAATTAGTACAGTTCATTTTAACCAGCTTTAATTTACTGATAAAAAAACTATGAGCACAGTATAAAAATATAAACCGAGAACTGTGTGTGTACTTGGAATTTGCCATAAAAATTTAACTTATATTATTTTTATACCCAAAATAAATAAATTGCAAACAGGCATCAAATAGGGGAGCCTTTGCAACATATATACATTTCGCTTAGTTCTAAAAATTGTATTATTTCAAAGTGCAAAGTGTTTATTCTTACTAGGTCGTTATCATGTGTCATAACAACAGTCAGCGTTTAAGCAAGCCGCTTACGCGATACATGCACTTGTGTTACATTTAAACTTGCATTACTAGGTAGTTCTTGCATGTATTAAGCAAGGCTGCCATACGATTCTGCTAACATGCAGTTGTGACATATTCAACTTTCATGAACTAATGCAAGTGCTGCTAGTTTGCATTTTTAAACATATTGAACTTTTATGAATTGCACTGCTAGTCTGTATTTCTTAAATTTTGAAATGAAATTTAAATCTGTTTAATTTGAGATTAAATACTCGGCAAAATTCTAAACAGGACCTTGGCCATATGACCAAAGCAGTCGATGTGTAAGGTACCCTCATGCTTCAACCTTGTCCATTACAAACAAACGTTTCCATACTACTAAATTACAGTTACCTGTAATTTTGTTGCCATATGTAAATTACAAATAAAAAACGACATTGTGATAATATAAATAATTAAATTTACAAACAGACGATGCATTCAACTAACATTATATTCATACCTTGTAAGGCAATTACAACTTGCAATCTATCTGTAATGGAATTTTCTGATATATTCAGGAAAAGCATGTGGGTACTCATCTAAGGGTCGAGAGTTCGATCCCCGATTCCAGTGCGGCTTTTAAAAATTAAAAATGCTGATGAAAACCTCTACAGAATGTCATCATTCGGAAGTGATGTAAAGCCGTGGGTCCCATGTTGTTACGATGTATAGCATGTAAAAAAAGCCTTGCTAGGGTTGGAACTCCTTAGTCTCGACAAAATTCTAAGGATTTTGACCATATAACCAAAGCAGTCTGTGTCTAAGGTACATGGTACTCCACATGCCTAGACCTTGTCCATTACAAACAAACAAACAATATTCAGGAAATAAGTTGTATTTTTCCTTATAATAAACTCCTCTCATTACCATATCGACAATTCTTCCGTTTTCGAAATCATTGTAAGTCGGTCCGTATCAAAGAAAACCGAGCCGAACGAAGTAGTGGAAACGTGAAGCCCATCGTCAGAGTATGCTTGTTGTCATACATATTTTATTATTTATTATACACCTACTTGTTATTTGTCAATAACAGAACTATCAACTTGACTGAAAAGTTCCCCATAACACCCATGGCTGTTATACATTTAACAGCCTAGGTCGTTAAGAAATAACAGAACAGTAACATTCAACATTTGCAATCCTTAAGTGTATAGTTGGTGACACTGTAAGTCTACGTCAAATTCGAGGTTAGCGGGTTAGTCAGTCTGTGTCAAAACGGACGCAAAACCTATCCTACTAACATCGAATTTGACATGGAATTAAGTGTCACCAACAATACATTTCAGAATTGCCAAACGTAATTTTTTTCCATAGATGACTCTGATAAGACGAGTTTTCTAACACCCGTTACTAATACTATTTAATTTTTTTATTTAAATTGCTCTAAAATTTCAACTTTTGTAGGTGTTATGAAAAATATTCAACAACATACGGCCGTTATCGCATATAACTAACTGGGATAAATTCAGTAGCCTCGGCCTGACGGCCATGCCCACAAATTTATCCTCGTTTATTAGATGCTTAGTAACGGCTTTATGTCGTTAATAACTATTTTGCGTTATCCACCAAGGAAGTATCGTGCTCACAAAAACTTACCTTTCGAGATTTCTTCAGATCTTCACGTTCCAGGGTCCCTAGATGACAAAAACATGTTTTCTCAATTCTGCATGTCTGCTTGGGTGGAATAGCTCAAAAACTCTTTGTTGAAAGAAGACAACATTTTGCAAGCGGAGTAAGTGTCTGGCTCAAAACCGAATATACTTTCGGTGAAATACATAGG